>JASAUF010000667.1:5772500-6285000 GCA_030180095.1 Magnolia changhungtana
GTTCTATTGAGCTTTGGCCATATTTATATTTTGGACTCAACCACTAAAATGAGCTTGAAAAACGGATGGACGGTGTGGATAACCTACATACATTCACAGTAGGCTCAACCGAGTTTACTCAGTACGATGAAAGCGTTGTAAGTAACTCAGTACGCAATCCGATTTCT
The DNA here is from genome assembly GCA_030180095.1 of Magnolia changhungtana. Classification (NCBI taxonomy): domain Eukaryota; kingdom Viridiplantae; phylum Streptophyta; class Magnoliopsida; order Magnoliales; family Magnoliaceae; genus Magnolia; species Magnolia changhungtana. The sequence goes on from JASAUF010000667.1 coordinate 5,772,668, forward strand.
CACACAACTAAGCTGGGCACCGGACGATTCGACTAGGAAACTCGACTCAATTCTGACTCGTTCAGACCCGACTCAGCCCAAACCGAGTGGATGAGTCGATCCGAACCAAGAAAACTCGTCTGATCTGAACTCAAACCAAGTCGAGTTCGGGTCACTTAATAACTCGACACAACTTATCCAAAATCTAACTTACACTAGCTTGACTTGATCCGAAACCCAACCCATACATATTTTTTAAAAAAATAATAATAATAATAATAATCCAAATTCGGCAATTTGAGATGCCATGTAGCTGATGGAGAGGCTACAATTCCGTCAAGTGCAGCTTGTGGATACCCCTGCACCTAACCCAAATCCTGCTTACTTGACATGACTTGGTACCTATGACAGGTCAAACTCAATCCGTGTTAGTCCAAGCCAGACCCGGACTCGGATCAGGTCAAGCATGTTGTACTTGGTACTGAGTCAGGTCAAGTTTGGATCAGGTCTATTTCAAAACCGATTCCATCCGACTTGACTCGATGCCCAGCTATACACACAAGCTAGCGGGCTGCGGCAGTAATACTGGACAGATGTGAGGTCCGCATTACGTATTTGCACCATCCAAACTGTCTATCAGATGGGTTATCTCATAAAACCAATAAGATCCAAAAATAAAGTGGGCCATGGAAAAGGGAATGAGCTGGGAAGAACGTTCGCCCTTGAATTTCGCAGGGTCCACTTGAGTTCTCACAACAACCTGAATAGTGTCTCGACCGTTCATCTGGACTGGATGAAGGGTCTGAACTGCCTTAATTATATATACACAAAATGGTGGTGCCCTATACTTATCAACAACGAGAATTCTCTCCCAACATATTCCCTGTCATATGGCCCATCTTAGCTTTGGATCGGATTGATTTTTCCGGCATTAGCAGCTTGTGAGAAAGGTGGAGCCCACACGATTGACCCATCAAATGTGGGCTCCACGTGATGGGTAGTGAACAATAAAGGGCCCCACATGAAGGATAATTAATATTAATGGTGGGCTCCACATGATGGATGACCTACATCAAGGTGGGCCTATAATGGATGGTCCACATAAAAGGTCAGCCCCTAATGAGTCCATGATAGGCAGCCCACTTTGAAGGTTTGCCCCACACAATGGACGGTCCACATCAAAGGTGGGCTCCATACGATCAACTACCCCTAGAAACATGCTTATTTGAATGATTTTCTAGATATGTTTATTTCAAATAAGAGTCTTTTGAATTCTAAAAAAGTTATTTTACCAAACATGATTATATAAGAGACGCCAAATGAGCCTTAATTTTTGTGTTAGCTAATGTGAGATGAATTCGTTTTTAGGCGCCTATCGAATAGGCGCTTATTTTTTAATAAGTTAACTCTAAAAATAATTTTAACACAATAAAAATGAAACTGATTCTCAAGTAATTGCATATTTTAGATAGAATGATGTTTAGATATAACTTTCAAAAACTTATATTTACTCAAACATTCTATTGATCTTCTAAATCTCCTGAATCTCATGGTGTGTTGCAAAGGCCAATATGGGACTATAAATGGCAACCACTGTTACTGTCCCAAAAAGGTTGTAATAGCCTCGTAACAATCCATTACAAGACAAATATGAATTTTTTGGATTTTTTTAATAAAGGAAGAGCCGTAAAGGCGTAACATGCACATAAGTTAAGCATGTTTGTACATATAGCCATATAGTTGTTAATGGGCTAGGCCTGATGACTTGGCCCGACCCGACACAGCCAAATCAAATTAACAGACAATAAGTAGATACAGATAATGCATGTTTTTATATACCCACTAATTAGATTAGACTCTTAAACCCAAGTGTGGTTGTCCCAAGGTCGGGTAGGTTTGGTCGAACTTGCTCCAATTATTATTAAATGGGTTTGGTAGGGCATGGGTTAGGTGAACTTTGAGTGGGCAGGTCAGGCCATAGGTAATGGGCCGTGCGTCAGGTCAGACCATACATCTTGGCCCATTTAATAAATGATCTGGATTGGGCTCAACTTGACTAGGCCTAGCAGGCCCATTGCCCCCACTTGCAATCACTTTGGGAATCCTACTTCACCTATTGAAATATGAATTCTCAGTACCAGCACTCTGCATAACATTTAATAAATTTTTTTTTTTTTTTAAATATCATTCCATGTCTAATGTTCAATACAATTTACAGAAATTTTGAAAAATGAACAAAAATCCAAATCAGATTTCTTTTATATCTATATGCCCCAATCTCCCCATTGTTGGAGAAGGCAGTCCTTATGAAACATGTTTCCAGATGGCATACATGTAACATGTGAGCCATTTGAAAAGTCGCCCAAACAAATTCTGCAATTCCCATCTTTATCATCCTTAACTGTGTTCAAAGCTTGAATATCCTCAATATCTTCATGCCCCCATTCTTCAGGAAGGGAGTCCGTACACCCACATGGTATACATCCATTTGAAAACTCCCCCAAACCATTACTGGAAACTCCATCTTGATCTGCATCTTCATCATCCCACTGATAAGATTGAAACTCCTCTATATTTTCATGACCCCACTGATAAGCTTGAATCTCCTCTGTATCTTCATGACTACAATGATAAGATTGAATATTCTCTATATTGTCATGACCCCACTGATAAGATTGAATCTCATCTATATCTTCATAACTCCACTGATGATCTTCATGACTCCATTGATTAGATTGAATCTCCTCTGTATCTTCATGACCCCACTGAGAAGCTGGAATCTCCTCTGTATCTTCATGACCCCACTGATAAGCTGGAATCTCCTCTGTATCTTCATGACCCCACTGATAAGCTGGAATCTCCTCTGTATCTTCATGACCCCACTGATAAGCTTGAATCTCCTCTGTATCTTCATGACCCCAATGATAAGATTGAATGTTCTCTATATTGTCATGACCCCACTGATAAGATTGAATCTCATCTATATCTTCATAACTACACTGATGATCTTCATGACCCCACTGATAAGATTGAATCTCCTCTATATCTTGATGACCCCATTGATGGAGAAGGGGGTATGTATATGTAACATGTGTTACATGAGAAAAATCCTCTGAATAAATACTGTAATCCATGATAATTGAAGGTAAAACAATATTCATATCAGCAAGAGAATGAGAAGAGACAGTAAAAGAGAAATATTGGAGAAGGAGACTAATTTAGAAAATGAGAAGAGAGAGTAAAAGAGAGTAAAAGAAAAATATTGGAGAAGGAGAGTAATTTAGAGAATGAGAAGAGGGAGTAAAAGAGAAATATTGGAGAAGGAGAGTAATTTTGGGGGAGAGATTTTGATTAAGAGTAGGAGACTTGTATTGTTAATTTATAATAGCCAGGACGGACGCGGATTTCCTGCGAAAGCCTTTCGCAGGAGGTTCGTGCGCTGGGAACGTAGGTGGGGCCCACTGTGATGTTTATGAGAAATCCTCCCCGTCCATCCGTTTTTTGAGTTCATTTTAGGACGTGTTGCCAAAAACGAACCGTATCCAAAGCTCAAATGAGCCGTACTAAAGGAAATGTGGTTAGGGAAATTCCTACCGTTGAAACCTTCCTGGGTTCAACGGTGATGTTTAGATGACATCCATACCGTTAATAACGTCATTCCTATTGGGATGAACTGAAAACAAAAACGTTAGCATGAATCAAAACTTCTGTGGCCCCACGAATATTTCAACTGTGGACGTTTAATTACCACGTTTTCGGCTCATTTGAGCTTTGGATACGGTTAATTTTTGGCAAGATGTCCTAAAATGAACTTACAAAACGGATGGACGGAGAGGATTTTTTACAAACATCACACTGGGCCCCACCTGGGTTCCCAGTGCAGGAACTTCCTGCGAAGGCTTTCGCAGGAAATCCGCGTCGCTTAACTAGACTCCCGGTTTGACGCGGATTGGTTAACACCTTGAACTCTAGGACTAATGTGATATATTGGTTTTATCCGCACCGTCCATCCATTTCTTTCGTATAAGTTCCAAAAATAAGCTGCTCCAAGGCTCGAGTGGACCACACCACTTAAAGCATCTGTGATAATGACCCCACTATTGAAACCTTCTTACGGCCCATGATGGTTAATTTACAAACCTATGCATGAGGCTACATAGACATGGATGCAAGTACACAAATATCAGCTAGATCCAAAACTTACGTGGCACCAAAAAAGTTTTCAATGGGTAGGTGTTTAATCCCAACTGTGTGGTCCTATTGAGCCTTGGAACTACCTAACTTTTGGGATTTCAATCTAAAATGATAAGGTAAAATGAATGGACGGTGTGGATAAAATCCATACATCACGGTGCCCCCTCATAGCCACTGTCCGTTACTACCGAGGGAGCGGGCGGGGTATTACCCAATCCGCGTCCCTCTCGAACACGGATGGCTTGTGCCCCGTTGAAGAGGTAATCCTGTGCCCCTTGTTGTTGGAAGCTGTCTAGGTTCGGTAGACCCAAAACTCAGGTGGACCACACCAAAAGAGACCATGGAAAACATTACTAGAGCTGATCATGATTTTTATATGCCATCCAAACCGTTCATACGGTTATTACCACTCAGATAAACTGTTGGCACAAATATCATTCTGATATAAAATTTCTGTGGCCCTCACAAAGTTTCCAATTGTAGGCGTCCAATCGCCACTGTTTCTTGTTTTATGTCCCACATGAGTTTTGTGTCTGCTTAATTTTAGAAAACTTTTCGATTATGGTATTGTAAAACTGATGAATGGAGTGGATTTATCATGGGCATCTCTACGCTTCCTTCTTTCTCCCATCTTCTCACTGTGAGGCTACCTACCACGCCTACAATATAAAAAGCCCAGGTACTTAGAAATCGGAGTACATTCAAAGAATCATTCTAATCCGGAACTTAGGTTGGACACGCAGCAGGAATTAGTATCCAATAATACCTGATATATGTGTGTGCGCATGTTATGGTCCACCTGTGTTTTTGAATGGCCCGAGTTTGAGTGTGTCCCCTCATCCGAGCAGTTCCTAATGTCCCCATTGTTCCCTTTAGTGTGGTCCACCTGAGCTATGGATCAGGATGGGTTTTGATAACCAAAATAAAATTTTGGAGGTTGATCTATAGGACAGATTGGATGGCGTTTATGCATCAATGCCCGCCAAAGGCAGCTCGAACTTAGGGCCTGTTTGGGTTGACATATTCCAATTGATTCCTATTAAAATTTATAATTATTATGAAGGAGACGTGATTGGATATAAGCTGTAATGGCATCAGAAAACACCTCATCTCCCCATAACGTTATCATTGGGTGTTATGCCTGAAAATAAGGAGGAATTCACCGAGAAATTCTCCCATCATTCCCCATGGTTCATCGATACAAGTGAGGAGATTGTATTGCTGAACCTAAGCCTAGGGCCTCTACAATATTTTCAATCATGTGGTCCACCTGAATCACTAATGGAGCTGATTTTTGAGCCCTTGGCCTAACATGAGGTGAAGCATACGGAATTCAAGTAGATTTCACCAAAACATAATGGTGAGGCCCACCCATGCTACCAACACCTTTGCTCACACAGCCAACCCCAGCTTCTGTTAAGAAATTTAAAGGAAAGTACTCCAATGATAATTACTTAAATCTACTAAGATGCCTGAGTGTAAGTTATATATTTAAGTAGTTAATTTTTTGTAAAATCCCCTTTAAAATTTCAAAAGGTGGTGGTGAAATGTCCCTCTCCTACGTAGAACTATGTACAACTATCCAAAATTGTGGATGGAGCGTATCTATGAAATCAGACAGATCCGGCAATCCTAGCCATTCGATTATTGTCTATTGAATGGATAGTTAAAAGGAAAATAGCGATCAACCAAATTCGATAGTTTACTTGACCCATAGAAATGCATGTCCACACATCAAGTGGGTTGCAACGAAACAAGTGCAGGGATCAGAACTGGTTGATCTTTTGCTGACCTGTGTGGCACAACTGATAATAAGAGCTGCCAGATTTTTTCCAACCAGGGACTGGACACGATAGATGGCATGATGTCTACAAAAGTGTAACGATCACTGTTTGAACCGTTCGGATTTTGGGTGTCGGGCTCAACCCAAACCTGAAGGTCCGCACGTCAACCATATCTGCAACTTGGATTCAGGTCAAACCGAACCCAAGTCACCCAATCCGAGATGGGGTCCATAGCTGCAACTTGGGTTTAGGTCAAACTGAACCCAACTGACCCAATCTGAGTTCGGGTTAGTTGGCTCGAGTTGTCAAGGCCCTCGATTCGGGCTCTGGTTGAGCAAATTCGGGTCAGATTAGGCCTGATTGGGAATAATCATATTTATGTGGGTGGGTCAGTTCAAAATGGATCAGGAAAGTATAGACCACTTGGGTTCGAGTTCGGGTTGGAATTGGGGTCAGGTTGGGGGGCAGCTTGGATCCTCTTGAGGTCAGGTTGGGTTGACCCTCAACCCGAGCCAACCCACCCAAGCTACAACACTCCTTAACATGAACTCTAGATTTGTGCCTGGTTGTATGCCATCGTGCAACCCCATAGTATACAGTCATTTCTTCTGTTTCCCTTTTTGGGAAGTGAATTTCCCATGTCCCTATCTCATACCATGCACAATCTGGCCTGCTTATATGGTGGATCCCGCCTGGGATATACCACTGTTAAATGCTGCAATTGGGTGATCCTACCTCTCTAGCATTTTCTTCTTTGCTGATCATCAGCTCCATTTGACAGTTTTCTCAACAAGCTGCCCGTGCAGCTGCCCCACAGAGTGGACTTCTTGTGTACTCCAAGCGGTGCAACTTCACACCATTATCTATCAGTGGAAGGGCCCACCTGACAGAAGGTTCCCATCACAGTGGTTGTGTTTTGCTGAAGGGTAATGTCCAAATATCTCAGTTGAATAACGGCAAGCAGGGAGGAAAGAAAAACAATCAATGAAAGAAATGAAATCCTCAAATCTCATTTCCTTTCAGGTCTATGACCATATTGGTTACATTGCGGAAGGAAAAAAATAAAATAAATCAACTGGTGGCAATATCCAGCTATTTGTTTTGATTAATAGAAAAAAGTTCCATGCCACCCTAATAAATTGCATATGGGTATGAAGAAAAATTAAGGAATTTGATTCGGATCTTGAGTTCTTGTCACCATAGCAAAAAGGCGATGGGCAAGAGATTTTATAGTCCAGGGATTGATTCGAGGTTGTACTTCTCAGGTGCTGCCAAAGCTTCATTCTCATGGTTCCCTTGTAACTTGGGCTTGTCCAAGGAGTTAAGAGTCTGTAGGTAAGAATAGGATGCATTCCGGTTGGAGGATGGGCCCGGATTGCTTATCCTGCTTGCCAGGAACCGCCGGATCAATCCCCGGAGGAATGGAGCCATGGTGTCTGGTTCATGTTCCAAGTAATACATGATTCCTCCCATGCATAGACAAAAGAGAGCCACCTGCAATAATGTTGAAGCGAAATCAGATTCAGCAGCAATTTCAGGCTTCGGTAGTGGTTGTGGTTTAGGGCCTGTTTGGACTTTGGACGTAGCTCCTATTAAATCAGATAGTAAGGCAAGTAATAAATAGGACTGACTCATGCTCCAACAACCCAACCCACTTGAAACCCAGGCATGGAGTCAGTTGATCAGATTCAGAGTCAGGCTCTGGTCGGAAAACATTGTAGACTTTAACTAGCACTTTCTATCAGCAATATACAGTACTCATATATAAATAAATAACAGCATTGAGCAATTTCAATAATTTTTCTTTTCCTCTCAAAAAAAAATCATGAATTTCTTTTCTAAATGGGTCAGTTGGACTGGACCAGGTTGGATTTCGGAATCTGCTCTCAGGTTGGGCCTGGTCATCTCATCTCGGATCATGGGTCAGGCTCAGGCTCAGGCTCAGGCCAGGATGCCAGGCCAGTTTAGCAAATTGATTGGGCTAGGGCAGAGCCTAACCTGACCCAAACCTGACTCAGTTCCACCCCTAAATGATATTTAACTTGGAACTAACTACTTTCCCTTCCTCCTGAAGCACGGTCAATCCATTTGCGAAAGATTATCACAAGACAATGTTTAGCTTGAGATGAGTCATTTTCTTGCGATGTGTGAACTCACACACTCCCTGCATTTTGTTTTATTTTCATCTTATTTATATTTTGTCAAGTATCTTAAAAACGCATCGGTTGGCATAGTTATTTATCACATTCTCGTCTTTCATATAAAGGCCCAAGAACCTACTACATTCAAAATACCCCTCCCACAGCAGCTGCAGATTAGTGCTGCAGTTCTCCTTGATCTTTCAGGAAAAACAACCAATTGATTGTAAGATGAAAAGTTTGATATTGTTTCATGCTTTCCCTTAAGACTAAGATTGTCTTGAATCGTGATAAACGTTGACAAAGTGACAAGGATCAAAATTAGGAGACCATTACTTCTGGGCCAAACATCTCACTGACAGACTTTATCTCAAACGGGGCCAAACATTTCACTGACAGGCTTTATCTCGCATGGGTATTGGGTTGTGATGTGCATTCCAATATGTGAGAGCATCATAAATATGTAGTTTATCCTCGACCTGATGTGTTGCATTACATTACATGTTCCTTCTCTTTCAGCTCCTTTTTTTTCATCTCTTCCTAGATAAAAATTTCATACAAACAGTTTTTTTGTCAACCATACAAGGATGCCCCCTAAGTAACTTGGAAGGTTCCGTTTAAAGAAACAAAAAATGCAATGTTGGATCAAGGTGTTCAAGAACGGTTACGTATAAGCCGTAACGGCCAATACGTAACAGTAACGGCCGTGACCGTTACACATTACAGGGTCATAACAGCCACCCCCTCAATTTCACACCCGTAACGGTCAGAAAACGGCTCTCTTTTTTCTTTTTTTTTTAAGCTCCGATTTTTCACATTTGTTGATACTTTTCTCTTCCAAATTCTTCATAAACCATTCTATTGCAAATTCTGACCAACCTTAGCTTGAAATTAAGGATCAAAACAAGTTATATTAAGGATTTTCTTGATTCGAAGCTCCGTTGGCCCGTGGGCCATTTTCCAAAAATTCTTCAAAAATAGGTATTTATACTTCTTTTTTTCTTTTTTTTTCTATGGACTGTTATTTTAATGGTAGAATATGATGTGTTAATCATAGTAAAACATTTTAATGTTCATTTAACAGATTATGGTAGTGATTTTATATATATATATTCTATTTTCGCATTATTTTCGGCCAATTTTTAAAAACTACGAAAAAATCATTTTTTATTCAATGTATTGTTGTTTTAATGGTAGAATATTATGTGTTAATCATGGTAGAGCATATTAATGTTCATTTAACATATTATTCTAGTGATTTTATATTTTTAAATTTTTTTTCTATTTTCAGACTATTTTCAACCAATTTTTAAAAATTACAAAAAATCATTTTGTTTTCAATGCATTGCTGTTTTAATGGTAGAATATGATGTGTTAATCATAGTAGAACATATTAATGTTCATTTAACACATTATGGTAGTAATTTTATATGTTATATTTTATTTTTTTCTATTTTCGGAATATTTTCGACCATTTTTTAAAAAATACGAAAAATCATTTTTTATTCAATGTATTGTTGTTTTAATGATAGAATATTATGTGTTAATCATAGTAGAACATATTAATGTTCATTTAACAGATTATTCTAGTGATTTTGTATTTTTTTTTTCTATTTTCGAAATATTTTCGGCCAATTTTTTAAAATCACGAAAAATCATTTTTTATTCAATATATTGTTGTTTTAATGGTAGAATATGACGTGTTAATCATAGTAGAATATATTAATGTTCATTTATGTTGGTTATATTGAGCCTGTTCCATCACATTCATGTTGGAGTAATCCTCCCGATCCGTATCCATATGATTATAGATATCCATATCCAAATCCAAGTTACTCATCACAGACACACTCCCAATCTCAAGATTCTCAATAACCTAAGTACGAGTACCAGTACGGCTATTCGACGGGCACTGGTGGATATCCTTACTCGGGGTTGAAGTCGTTAGTACAAGTACCAATACGGCTATTCGACAGGCACTGGTGGATATCCTTACTCGGGGTTGAAGTCGTTGCCTAGTCAGGATCAATCATCCTCTGGTTTTGTTGATCTGGTATTTCCTTCTAACACTGGATATTATGAATATGCATCACCTCCACCTATTGGACAGCCACATCCTGATGATGATGATGATGATGATGATGGCGATGACGATGATGTGGAGGTCAAGCAATCACAAAAAAAGCAGATTTTCATTTTGGTGGCGACTTGTGAATTTTATTATGGTAATTGTAAGGTATATATTTGTATTAAGGTAAGTATTGTTGTATACCCATTAGTCCATTACCCACACATTCACCAAGCAAGCACACACTTGACACTACCGAACTTGTATTTAAAATAACTCCCCTAACAACCAATCAAGTAATCCTTAATCAAGTTGCAGAGGAGTATATCAGACACTACTAATTTTATTTTTTATATATTCTTGACTGGGTGACTGACAGGACAAGAATCATAGCCATGGGATAGGAGGAGAAGTCTCTGACATGTTGAAGAATGAAGACTTTAAAATAGAATGAACATTATAATTTATGCAAGTCTAGACTCTAGTCTAGAGACCTCACTCCTCGGGTATGTTAATAACTTAATATAGAATAAATTATGAAAAAATAATTGCAAACACCTACACATGTAAGATATTTTGATATTACATTCATTCTAGTATATCTATCATTGAAATTAGACAGTTAGAAAATTAAATATATGAATTTTGTAGTCAAATCCAGGTTGTCTGGTTCATAAATCCATCAGACAGTCCGATACAACTTCTCACCAAAGAGTGGATCGTTACACCACCATAAACATGTTCCAAATTATAAATGAATGCATATTTAGAATATTTCAGATTTAATAGATATTTTTCCATAATTTTTTACCAAAAAAAAAAAAAACACCGTTACAGGACCCATATTGGCCGATACGGGGCATATCCGTATCGGTAACAGTGGGCACCGTTACGCCCACCGATACCGCAACAGAACACCATGTGTGGGATACACGTGCATGGTATTGGTAACGCAAGCATGGCCACTACTAAAATCTCTATTGACAGAATTTCTAGTTCTCTAACATTGTTCATATAGTATGTTTAAAACCCAACCCAAACAGCTATGCAATGATGATGGCAATGACGATTTAGTTTCGACTTTTTCTACAGGCCTTTTTCTGTTCCTCTAGGTTCAGTTTTATGAGCTGAATAATGTCTTTCACTTTCACAAATAACTATACAGAGTCATGTTTTCCCAGATGTCCGTGCCATGCAATGTCTATGTTACATGTGTCTGTGACAAAACGATGACTACCACAGATAGCTTGAGGCTGAGATCCTAGCTTACTTCCTAAACACAAGATGGCATCTTCGGTTCAGTTCATTCAATTGCCAAGCACAGAAAGGATCCTACTAAAAGAGAAGCAAGAAAGACTACAGATAAGAAGGCAGTAAATGTTACCTCAGCATTCTTTATATTTGGAAGCAGATGGCGATTTATTAAGATATACCACAGTGAATCTCCAGCACGGGGAAGAACATATAGAGCCAATTCTGCCCGTCTTGGTTTCTTCTCAAGTAGTACTGAAAGGGCAGCAATTCCACCTGCAAACCAGTACACAAGTTTGTGGTCCTCTGTTGCCACTTTTCTGTGCAAACATATGACACCCTTGCATCATCCAGAAAATCAATGTCAGGAACACAGGACCATACAGAAGGAGATGGAGAAGACGAATAAGGGTATAGAGAAAGGGGGGGAAAAGGAACAAAAGACAGAAAGAAAGAAAGAGGGGGGTTGAATTACCTGAAAGATTCCAACAAAAGCAGACAAGAACGTTGTTGAGCGAACAGCACCTTTAACGGCAAGCCAGCAGGTACGAGCAGGAGATTGCATGAACTAGAAGGAATCATGTTCATTAGATAATCAGTTTTCACTTGTCAGTTGTTAAGTACTCCCAAAAATCATTTGAAACAAAACACTATCATTTTACCCTAGCAGGCCAGTTTTGTTGCCTAAAACAGAACCAGAGGGAATCATCTCCATAAAGAATCAAATGTCACAGGTTAAGCATAACTGAAAAGCATTTGAAATTAACCAATATCCTTTCACAATACTCCAGCAACCAGAAGTGGAAATAACAGAAACAAGTTAGCCAGCGCATGTGGTGCAAGTAGAGGAGTCAGGCTGTGGGATCAGGAGATGGTGCTGGAAATTTATTCTGAAGGGTGGGATATCATACATACAAATAGTAGAAATAGGCTAGCAAGCTTACAATCTAATCATGAGAGTGAGTAATAGAAAATGACACATGCTTTCACATTAATGGGACAATTTCGGTAATTGTAGCTATGACTGTCAATTTGAAATTTGATGAAGATAGTATAATACCGGGTTATGTCTGCAATCCAATGGGCAGTAACCAACTTGGTACTAAATGGAATGGATAAGTAAATTAGGCTGCAGAATTTGTAATCCAAAATGGACATTTCCAGAGTGAAGGGTATAAAAACTACTGAATAACTAAGTAATAAAGTATTCTAATATATTTATAGTATTGAATATATTATTAAATATCTAGCTGAACTTCGGGTCACTATTAGGTTTATTGAGGTTGTATTATACATAACCAACAGTTGTTTCTTTTTCTGTTTCTTTTTTTTCACCAGTGAATTAGTTTTTAAAAAAATTATATAAAAATTAGTAAAATGAGTTGTAGTATGCATTAATAATGATGCATGCTCTTAATAAACTCATAGTCGAGTCCTGCAGATCACATGACAAGGATCCAGGTTGGCACCAACCCCACTCAGTGGCCAAATGCAAGCTCCGAACCCCCTCAAGATGACCCCTTCAGCCAGAATCCTTAAGTTCTGCATCCTCAACAAGTCTGCTCACAAAAATATGGCAATCTTCGACCTCAAGAGTTGTTGCATTGGCTTAATTTGGCACTTTGGACATAATCCTCAGTTCCTACATGCTTGTGCAATTGTTGGAAGGTCCTATGCATATTTGCCAACTGTGGAAGCATGTCCACTTGCAAGCACTTTCACCTTCCATGAGCATCTCTTTGATGCACTTTTGCCCTAGTAGACTCTACTTTCCTTGTCTCTAGGTCTTTGTAGTCTTGTCTATTTAGGCAGTCACTTGGTGACTCCCACTCCTACGTCGTTGGGTGACTCCTTTGGTTGCAACAAAACTAGCACAACTCGAATGAAACCAAGATGTACCAAACGAAATTTTAAACATGCAAGTAGCAGTCCCTCACTTATATAAGGGCCTGCATCACTGCCTTAAACAACTCCCATTCCTATTGCTAATTGAAGCATTTGCTAAAACCTAGCCTAAGTAGAAAGGATTATCCGTGAGCATTCATTCAGTGCACTTTTGCATTTCCCCGACTCTATTGGTCTTGGTAGAATCCTCTATTTAAGACTGCAAGTGACTGGCCACCCTTGCCATCTAGTAGTTTTCCTCCAAACTTTTGGGCCAAAGCATGCCTCTGCCCCTGCAGCCGACCCGGTTCAGCTAGGATAGTAGAAACTGCAGACCCAGCCTTGTACAAAAAGACATCCCCTGAACAGCTTGTTTGCGACTAAGTCAGTACAAGTGTAACTTTCAACTCAGAACTCACTATTGTGTCCTTGTGTAGATAGTCTAACCAGCACCAACATCCGAGCACCCTTACAATTTAGCATCACACAGCCACCACAGAAACTTCACGGTGCAATCAGCTTTAAAGCTTTTGACAGCCCATCGGAAAAAAAAAAAAGTGTGGCTTTATGTTATTTCTTCCAGTCAAATTGACTTCCAATTCCCCATCCACATTGGCTTCTGAATTCCATAGTGAACATTAAAATAAAAGAGCAGGCATCATAACCATATCATACAATCAATAACACTCTATGGGCACAAACTCTCCAAACAAAAGCACTTAATGGAACACAAGAATGAAGGTATTCCAACTTGAGTAACAAGTTTTGGTAGCCAGGTGTCCTGAAAGATGAAAATGAGTAGATGACTTCTTTTCCTGGCCTTGTAGGCAGCTGGGGCCAATCACTGCAAGCATCATCAACTCAGTGAGGATTCACATATTTCCTGGGTCATGTTTTCTCCATTGTCCGAGGATTGCCAATGAGGTGGCCAATTGACTCACTAACGAGGGATCTACTCCAGAAAGTTCATCATCGAAGGAGATGATCAGGGTTTCAACTACTAACTCAGGCCATGGAGACTCGCCTTGCATTGAAGGCATCAAATCTTTTGTAGCTATCTCAGGTCATGTTTACCCAATGTTCCAAGGGTTCTCAATGAGGTGACCAATCAACTCGATAATGAGGGAGCAATGAGAAGGTCACTGGCTACTGGCTCCCAGATGTATGATTCTTGTAGTGTTGTTTTTCTTGTGCTTCATTAGTATTCTTGTTGTTGTTCTGGGCAAAAAAAAAAGACTGGTAATCCAAGGATCCAGAACACTGCATATTTCACAATCCACATATGAAAGCTAAAGAGTGTCCATGGAACAGCAATCAACTGCCTCAGCATAACAGACGAAATATGGAAAACTAGGAATGACACAACATGATAGATTAAATAAATAAATAAGAAGGCAGCTTCAGTAGCTATCTCACTCTCTAATCAGTGGACTCAAGAAGGCATACAAGAAGGATTTGCAGTCAAGAAATGTTTGAATACAGGACAAAGAAGCTTAATTTCTTTTCTCAATCCAATATAGAGAGTTAGAGACATAAAAGATGCAAATTCCTGAACTAACCAACAAACCGAAGCACAGATGTGGGATACCTTTTGTAGATGGAGCACGACAAATGGTACAAATGTTAATGAGAAATATAGTGGAAATGTTTTCCTGAAAGTTGCTGATGCTGCAGTAGAATTGTGAGCCAAACATGACGTTGTATCCGGATGAATTATAGAACATGGAATGATGGAAGGATATTCCATCAAGTTGACAGAACTGGACCCCTTTCTCTTTGTTAAGTAAACAGAAAGAGCAGCAACATCTACAGGACCACCTCTACAGCTATCCCTGACAGCCTTGTATACAGGTTCCGCAACTGGTCCTGTCTTTAAGATAAAATCTTGATATGATTTCGGCAAGCTTTCAGGTCGCATTACAAAGGCATACATGACCTGAAATGAGAAAATTCAACAAATTACAGAATTACTAAAATTGTTTTCATAATTACAGTTTATTTATGAACTGTATTAGTGAAGAACCCTTTTAACATGATCAAAGATATGGAAAAATAAGGAACACATTGTGGTTTCGATTAAATAAATTGCCATAAAGAAGAAACCATTTATCAGCTTCTTGTATGACTTCAAGAAAACAGGAGTTACTTATCAGTTTAAGTGAAACATTCAGAAAAATTGGAAACTGGAAAGGTAGTGAAATTCACTTAAGTAAGCCCTCATCAAGAAGAAGAAACAAAAGATGTTATATAACCACTTGTTATTTAACTTGAAGAAATGAAGAGATGACCTCCAATTCCAAGCAAAATATTCGGTAACAACAATAGCTAGTACAACAACCAAACTATTTGACTTTGAATTGTTTGCTGAGAAGAACATTTGAGGTCTGCAGAGCCCAAAAATGTGATTTGGTCCTTCTGGTCCAAAAAAATCGATTATAGATAATTGCCTGAATTCTTTCGTAAAGGAAAGGAGAAAACTAGCGCAAAAGAGTAACCACCAATGCACTTTCTTTCCGCTTTTCAGAAAAAATAAGAAGAAAACAAAAGTAAATCATGGTAGATGAAGGAAAAGAAAGAAAGAAAAAAAGGGGGGTAAAAAAAAAGGAACATAACAAGGGTTGCAAGTAGTGTAGGAACTTTCCCAGGTTTCTCTTTTTTCAGGAGCTTCATGGGTACACAATTTCCAGTGAGGGAGCAGTTGAAAACTATTGAGTACAATCAATAACGGATCATGCAGTTTCCTGTTGTCTTAGGTTTGCCCTAGGAGTCATTTAACTGTATATGAATATGAGGGGACAGATAAAAGCACAAATATGCACATGCAGGCATACAGATGCATAAAAGAAGGGACAACTGATAAGAAAACAAAAATCGCTGCCAATGAATGGATTGCTCCAGAAGTTCACAAACTACCATATGAAATAGATCATCATCGGCTAAGCCTAATCCCAACTATTGGGGTACCATATGAAATGGATGACTACCATTTATTTATTATAGTAGTACAAATGTTATGTTCCTTTGAAATGGAAGGATATTTGTAAAGATAAAATGAATAGGTAAATACTATGCCATGTAGCAGTGCAAAGCATCATAATGAAATTGAGTTCAAGAAAACAACCAAACTCGTAAATGAACAACATTTGATCCACGCACAGCAAGAAAGACTGGCTTTGACAAATCCCTAATTCAGTATGAAGCTAAAGACTGGCTTTGACAAATCCGTAATTCAGTACAAAGCTTTGGGTCACCTGGCTACATGCTAGAGCAAATAGTAAAGAATCTCCATGTCTCCAATGGCTTCCCCAAAGGTGAAACTTATTCTTTGACTTTGCAGAATTATAAGCACACTGCATCAAGTGTTAGAACTTAGAACAGAAGCCCAAGAAGAAAAAAAAAAAGAGTCAAACTTATATCATTATGTATCGAAAGACGGAATAACACAGTCAACATAATCTCAGAACTTTCCATGTACCTGTGCAAGCCTAGCTAAGAGATACAAAGCAAGAGTGCGCCTCCGGCTCGAATCATCTAAAGCTAAAATGGACAATCCTGCAAGCGAACCTGCTAGAATTCTGCTCCATCATGCCCTTTAACTAAGTTATGAATATGGAAGAGGAATTGTGCATCAATAGAAACTGTTGCAAAGCATCAATGGAAATGATGGATGTGTGAACTTACGCATTCATAGGAGTCTCCTTCTTTCTAAACTTCCTCAGCAAACATCGAAGGGCATGATATGATCCGGTAAACCCACCAAAAAGTAACCCAACGCGACATGCTTCTTCTCTCACTATCAAATCTTTCTCTGACACAAGTTGCTGCATAAGGGGACCAAATGCTTATGATATCAATACAGAATCTGCATGCTTTTATTATAAAAACAATAGTCTTAAGCTAGGAATAAGAATTGCAGACATAGCATTACATTGAAAGAAATACAAGTCCTAACCAATTTACATGGAACTTGAGGCAGCAGCACCAATAGAAGAAACCGAAAGGAAGAAAAATGTCACCGAAATCGGCAGGCCTCCAACTCAATCCAATCAAATTTTAAAATTAAGGAAATTTGATAATACTTAGATCACCTTTCCTTGAGGAAAAGTGGACGTGTGAAGTACTTTCACTAGACTGCTCTTTTTTTTATTGGCGAAAAAAATTAACTTAACTGTTATTGGCCACAAGAGGTGTTATCGAAAATTAAGTGGTAAGTATGCATCATACTCTTCACATGCAGAGATTATTTATTGTTTTTGAAATTAGACATCTCTCCACCAAATAAACTTGTATACAGATCAGACTAAATCGCCTTTAGACTGCCACTATTGTGCTAGCTTGGAAAGAACAGCTATGAAGCCCAGCTCCTAGGGAGATGTTAAAATGTGGATAATTCTCATCACGCCTTTCTATTGGCTTTGAGGTATTTTGGAATGCCTCTTGGTATTTTCCTTGAAGAGACGGTGTGGAGTAACAATCCTTGAAACCCTATGCTCAATGTCCAACCATCAAAGTTGCCACAAGGATAAGCTAAATCCTAAGGAAGATCTTGGAAGCTTGAATGGATGTGCTATTGAACTCAAAAACTTAGATAGATCATTTTGGCTGTTTTTTCTTTTCTTTCTTTTCTCTGAAAGATCATTATGGCAGTTACCGAATGACTTTGGAAAAGAAAATAGTCGTTGCAATACACAATTATATTATCTTAATTGATAGTCTCCTCTCTTCTTTTTAAGCTAAAAAATGTCACAACCGACGTATTAAGAACTTCATCAATGGTACAACCCAATTGTCGAGTCAATGAGATCTCGACACCCGAATCATAAAGAAATGGATAAGAGTACACCCAGAAGAATATTAGAGTAGAGAGGAGAGAGAACTTTATTGATATCAAACTTCTTCTCTTGCAATGCTAAAGAAAAAACTCACAATTAGAAAATTTTGGAATGCCTACCTACTACATCACCTCCCCCTTTTGTAGACACTAAATGAATCTTCAATGAGAATCCCTCCAACAATGAGCTTGATTTCAAATCAAATGTAATTGATTTCAAATCAAATGTAATTGTTTTCAAATCAATCTAATCTACCTAAGCTGGTATAAGCTTAAATACTAGTAAAAGCAAATCTTGGAAATAATCCTCCAAATCTTCAATCACATCTTCAAATTAGCCCCTATATCTTCAATCACATCTCCCCATATCTTCAATCCGATCTTTAAATCAATCGACATATTTTTCACAAATAGTAAATTGCAAATCTTGATATTTAGGCCTCACAACTATGAATAAACATTCCAAAATAATACATGTTGGGCCCTGTGGTGGGTCGTGTGCCTGCATCTAGGGGTGTACACGAACCGAGCTAGCTCGGTTAGCTCACTCAACTCGACTCGAAAAAGCTCGATTCGACTCGATTCGAAGTTCAGTTCGAGCCAAGTCGAGCTGATTTTTTTAGCTCGAAAATGAGTTCGAGCAGGCCCGAGCTCAACTCAGATCGAACCCAGCTCGAATCGAACTCGGATCGAACTAGTTTGGTGACTCGGTTACTTTGCCATTGATATTGTTCACCAAGTGTTTGATAAAATGACTCAACGAAGTATGGCTAGTGGCAAGGAAGGTATGTACATGAAACAAATACCATTTTTTTCTTGGTTTTTATGTTGCTTAGAAGGTGTTTGATAAAATACCTGTAAAACCATTGCTTCTGTTTCACATACAAATGGATTTTGAAGGTGCAGTCCAGGTGTTTGTGAAAATGCCTCAATGGCGAACTTGGCTCAATCTTGGCTCAAACTCGACCCGAGCTGCTAACCAAACCGAGCCAAGTTGGCCGGTCAGGCTCGAGGACCGAGCAGAGCCGAGTTCGAGCTTAGGTCAACCAGTGGCCGAGCCGAGTCGAGCTGAGCTGAGGCCAGCTCGACTCAGTTCGGCTCGATGTACACCCCTACCTGCATCAATTCTCTCCAGCTTCAAAAGAATTTGTCCTCAAGTAAGATACCAATCTTAACCTTTGCGCTGGTACTACCTCTACAACAAATCTTCTTCTTCTTTGGTGGAAGCTGGTGGTGTAACCCTACACGTCGGCTCGGTACAACCTTTGTTGGACTCAATTGTAGATGATGTCTCTTTTGCTTGCGCTTTTGTGAGTGCCAACTTATTTGTTGTAACTCAAAAGTTCTTCATGGATCCTGTAACATTTGCCCCGTTTTTCGTGGCATTGTCATCTTTTGCAACGGTGCTTTAATTTTAGGGTTGAGACCAATTAGCATGTCTATAAATGTGATTAAAACTATCAGTAGATCCCCCAATTGATACATTAGTGAATTCAAGAATAGGACCAATATTAATGCATCAATCACTTCGTATGCCAAATTAGGGGTGTACATCGAGTCAAATTGAGTCAAGCTTGCCTCAACTCGACCACTAGCTGACCTCAGCTCAAACTCGGCTCGGCTCGGTCCTCGAGCCTGACTGGCCAGCTCGGCCCGGTTCGGTCAACAGCTCGAGCCAATTCGAGCCAAGATCAAGCCGAGTTCGCCATTGCGGCATTTTCACAAACACCTGAACTGTACCTTCAAAATCTCACTGTATTTGAAACAGCAGCAATGGTTTTACAGGTATTTTATCAAACACCTTCTAAGCAACATAAAAATCAAGAAAAAAAGTGTGTTGGTTTCATATACATACCTTACTTGCCACCAGCCACTCTTCTTTAAGTCATTTCATCAAACACTTGGTGAGCAACATCAATATCAAAGTAACCAAGTCACCGAACTGGTTCGATCCGAGTTCGATTCGAGTTGGGTTCGATCCAAGTCGAGTCGAGCTGGGGCCAACTCGAACTCATTTTCGAGCTCAAAAAATCAGCTTGACTCGGCTCGAACTCAGCTTCAAAAATCAGCTTGACTCGGCTCGAACTCAGCTTCGAACCAAGTCAAATCGAGCTTTTTCGAGTTGAGTCGAGCGAGCTAACCAAGCTTTTTCGAGTCGAGTCGAGCGAGCTAATCGAGCGTGCTCGGTTCGTGTACACCTCTATGTCAAGTGGTCCTTTGACTATGTGGATCTCTTTGTTGTTTCTAGAATTTCTACCTCAATTCTGAATTTTATGTCACGCTCCAACAATCGGAGGATTTAATCAGATCTCGACTTCGAATCAAATATTAGAGTAGAGAGGGAAAGAACTTTATTGATATCAAACTTCTTCTTTTACAATACTAAAGAAAAAAACCCTCACTAAATCCCTGCCTCCTACATCACATCCCCTTTTATAGACCCTAAATGAATCTTCATTGGGAATCCCCCCAACTAAGAGCTTGATTTCAAATTAAACATAATTGTTTTCAAATCAATCTAATCTACCTAAGATGGTATAAGCTTAAATACTAGTAAAAGAAAATCTTGGAAATAATCCTCCAAATCTTCAATCGCATCTTCAAATTAGCCCTATATCTTTCAATCACACCTCCCTATATCTTCAATCCCATCTTTAAATCAGCCCCCACATCTTTTCACAAATAAAAAACTACACATCTGATATTTAAGCCTCAAATCTATAAATAAACAGTTCGAAATCAACACAAGTTGGGTCCTATGGTGGGTCGTGGGCTTCAGAATTGGAGGGATCTGTAGGAATTTGCCTTCTTCTTTTTTTTTTGTCATTTTGGTAGCAAGGAATTGGAGGGATCTGGATTTAAGAGGAATCTAATCCTCCAAAAGAGCTCGTTTTGAACTCCCACCTCAAAGCTGTGATTTCAACCCTACTCATTTCTGAACAGACTAAAATCCACTAGATTCCACAGAATCTCAAATCCACCAAAAGAGACCTAAACTTTCCCACAACCCACGCGTGGGCCACAATTACTGGATCTTCATATTTAAGTAATCATCATGAGAAAACCAGTATCAATGAAACTTGGTCATTCAATCCACACGGGTGAATTCCACTAAACATAACAGATATTTCAAGCAGCACAAAAGGCAACAAATGTCGTTCCCATTTCACTCTTCAAGACCAATCAACAACACAGGATACTCCCAGTTACAATGCAACCGGAAAACAATCCAATTCAGCTCAAGACTCTAATCTCACGACAGCAATAGAAAATACATGAAGAAATGTCTAAAAATTCTGCCATTTTCCATTCCCCATATAAAAATCAAACACATCCATAATCAATGAAAGTCAGGACAATATCGGAACCCAATCCTGACATTATCAGCGGAATGAAAAGAAATCTAAGCAAATGAGAGAGAGAGGAACCTTGAGATCAAGGAGGGAAGCATAGGACTGGCGACGGGCGAGCTTGAAGGCGCGGAGGAGGATTCCGATACCTACACGGACTCCATAGGAGAGGAGGAAGCTCTGGCAAAGGTTGCCGATGGCATTGGCGACGCACGACTCGTCGGCATGCTCGCAAGGCGGGTGACGGCC
Source organism: Magnolia changhungtana (assembly GCA_030180095.1). Classification (NCBI taxonomy): domain Eukaryota; kingdom Viridiplantae; phylum Streptophyta; class Magnoliopsida; order Magnoliales; family Magnoliaceae; genus Magnolia; species Magnolia changhungtana. Next base: position 5,794,396 of record JASAUF010000667.1, read on the forward strand.
GCGGGCATGGCGCTGCCGGCGCTGCAGCTCCTCGATCGCCTCCCGAAGCCGGTCCTCCGCCTCCCGGATCCGGCGCTCCACTGCGCCGTCGGTGCTATCTTGCGCATGGGGTGGTGAGGGGTGGTCGGAGGTGGATGATGTGGCCCCGGTGGAAAAAGGGAAGGAGGGTTTGGAAAGGAAGGGCATATCGGACAGAGTGAGCGGACGACGCTTTCCGCATCTGCAGATAGAGGAAAAAATGGGGCCGGAAAAACGGGGGAAAGTGAAGGAAAAAGGAGGAATTCGCTTTTCCTCTTTCGAAACTCAGGATCCGGCATGGGCCGCTACTGGGCCCACATGTTCAGTAGTCCGATGATCCGAACCATTCATGTTACGTATTCCACACTAACTGAGTAAACTCTGTGGGGTCCACCGTGATTTATATATTTTATCCACTCCTTTCATCTATTTTAATATATAATTTTAGGACTTATGCCTAGAAATTAAACATTTCTAAATCTCAAATGGACCACACCAAGGGAAACAGTGTGAATTGAAAGTCTACCGTTGAAAATTTCTTGAGGGCCACAGAAGTTTTGGATCAAAGTTATATTTGTATTTTCCCTTCATCCATGTTTTTTTGATCTTATGAACAGGTTGGATGGCCAATAAACATCACTGTGGGGACTAGCAAGGTTTCAAAGGTCGAAATCATTATTAACTATGGTATGGTCCACTTGAGCTTTGGATATGCTTCGATTTTGGTATCAACCCCTTAAATGATCTGTAAACATGGATGGACGGCGTGGATAAATCACATACATTTACGGTGGGCCCAACAGAGTTTACTCAGTACGATCAGAGCGTACTTTCCGGAGATATACCGCTAGTTACCGAGTCGCGACGGAGGCAAAAACGAACTCGGATACGATGGGCGTTTTTGGCTTCGCAAATCAAGAAAGAGGCGTTGGTCCATGCTCTGATGGAGTACGGAGAGTTAGAAGCGTTTAAGTACACGATATAATCTAATAGTGTATACGTTTAAAATAATCTAAACCGTCCAAACTGTGGATTTCAAATTACGATTTGTAAAATGGAAAGATATTTGGTGTTACCTTTGTATTTGGTGCATATCAAATGGAATGTTTAAATTAAAAAAGTAAACGGTTCTAATACACCGAATTGAGTTTCTGTCCTCTTGGTACTTCCTTTTAGGCGTCATCCAAATTGGGAAAGACGTTTTCAACGGCTTGATTTGAAGTAATGAATGAAACATGGTTCTGTGAATGCATATGATATATGGTGGTCTGGCAAACCACGGTAGATTTCTTGGCTGACGTGCTCCGGATGCGAAGGTCCGTGCTCGTTTTACTCGTTGCTCTTAAGAAAACTTCTATACGCTGGAGGATGATGGTTGACACGCATGCACTTAGAAATTTTATAAGTGTCATTTAAGTAACTCAAATTTACTGGACCAAATGTTGTGCACTAGGTGTATCCAAACAAAAAGTTTGACCAGTTCCGTAGTATAAATGGACGATTGGTGGACGGTTAATAGACGGTTGGGATGAGACAGCAAAAATCAACAAGTAAAAAGTTAAGATCGATCAGATTTTGGGTTCACGTAATTTGGATATTTTAATTCGATTAAAGGTAGGTGATGTATAAAAGTTTTGAGTGCCTGCGTATAGCCCATCCTGTCGTCCAGAGTACCAAATAACTCCCTGTACTAATTACGTGCGCGCTTAGATCTAGGGCTGTAAATGGCCAGGTTCGGGGCGGGTTTAGCTAAAACCAGACCCGCCCATTTACTAAACGGGTCTGGATCCAAATTTTAGACCTAGACCCTTTTACTAAATGGGCGGGTCCGGGTCGGGTCCGAGTCAACCCATTAGACCCATTTATAAATGGGTCCGGGTCTGGTAGAGGGAGATCCACCCAGACCCATTTATAAATGGGTCGGGTCCAACAGGTTTGGTTAAGGGAGATCCAGACCCTGAACCAAATCCGTTTAGAAACGGGTCCAACGGGTCTAACGGGTCCAACAGGTTGTTGATGCATGAGAAGTGTAGTTCTGTCTTTAGCATTAAATAAATAAACTTTTTCCAAAAACCTGAAATTATTTTAAATATTATTCAAATGGAATGTTTGTAAATGTTAAAGTTATAGAAACAAAATTAAAAATTTGAGAAATTAAACAAGATATACCTTAGGATTCAATTCTAGACCAATCCTCTAACTCATTAGAATCGTTATCCACTTCTACTACATGCAACTCCTTTAAATCTATAAATTTTACACATGACATACAACCTAGTTAATAGAGATTTAGGAAAGACTTTTCCATATTAACTAATGATTATACATCTATTGGCTGGAGTGGATCTCAAATAAACAACATGGTGGGCCAGATAAAAAATCAAGGAGGTGTATCTTATTTTCAAACTAGTTTGTATTTTATTTTGAAGTGAGAACGTTGTTAGTTGCTTAATATATAGGGAAGTGGGAACGTCAGTAGAATATATAGGGAAGTGGGAAGGATATGGGTCTGGGCGGGTCTCATGTAAGGTAGACCAGACCCGCCCATTTACTAATAGGGTTCGGGTCGGGTCGGGTCGAGTCTAAATGAAAGGAACCCAGACCCAGACCCGTTTGACAAATGGGTCTATCCTTGGACCCGGACCCGTACCATTTAGCAAATGGGTCGGGTTTGGGTCGGGTCTTAATGGGTCGGGTCCGGGTACCCCATCGGGTCCGCTGACCCATTTACAGCCCTACTTAGATCGGCCTCGAAAATTCGTTAAGAGCCGGTTTTCCTATAAACCCTTTTACAGGTGGTTCCTGTAACGCTAAAGCATAAAAGAGCGGATTTCAGGGAGTTCATGTAACCCTGGGCATAGTTTAAAAAGAGCGTGGGTAATGTGTTTCTTCCTCTCCGTTCATCTATTTTTTCAAAATCATTTTAGATCATGAGCCCAATAGTGAGACAATCTAAATTTCATGTGGACCACATCACAAGAAAATGGTTGTGATTGAACTCCCACCATTAAAAACTTCATAGGCCCCACTGTAATGTTTATTTGCCATCTAACCCATTGATTAGGTTACAAAGACTCGGATGAAGGGAAAACATAAATAGGAGCTTCATCCAAAACTTTAGGGACTCTAGGAAGGTTTTAATGATGGGCTTTCAATCACCAGTTGTGGTGTAGTCCACATGAGATTTGAATTTGCCTAAACTGATATAGAAAAATTAATAGACAATGTAAGTAAAATACATATTGTCTTAGTAGACTTACAAGAATTTCAACGATAAGGTCATGGGTTAAAGTACCAATTGAGGTGAGTTTGAGTACCAATTGAGGTGTGTGTGGGTGTCGCCGTTAATGCAGTTTCCCGTAGATATTGGACAGGGTCAGTAGGCAATCCTCATCTGGTGAGGCAGGAGACCATGGCCTGCCTCATGCATGCGCTGTATATCCACGTCGTACATCCATTTTTGTCTGCTCGTTTTAGGGCATGATCTCAAAATGAGTCCAGTCCAAAATCACAAGGAGACTAACACCATAAGAAAACAGTGTCAACTAAACAACTAAACTTTCTAGAGTCCACTGTTATTTGCCGTCCGACCTATTTATAAGGTCACACAAACCTGGATGAAGGCTAAACACAAATAGCAACTAAATAGAAAAGTCTTGGGGCTCAAGAAATTTTTAATGTTAGGAATTCAATCCCTAATGTTTGGTTTACCTGAGATTTGGATGTGCCTCATTTTTTAAATGATGCCCTAAAATAAACTGGTAAAACGAACAGAAGGCGTGGATATACAACGTGTACATAAACGTCGGCCCCATGGTCAAGGCCGCACCTACTAAGTTGTTACCCTACCTCATGAAATCGGCAGTTAATTTAAAAACTCTCTCAGCCCGACTCACCTGAGAACTCAACCGTGGAGAAGGCGTTTCTGGGTTGAAATAGTCAGTTCACCAGGACTCCACAGACTCATGGAGTCTCCGTAAAAACTCTTTCAAGTTAAGTCACCTGGTACACGTAACAAAGTCATTCTTAATTTAGTTTACACATTTTTTTAGAACAATAAACTTTAATAAAATTATTAAATAATAATTACAAATTAAATCTAACTATTGAAATCACTTAGACCTTTTTGCGGGGGCTAACTTACTGGCATGTTTACAAAAGTTGTCTCCATCGTCTCATTATTTTCTATAATGTCCAAATTAAAATCCATGATATATGTGTGTTAGAGTGAATGGGTATATCTTGTTAGATAGTCATTATATTATTATTCTTTTATATGTTTTCTGATGTAATACAAAGGTGGAGAGGGAAAACCCAAACTCAAATTCCTTAATACAAAACTAATCAATGAACTTTATTTCCATGCCACAATGTAGGATGTGTCATAGATACATTCCTAACATGGTTGGACTAACGGAAAGCCAAACAGAAGCAGAAGTACTTCGTTAGATCCAAGCCCAATTCTACATGATATAATTGGACCTCAGGTGACGCAAGGATGAACATGAATACCTTATCGTAATTGGTAGGGAGGAATCGCATGCACAATAACTTCTTCATCCGCGACCACGTGCGGATTGGCGTCTTCATCTGTCTCGTCCACTGGAGTTGAAGTTATTCCCACCAATCTGAAGCTCTGTCCGTCAACTTGTAGGCCACAAGTTTAATTTTCTTTTCTTCCACGATGTCCATGTAATCGAAGAAACATTTGACTTTAAGCAATCAATCGAGGAAATACTTGAAGTAGAGTTGGTCATTGGAACTAGGAAGATCGACTTTCATCTTGAATTCTTGATCCGTTTGATCTATCTGATCAATGCCTCGTCTATGATGTTATGTAATCATGTCGTTGGATCCCACTTTCTCATGAGCAATTATGTGGTTCATTGCCAACATCGCCCTACGACCAGTGCAATTACGAATTTCAACAATTGGTGGTGGAAGATTACCACTAGAAACACGGAGCTGCCGTAGGATCTCCGTTATGCGATCCATCAAGCGATCTATCATGCGATCGATGGAAGCCTGCAACCCTTGCATGGCTTGTCAATTCTCTTACTACGTGGCTTTGAAAGTCGTTAAAAGATTATTCCATGGATCTGATACCAAAACTGACGCAGGGAAGGACGTGATGAGGTCGATCACCGTCTTCCTCAAGGATAACTACTCCAAATCCACGGAGCTTCTCTGGACTCCTCACAGAGACTTCTTGAATCCAAGAAGAAAGAAAGCAATAAAATAGAAATAAATTCTAATAAATTCAAAATTTATTTGATTAATGAATAACCATCTAATGTGTCTCCTTACACCATTAATAAATAAAAAATAAACTAAAATTCGTAATTACCAAAAATAGCAAAATTCTAACTCTAATAAGAATCTTAATTCTTATCAAACTCTTTTAAAGCCTAATTTCTATTTTTTTAAAAAAAGAATTCCAAATAAACTTTCTCTAGAAGAGTCCTAGTATAATTAAAAGTTATTTCTAAAAGGGAAGAAAATCTAAAACTCTAAAAATAGAAAAATATTAAAAAATTCTAAATTACTAAAAATAGTATTTTTTTTCTAAAAAATCATTTTTAAGCTAAAAGCGCACGTTTTCTGATGAAACAGATAGATGCGACCCACTTTTGTGGGTCGGTTCACCTTAGATGGCCCGTTTCAGTAAAGATTGATAGGTTGTGTGCCCTGTGACGATACCCAGATCAAAAGCTACAATTAATTTACGGCCCACCTTCTTTTGGCCCAACCATGCTAGGAACGTACTTGTGTCATGTCTACATTAGACCCCTCCACTTGAAAAAAAAACTCGTCCTCAAGTTACTCAAGAGACTTGGATCATGATTCTGAGATAACTTCTAACATCGCTGTTTATTAGCCCTTTTATTGTACTTGGCATTAGGCTCATGAGCTGACATAACACATGTACTCGTGCTTTCCTTGACTTGACTAATATTGATAAGTTCCTTTATTTTTGTCTTCAAGATCTCATATTCTTTCTGATAATGTGGTCAATTAGGCAAATTTGTCCCTAAGACGGGATCAATGTGGTTTTGTATATCTCATATGAGGGACAATTTATTAGGGAGTTCATCGAGCACAATCGCATTGAACTCCTGTAACACTGGTTTCAAATCCTCTGAGATGCTCATAGGCTCTGCATATTTTTTCTCTTCAACTAATGTGTGTGTGTGTATGTGTATATATATCTCCTGTTTCCTCATATTATTTAACAAATGCCTATTCGGTTATGAGAGATTGTCCCTCCACTTTAGAAGTCTTGGGTTGGTTCTTCGTTCCCATAGGGGTCACATATTTGTCACTGATGAATCTTGTGGCATGTCGCAACTCCGTTTCAACCCGGTCACCTCTCGCCGACAAATAATGAAACTTCTTTGCATAACCCTTTAATGATTGGTTATCTTGTCAATAATTTTGATTTTGTTGGAATAATACCTGATCGTAATTGGTAGGAAGGAATCCTATGCACAATAACTTCTTCATCTGCGATCACGTGCGGATTGACGCCTTCATCTGTCTCGTCCGTTCGAGTTGAAGTTGTTCCCACCAATTTGAAGCTCTACCCGTCAACTTGCAGACCACGAGTTTAATTTTCTTTTCTTCCACGATGTCCATTTAGTCAAAAAAATGTTTGACTTTAAGCAACCAATTGAGGAAGTACTTGAAGTAGAGTTGGTCATTGAAACTAGGAAGATCGACTTTCATCTTAAATTCTTAATACGTTTGATTTATCTGATCAATGCCTCGTCTCTGATGTTGTGTATTCATGTCGTTGGATCCCACCTTCTCATAAGTAATCTTGTGGTTCACTGCCAACATTGCCCTACGACCACTGCCATTACGAATTTCAACAATTGGTACAGAGGATTGCTACCAAGAACACGGAGCTGCCCTAGGGTCTCCACTATGCGATCCGCTAAGCGATCCGTCATGCGATCGATGGAAGCCTGCAGCCCTTGCATGGTTTGTCGATTCTCTTGTTGCGTTTATTCGAAAGCCGTTAAAAGATGATTCCATTGAGCATCGTCCATAGGATCATTACCCATTGAGCATCGTCCATAGGATCATTACCCGACCAGTCGTTAGAAGTCATCGATCTGAGGAAAAACCTCTCTCTGGTACCAAACTGACGCAGGGAAGAACATGATGAGGTTGATCACTGTCTTCCTCAAGGATAACTACTCCGAATCCACGGAGCTTCTCTGGACTCCTCACAAAGACTTCTTGAATCCACAAGGAAAGCAAGCAAGAAAATATAAATAAATTCTAATAAATTCAAAATTTAATTGATTAATGAATTATTTTCTAATGTGTCTCCTTACACCATTAATAAAGAAAAAATAAACCAAAATTCTTAATTACCAAAAATAGCAAAATTCTAACTCTAATAAGAATCCTAATTCTAATAAAACTCTTTTAAAGCCTAATTTCTAAAAATAAAATTTTCAAATAAACTTTCTCTAGAAAAGTCATAGTATAATTAAAAGTTATTTATAAAAAGGAAGAAAATCTAAAACTCTGAAAATAGGAAAATATTAAAAAATTCAGAATTACTAAAAATAGTTTTTTTTTTTACTAAAAAATCATTTTTAAGCTGAAAAGCGCACGTTTTCTGACGAAACGGACAGATGTGACCCACTTTTGTGGGTCGGTTCACCTCGGATGTCCCATTTCAGTAAAGATTGACAGGTTGTGTACCCTGTGACGATATCTGAATTAAAAGTTACAGTCAATTACAGCCCACCTTCTTTTGGCCCAACTATGTTAGGAACGTACTTGTTTCATGTTCTATATCATCAGCCACGTCCAATTTGAATAAATTTATTGCGAATAGGGAGAAATTGTCGTTCGAAGTGTAAACCATAAATTAGTCATAACTTTTTATTCGGGTATCGTTACATAATGTATGACCTATCAATTTTTATGTAGCGGGTCAACCAACCCGTCTAGTGGGTCACGTGTGTCATTTCATAAGAAAATGCATGCTTCCTATTCAAAAACAGGATTTAAAAAATTATTATTAGTAGTAATTCTAATTTTTGTAGCATCATCTTACTTTTAGAGTGTAACGTCCCGGAAAAATTCATACAAAGACCCGAGTACCACCTCAGGTAGAAATTACTAGGGACCAAATCCTTTAGAAATTAGATGAAGAGTAATTAAGTGCTTAACTAAATCACATGTCAAATTAGCTTGGACAGCTTTCAATACGAACTGCAAAACCTAAAATCAGTAGGATCGTTGATGCTATGTTACCCTGAAACCTAGGATCAATCTCTAAACCCAGTTGTTCTCGGGAGTGCATTGAAACTCCGTATAGGACCTAAACCGTGCGTTAAAAATTCAAAAACTAAAAAACTATACAGTTATGACCACCTCACTGGACTTGACAACCACCTCAGAAATCAAGTCCAAATAATATGCCGAAACGCACAACTTGAGCCCGGAGCGAAGTGAGTGAGAAACGCGAATATCTTTAAAAAATGAACTCAGACTTAAGTGAATTGAGTCGTTCGCTTGCGGGCCAAATCTAAGCTTTCAGACCGTCAAAATCTGACCCAATTATACCCTCGGATCAGGGAAAATTTTTGACACATGTCAATGTACTTGTAGCCCTGATCGAATACCAGTGACTGTTGAACTGAAACTGGTCCTCTGCGGTCGATCTATAAATCCAATCGGACTGAAACCTTAACTTGACCTAAATCCAATGTTAGGGAACTTAAGTCCGATCGCACGCAGAAAAGGGGCCACCAGAAGTGCTCTATTGGACTGAAACAACTATTATTTGGCTATAACCTAAGTATACCATGGCCCTAGGGCCATTCTCATCAGTTCTGGGCCTATATAAGGGCCTTAAATCCTCTCACTCCCTTCACATACGAATTCGCAAACCCTAGAGAGAGAAGAGAGAAGAAAAAGAAGGAAAGAGAGAGAAAGTGAGGGAGGGAGTTGAAGTTTGTTCATGGGATTCAATCCCGTCACTCCACGTGTTTAATTATCACCTCTGTATCGTTATTCCGGTGATTTCGATCCCGTTTTTAGGTCAGAAATCCTAACCTTAACCTGCCTTAGAGATTCAAATAGTGTAAGTGATGAAATAGCTAACATATTTCATGCTATAGGTGACCGTCGTGCCGTAGACAAAGACTTAGTGCTCAAACTGAGTTCAATGCTCGTTTACCGGCATAAGGTGCGGACTATAAATATTTAGGTTATAGTTTTCAAGGCTTTCAATGTCAATTAATAATTTATGACTGACTTGATCACTATCACATGCTTAGATACGATGTTTCTCACGCTTTACACATATATATGAACTATGTTAAATATAGTGTATTCTATGTGTTTGTTGATATGATTGAATGAGTATGAAATTTGGATTTGTGCTTGCCATGATTATTCATCGTGAATATATGGTTGTTATACGTGTGACAACTCCTTGGTGAAAGGATTTGCCCTAACACATGTTATAATCAACATACGTCACGTCTGTTAAAGTGCGTAGTCTAAGTGCTTGTAAAAATGTCTGAATGAATATGGAATTTGGATCTGTGCTTGCCATGATTATTAACTATGAATATATGCTTGTTGTGTATGTGGCAATTCCTTTGTAAAAGGGCTTACCAGGATATATGTTATAACTAGTATAATACGTGTATGTTGAAATGTGTAGTCTAAGTGTTTGATAAAATACCTGAATGAGGAAATGTTTGTTGGAATGTATTTAATGAGGGTGTTGAGATAGGATTCTCAATCTCCTTCTCCATAATTACAGTTCCCTTTATGTAACCTATCTTACTACTATGTGTTGTACGGATGAAATGCCTATGTAATATAACATGTGTATTATGTGTTTGTTGAAATGCTCAACTAACATTTATATTTAGATTTGGTTGTCACATGCTGTCATTGATTTTCACTTGTGAATACTATCGTTTGAAGTATGATTGAGGCTATAATGTAGTCCAGGCAATCGGTAATCATTCTCAAGTAGTGGCTACAGTCATTTCGCCATACAAGACACGTTCGATGAATCTGAGGCGTACGATGATCGTTGACAGTGGTACCTTGTCGGCTAATTCAGTGTACGCTCGTACCAGTCAAACTTGTCTAATAAACTAATTGGCCTATTGTGTATTTATCATGTATGGACGTTCCTGCTTGAATCTAAGGTACCGACTTACCAGTGCAAAGCCCGTTTAACCTTGGTAATATGATCCGCTAATACTCATGAGCCGAGCATGGTGGTATGGGACACCGTGGTCGAGCTGTCAGTCTACGCTGGGGCGACAAGCCTCCCCGTAGTGTCTAGTGAGCAACCCAAAACTCGTGAGCCGAATACGGTGGTATGAGACACTGTATTCGAGTTGTCGGCCTACACTGGAGCAACCTGGCTGTGGTCCCTAGTTGGGTCGATGACGAACCTTCGAAAATAGACAATCAGTTGATAGAGCGTTGGTGAAGTGACCTTGAGTATGAAATAGGCCTACCCCGGCGCAGCCTTGCTATGGTCCCCAGTCGTGTTGATGACGAACCTTCAAAAATAGACTGTCAGTTGGTATGGCGTTGGTGGGGTGACCTCGAGTGTGAATTAAGCCTACGCTGATGGTGACGAGCCTCTCGTAGCGACCTATGATATAAACTCGTGAACTTACCTATCGTATGTGATTAACTAGGATTGACGACCCTATATGGATCATTGTTTGGGTTAAAGATATAAAAAGAGGTACCCTAGCTTCCCGAACCTACTGTATGAATAAGTTTAATTAAGAACTGGGCTAATCATGTACATGCACCGCATTTACATGTGCCTTTGACGTTGGAGTTGAGCACAAAGGAAGGGGTGCATGTTGCGACCGTAAGAGGAAGATCGCAGAGGGAGTGCATGCGAGGGCATGCATCATTAATACATATCATGTTTGCATTAACCAGAGTACTTAAGGATGTTTGATTGTATTACTTTATCATTACTGCTTGATTGATTTGATAACATGTTAACTTTTGCCTTATAGTACCACTAGGTTGATCACTCACTCCCATGTTCTGGGACAGTGTTTTAAAACACCAACCAGACTCTTTTGTAGTTGCAGATGATGGCGAAGCTGACGAAGCAGAGCCTGACTTTTATGATGTTGAGGAGGAGTTCTCCTATATGCAACTTTCAGGCGGGTCTATGTAGACCATGTTCTGATCGATGGGGATTACTGGGATGCTGACTAGATGATATTACACATTTTGTATATTTTGAAATTTTATATGTAATCAATTGACCTGGTAACATGATCATACTCAGGAGACTTACAATCACTTCTATGTTTTATGTATCTATCAAAATCTTCCGCTTGTGTAATCTAATTGTCTCTGGAGTATGATATGCTATTTTAGCTTAATCTCATTCATGTTTAATGTACTAACTCGGACAACATTTAATCATCATTATCTATGTTGCATAAGTGATGCGTTGGAACTCGGGAGTTGAGTTCCTGCTTGACTCCCGATTTTCCGGGCGTTATATAGAGTTTTAGGTTTTCATATTTTTTAAAAAGATTGATTGCAATCATGCCATGAATCGTTCAGGATGGTTAATTTAAGACTTTTTATTTTTAGAAAAGTTATTATTTCATATGAGTTTTATTGTTGTTGAATTAGGACTTTTATTACACTTAAAATTTTTCTATTCTTAATAATTACGAATTAGAGCTTTATTTTTTCTTTATTAGCGGTGTAATTGAGAAATCATACACATTATACATTATTCAATAAAATATTCAGATTTTCTATGTTTACTTTTTGTGGATTCAATATCTCTCTTTGTGAATTCAAAGTTTTAATCACTTGAGGAAAACAGTGATCTTTATCTTATTATTTCACATTCTTCCCTTGTGTCAGTTAGTATCAAAGTGAGGTTTCTCTTAGTTTGATGGCATCTAACAATGGTGCTAACAACAATCCTATGGACGATGTTGCATGAAACAATTCTATAACACTAACAACGTTTGAAGCTTTCTGGTGAAAGAATCGAATTTGCAAGTCATTTAAGGACTGCGAGCAGCAATCGACTATTTGGCGAAAGCCTTAGGACAAACCCATATTTGTAATAATGAACAATATAAGATCAACAATAAAGCTCGCAGTTATCATGATTGTAGTGTGACACTTATAATGAATCGCAACCACTACCGTGATCATGAGGAGGTTGTTGTACACGCTAACGGAGAAGATAAATTTACACTTATAACACTTATAATTTACTGTAAACTAAAAGGTCTATAATCCTATCATAAATGATGGGAGTAATGAGACAATGAGTGTGACTCTAACCGTTCACTTATGGACATCTAAGGAATGATAAAATTATATATATATATATATATATAGCCAAATGCTCAACTGCACACCAGTTCACATGAAACTCGTGCAAACATTTTGAGATCTCATTATACATGATGTGGGTCCAAAATTTGAACGGTCCACGTGATGCAACAACCCATGAAACCCAGGGCCCAACTTTTACTTTGATCCAAAACTTTGGTGGGCCATGAAAAAAGAAAACAGTTTCCTCCCTTGATTTGCATCTCTCTTTACTATGGCCCACAAGAGTTTTATATTAGGGTGAAAATTAGTCCCTTGGGGTTTCATGGGATGCTGTACATGGACCGTTTGGATTATATGTCCATGACATGTGTGCAAAGGTGCGCATGTGCACAGGTGGGTCTATATGTTTGCAATGGTGCGCATGTGCAAAGGTGTGCATGTGCATAGGTGCATCACATGGACCGTTCGGATTATATGCCCATCACATGGACTGTTGGGATTATATGTTTGCCATTATGAGTTCTCCAGTAACCAGCTCACGTCTTCAAATTGACTCAACCGATGAACTTTCCGGTGTAGTCTATTTTTTAAGTTTTTAAACGGGTCAAGTGCTTTGTTAAGCTGTTATGATGCCTATGTGACATTCACTCTATCCATTAATTTTTGCCGGCTCATGTTAGGACCTAAGTCCAAAGATAAGGCAAATTAGAAACTCCAGTGGGTCATTGAAACCTACTTATGGCCATAGAAATTCTAATATTGGTATTTTTTCTTAGTCACAGTTACAAAATTAGATTCGTTGGACAATCCTGATCTCTGAAACATGAGCACTTATTTATTGAAACATAAACATGGGATATTCTCTCTCTCTTGCCATCCAATTGATATAACCAATCATGTATTCAAATAACCAAATAAGCATTATTTTTCCAAGCATGATACATCTAAACTGCTAAACATAATTCACACTCTTTACCAACCTGTATGCTAAAAATGCTGAGTTGCTTCTTATTGTATGTGTGTAATCCATAATAATTTGCAGATAATTAAGTTTTTCTCATTACATTATGGTGGCCAACGGTTGGGTCCGTTGGCCACCATAAGCCAGCGAGGCATTGGTTGTCTGTATTCGTTTTGTGACGAAGGTATATTGATCCACTCAAAAGCTAGAATGACATATTTTGGAACCACTTTACAATTCACATTCATCAGTTAAGCACACACACCTCTATACCCAGCCACACATATTGGTGTGGTGTGTTTGCAGGACATCTAATCCATGTTTCAGTTTGTACCAACTATCGCTACCTAAAGCTTAGGTCCACAAACTTTTTTAGTGGTCCAAAAATCTCAATATATCGAAAATACATTTGTACAAATACTATTACGATCTATTAAGTTTCTATAGACTAAAAGTCCTCTATTTTATAAATGTGTGGACCAATTTATAATGGATTGGCAATATCTATACTATAATGTCTTCCTCACACATGGTTAGGACTCACTGCACAAATGACATCTCTTGGCCCATGTGTCAGCATGTTGAGTACGTGTGTGTGGGATCACAGACTCTTTTAAATTGAAATAATTCATTTTCATAAAGCTAGCGTAGGTTAGAGATGAAGAAAAAGGGAAGAAGAAACGTATACTCTTAGTTGATTTTTTGTCACCAAACACTAAGCTCTTCATTTACACGCAATATAACTACCTTACATTTATGGCTCATTTTCACAAAATCATTTTTTCCTGATCAGAGCATATCCAGGAACGACAGATGAGCTAAGCACATGAGTTCGAAGATCCCATGAGATGAGAAATCGTGCATGTGCCAGGGCTACGGCCAACTATGCAAGTGTGGCCGATCTTTTTGACCTTTTAGGAGTCGAGCACCGAGCATGATAAGTTACTAGGCCTGAAACTCAAGCCCGGACCCATTCTGCACTAGTGAGTTCAGTTGAAACATGGACTGAAGTAGCTGAGCTTACAATTTTTTTATACCATGCAAAAGAGTGCTGATTTCATGATTTTTGGAATTTTTTAATAAAGATTTTTTTTTTCCAGATCATGAAATGGCCTCAAAGCCAACCACAATCTAACAATATTCAAATTTGGTGATCGTATAGGCCACATTACTATTTGATGATTTGATGTGATGGTGTTGAGGTTGCTCCTCATGTGTGACGTAGGGAAGAACTTGATGAGTTCGATCACCGTGTTTCCCAAAAATACTCCTCACAAATATTCCTCGAATCTAGGAGGAAAAAAAAAAGGAAAAAGAAAAATAAATTCTATAAAATTCGTAATTTGATTGATAATTGACTAATGTGCATGTGTCCTTGTTACATCATTAATCTAGGGAGAAAAAAAAATCATATTTACCAAAAATAGCAATATCCTAACTATAATAAAAATCTTTTTTTTTTTTTGGGTTAGCTTGTTAGTACACACCCATGTTAGAACACACACTCCATGTTAGCCACCCCCACTAGGGATCGATACCAAGACCGCAAGTGTTGAAACGAGGTATATCCACTTAGTCTACCAGTTGAGCTATGGATCTGGGTGTAACTATAATAAAAATCTTAATTCTAATAAAACTCTTCTAAAACCTAATTTCTAAAAATAAAAATTCCAAATAAACTTTGTACTAGAAGTGACCTAACATACTTAAAAGTTGTTTCTAAAAATGAAGAAAATTTGAAACTCTAAAAATTAAAAATATTAAAACTTCAAAATTACAAAAATAGTACTTTTTTACTTAAAAATTCGTTTTTGATCCGAAGGCACAAGTTTTTTGACGAAATGGACAGACGTGACCCACTTTATGAGTCGGTTCACCTCAGATTGCCCGTTTTAGTAAAGATCGGTAGGTTATGCTTCCTGTATCAATATCCGGATCAAAAGTTTTGATCAGTTTATGGTCCACCTTCTTTTGGCCAAACCATGCTAGGAATGTATCTGTGACACGTTCTACATCAATGTGGAAGTGGGACCCATATATGTGAGCTTAAGTAACTTATTTTGCAGTATGTGTGGGGGTATTTTGGTCTTTTAACTAAATAAATTAAAAAGATATCAAATAAGTTTTTGATTTAGAAAGAATTCTTACTTTCCTTTCTTGAAAAAAAAAAAAAAAGGGAAATGAAAAAATAAATGAGGTTTTATACAAGAGGAAGAATAAGAGACTTTAATGACTGAATTTTTCACATTAAGGTTCGTAAAGGTCTATTCACAATGTTAATTTCTTCGATGATCTTCTCTAAGAGTTGTGTTGGGAGTTCGTACAAATCCTAGTAAGTGAGAGAACTATTTTCTTATGTTATTGCTTGTAATCCACATTTGGGCAATATATTTAGATATTCAAGAAAGATTATTAGTATCTTGATAATTATACTTTCATTATTTTTATCGTAATGAATTTATATCGAACTAGGTTTTATGGCTTTTCCCTTCACATCAAAGGGTTTTACACGTAAAAAAATTTGGCGTCTCTTACAACTTACGTGTTTGATAATTTGTTTACTTGGGTTGGAAGTGATTAACATCCATTAAATCTCTATATAGTTAATCCCATTGATTTGCATATAA
This sequence comes from Magnolia changhungtana, assembly GCA_030180095.1. Lineage (NCBI taxonomy): Eukaryota > Viridiplantae > Streptophyta > Magnoliopsida > Magnoliales > Magnoliaceae > Magnolia > Magnolia changhungtana. The sequence goes on from JASAUF010000667.1 coordinate 5,810,341, forward strand.
AGGAAAAAATTGCATGGTTTCCCAATAGATGAGGCTTTTTGGCATAAACTCTGGGTCCTTAATCATGCCTCAATGGCACGCTCACCAAAGTTTTATCATGAGGTCATGGGTTCAAGTACCCATTGTGGTGAAATCCATTGCGGTTCGAGTGCATATAACAAAAAAAAAAAGAGAGAGAATCTTGAATTTTTTACTTCGTTTAATTATTGCTCGCCTCCTGATTGAAGGTATGCTTCAGCCTCCAGAAGGAAGGTATCAACCTCCTGATTTGAGAGGGATGCGATGCGACGCGACGCAAGATGATGATGGGTCAACCGTGACTGTAGCCGCTGGTGGAACTGCTGTTTCCACTCAAACATGTGTGGTCGACAAAGGGACTAACTATATGAATAGATCCTCATCTCTAATAAGAGCCGATGAATCTATAAGAGGGAAGATTAGTTAAAACCTTGCAGTGTATTTGGCTCCCATGGTTAAGTAGGAGATGTTGGATTAAAGGTCACAAGACTCTCTTGATCACAGTCATTCATGATGGAGATCCCATTTAATCCCCATAATTGCATTTGCATCAAGTATTTGAAACAATTTCTTTATCTTGTTATACGATCAAGCATATAAAAATGTTTTGAAAACTTGTTAGCAAGCCTTTAGGAATTACTTAAGATCTCCATCAGGAATGGTCAGATCAAGAGAACTTTGTGGCCATTAATCCAAAATTAGTTGTCATAGCTATTGAATTAATTCCATTATTCAAAACTAGATATGAAGCCACAAATCTAACAAAGCCCATTGCATGGCTCCAATAAGAACATGTCACCTTCCTTTTCGGTGTATGTGCAAATGTTCTCTACCTTGGAACTTATCTTTCGATAAGCAAGTTGGGTCAAGCCCAAAACCTCAATGTTAAACCCACGACAGACACCGAGCCATGGGCTCGAACCCTTTTCTTTTTTTGTTTTTAGAGGTAAGCTAGGCTTGAACGGGAAACCCATGTTGAAACAGAGGTGTAAACGTTCAGCTGTAGGTTTCATGTTTGAGCCCATGTTGAAACAAGGGTGCACCGTTGAGCTGTGGGTTTGAACCTTTTACCTTGAAGCCTCGCCCACTTCAGGTGCCCTGTTAAGACTGTAATTCACTTAGGTGTTCCATGATGTTGAACTTGATGAACGGTTCAGATCGTCAAAGAAATGTCACATATGAACACGTTTCTGTGAGACCGTCAATCGCTGCAGCAGCTTTCCTCTGACAAATACTAGGAGCTGCAGATTTACTGAGAAATGAAAAACAGGGCATTTTGGCATCCAGACAGGCCCTTGTGGAAAACATTGATATTATCGGAGAGTGTACTGTGGCCGTTGATGTACATGCAAGAGAGAGTATGATTATTCATGTACATGCACATAGCTAGTCTACAAATGGATCCCATTCATTGAAATGGACGGCTGTGAAACAATGGATCGAGGAACATATCACATGGGACGGCAGTTGAACACCGGCGGATTCCACTGATTCCATGAATAGAACCTGCTGGAGTAACTGATTTTGTACACCAGCGGACACCAGCGGTCACCGAATCAGCATCTCTGTTTATTCTCTCCCTTTTTACCACAAAATTTCTCAAGGAGTTCGATTTAATCGCCCAACCTCATGAATCTGTCTGATATGCTCTGTACATCCATTTCCTCATTTTAGTGCATGAGCCTAGATTCCAAGTATATTGAAAGCTTGAGTGGAACACACCACAGGAAACAGTGAGGATAATGTTGAGGTCAAAATCTGGTCAACCCTCTTCCCCTCTTCATACACTTCGAGCAGGCGTCGGACCAGGAATCCTGCACATAAACCGTAAGCAATGGAGACCCTGGCTAAGCCGGGGGACCCTCCGATGCCTAAGTCAGGACAACAGAATCTGGGTCTAAGTTTAAGAGAAGGGGGAGAGTGTCAGATGTTGCGTCCCTGTTCTCATGGGATTATGTAATATTTATAACTTTTCATCGCTCGATTCGCATCCGATAATCTCGGCACGATCAGTGGGGTTCGAGGATCATGGGGATATTGCCCAGAATCCGAAGATCATGTCCTACGATGTGCGTATCTGCGGGCGAGATAATAGCGCGTACTTGTACATGGCAGTTTCTCCACTTAGTGCGTGGGACCTTTATCCTCGGAGATGCCTCGGCTCGGCCAGACCGAAGACGACGATATCGCTCCAAGCTGATGGTTGGTTATGTCAACCCGAACCGAACCTTGATCCGTTCGCAAGTAATACAGCTAGCCATTCTCAGTGTCATGATGGATGCTTGCTCGGAGTCGGTCGTATAACTCGAATATTTTCTCTTCCGACTGCTCTTGGAAAGAAGGTGATCAAGAATGGGAGCTTCGTCCATCTTAACCCACCTTCCTAGTATTATGCCGAGGCTCGGACTCTCCGCTCGGAGTGACAGACCATCGATCCCTCCGACTGTAGTCGTCTCGGATCTTCCCATAACAGATAACAATATCCCCCGTTGAAAACTTATTACGGCCACAGTGATGTGTGTTTGTCATCTTGTAAGGTTAAACAATCATAAATTAAGAAAAACAAAAATATTAGATCCAAAACTTTTATACCTTGAAATAAAAAATTTCAATAATATTGTTTCTTGTGATGTGGTGCACTTGTGCTTTGTATATGCTTCAATTTTGGGATAATGCCCTAAAATGAGCTAGAACAGGGCGTGCATAAGACACATAAATCACAGTGGGCGCTACAAATCTTGAGCATCACTAATTTCTAAAGAAGAACAATAAAAGAGAATATTTTTATAATTTTATTCCTCATCAACTGTGAAAGCATTATTTAGTAAAAGTTTTTTTTTTTTTCCTGTGTAGTAAGGAATGGTGGGAGCCCCTAAATAATCTTCCTTCTTAAATCTTAAAAAAAAAAAAAAAAAAAAAAACTTTTTGTGAGATAAAAAAGCTCAAACGTTCTTTATTAAGTCTTATGTCTATAAATGCCTTTAAAATTTTGTTATAAACGTAGACCTTCTTCTGTCACTATTCTCTTGTTAATACTTCTTTTACTATTATAGTCTAGCAATCTTTCTTTCTTTCCAACGACCATGTGACAATCATTTTTTGCTTTTCGAGAACTTTTTTTAGCAGAAACTCCCACCTAAAAAAATTAGATTCCCAACTTATTTGAGAAAAAATGAAATTAAAAATATTGTAAAAAATACACTTTTATGATATGTGTTTTTCTTTTTCTTTTTTTCTTTTTTCAAAAAGTTATGCTTAAATAGGCCTTTTGCCAACAAATGAATACAAAAAAAATAAATAAAATAAAATAACGAAAACTCCACTTTTAAAAAATGAGCTCCTTCTCTTTCTTCAAAAGATCTTGGTTAAATGGTTTTTTTTTTTTTTTTTGCCAAGAAATGAATAAAAGAGAAAAAGAGAAAAAAATCTGCACTTGTAGAAGATGAGTTGTTCTTCTTTCTACAATAAATTATGCTTAGATAACTTCAATATTCAATAGCCTGCACTGTTTACAAGTTGGATTTTGGGCCCCATTTTAAAAACGTTAAATATTGTCTAAATAATATAACTATATTCTCGTTTGAAAGCTCAATGAATAATTTTTCTAATGAACTCAAAATCGCTCTAATCTAACTTATAACAAGAGAGTTATAACAATTTTCATGAGATGACGCGAAGTTGAAAATATGAATGTGAACATAAACACGAATGGTTTATGAACATAAAGTGGACCTCAAGCCTACATTTAAAGGGATAATGTTCAAATGAGATAATTCTAATTCCTCTTGAAAGCTTGTCAAAATATTTTTATAATGAACCCAAGATCACCTTGATACACACATGTAATAAGGGAGCTGTGACCATTTACATGGGGTTGCATAATACTGAAAATATGAACAATTTGCAAATATAAACTTAATTTTGGCTAATTTTTAAAGGATCAATTGATGTCTAAATGAGGTGGTTTCAATCTAATTTGAAAGTTTATCAAATTATCTTCGCAACAAACTTAAAATCATCCCGATCTAAGATTTAACGAGGGACTTGTGACAGATTTTGTGGAATCACGAACGTGAACAGCTTGTAAACTCAAATGTGACTTTGGGCCTACTTTTGAAGGTTAAACGGTATTTAAATGAAGTGATTATGATTCCATTTAAAAGTTCATCAAAGTATATTCACAATGTGTTCAAGGTTGTCCCGATCCAACTTTTAAAAAGGTAGTTATGATTGTTTTGTAGGATTACGTAATGCTATAAAATATAGAAGCAAACATAGATGATTTGCAAATACGAACTTGATTTTAAGCCACTTTTAAAGAATTAAACAATGTCCAAATAAGGTGATTTCAATCTCATTTAGAACCTTATTGAATTATCTTTCCAATGAGCTTAAAATTGCCTTGATCCAACCAAAAATAAAGGAGTTATGACTATTTTCACGAGATCGCATAATGTTAGAAACTGAAACGATTTATGACACATGAACTTGACTTTTGGCTCACTTTCAAATTGTCAAACGGTATCTAAATGAGTTAATTCTAATCCCATTTGAATTCTAACAAGTCCGGTTAGATTTAACTTATAATAAGAGAGTCATGATCATTTCTTAGGACCGTGTGATGTTGAAAATACAAAAGAGAATATGAATGGATTGGTTTGCGAATGTAACACGACTTTAGAATTACTTTTGACTATTTTTAAATGGTCAAATAATATTTAAATGAAGTGATTCGTGTTCTATTTAAAAGTTCATTGAATTATTTTTTCAATGTGTTCAAAATCACTCCCATCTAACTTGTAATCCAGTGAGTTATAATTATTTTTATAGAATCCATGACACTGGAAACAAAAGTAAACACAAGCATGTCAGGTGATCTTATGTTTTGAGCCATCTACATTAGTATAGTTACTAAGCCATTATCCCAAAATTAAGATGATTCTTATAGTTGATTTTTAAAGATGAAATTCAGCGGTTGAAAAGTTCCTTTTCAAAATTTTAAATTCATCTGATCATCACATATCATCAATCCAACGTAAGGTTAGTTTTTGTTTTTTAGATTTTAGTTTTTTTTTTTTTTTTTTTTTTTAAAGCGGATGCATACGTTAGAGTTTAGATCATCTGACCAGTGAGCATTTGAGCGGAATTGGGCAGCCATACATGCTAAATCCTGAATGGCGAGTGAGGCAAATCGAACTCCCGCTGCAATTCGGGATTTTCCCGGCAAACTTGCAAAATAGAAAGTACTACCAAATGAGACAGGTTTTTACGTACATATTCGTTGTTACGAGATGTTTGAGAGATCTGGACCATTCATTAAGTAAGAAGTACCTTGAGCATGATCTTCATTCGAAACTATGCAGGTTCACTTACTAAGCAGACCACACTCGTGCGTTGAATATGAACCATCTGTCCATTTTTTTATCTGTTCATTTTTCTTATATAAGAAGATCAGTCTAATTTTGAGGACAGGGCATGCTCATGTATCATGCCCTACTTTCTTTTTTTTTTTTTTTTTTTTTTAACACACGCACACACTCACGCCTTAGTGGGTTTTCACCACCTATGGATACTCGAACCCTGACCAGGTGTTGAAACTCCTTAGAGTCTACCACCGGAGAAAGAGTAAGGATCCATGTATCATGCCGTACTTGATGAATGGCTAGGATCACATACACGTCTGCCAGTTAGACAGCGCCATTAAGCCCTTCACCATCTCATGCCGGTGGATTGGCTTTTATTAATCATGCAATTGACAGCCAATGAGTGGTGAGTCTTAATGGCAGCACAACTAACACAGGAGACTACCATTTCTCTTCATCAGCGTATGGAAACCGTTCCGTGCACCTAGTTGTATGTGGATTCTTTGTTATCCAGATCATCCATCTTGACCGTCCGTTTGGTCCAGTCTACCCTTCATCTAAAACTATTCAACATATAGTGCGATCTACAATATCATACGTCAACGACAGGAGCTATCTCCTGCAATGATATTGTCCATCCATTTTTACATTCCACTGATATTAAATCATCAGATCGGTATCATTTTCTCAAGAAAGCCTATGGGGAATCGATTGGATGCAATAGACGGTTTAGATATGTTATTCGGATGCAAATGAGTACAAATCAAACTAGGTTTACGCAAATGTTCCCGTACAAATAGTCCGCTAAATGGTTTCTCATCCATCGTCGACACCTGCTTAGCCCATTCACAGCAGCCCATACTCCCTTTTCCTGAGGCGCAGGATAGCTTACCCCCCACAGAATGCAGAGAGAAAGAACGTGAAATCTCTCTCTCTCTCTCTCTCTCTCTCTCTCTCTCTCTCAGCCGTTGAATTTTCTCATCATCATGTCAATGTCGTTGTTCTCTCCGTCTCTTCTAACCGTCCGTACAAGACTACATCTCCCTCAGAAACCTCATCTCCTTCATCCATTCAAGAACCGCCTCTACCTCACTCTCCCAGGGGCTGCAGCAGACAATGGGCCAGGAATGGTGAGCTCCGCCACTCTAGAGGAGAAAGCAGAGAAGAAGGAAGGAGCTTCTCCTGTTGATTCTAAGGAGAAGCTGCAGAAGGAGGAGGAAGATTCTCTGGTTTCGAACGGCGCAGCGGCAAACTTCAAAGATCCTAAATGGGTTGGAGGGACTTGGGATTTGCAGCAGTTTTCGAAAGACGGGAAGACGAATTGGGATGCGGTCATCGACGCAGGTAAGGTTGTATTGTGTTTATGTGTGCGTGTGTGTTTTTAATTGGGTTTCCTATTTCTATCGTGATGTGGAATCTCAGAGTAGTGTTTTTCTTCTTCGTCTTCGCATTCATGCATTTTATGAGAGTTTTTCTCATTTGGAATTTTGCGTTGATGTTGTTTATTTGGCACTATCATTTGATTTTTTATTTTTTATTTCCCTTTTTGGTTTTGAAAGGCTTATTTAAATTGCTTCACATTACAGGTATTTTAGTACTATCTTTTTGATTTTTCATTGTAATTTGTTAATTTGTGAAGTGGGACTTTGTTAGTTTGGAATTCATAATAGGAATGCTTTGTGATTGGGTTGAATTTGTGTATTTGACATAAACAATGCATAAGCTTATGTAAAAGAGGTAATCTTAGGCCGAACATTTATGCTGTACTGTTCAGGTCTTCAATTTGTAGAAGGGGGTTTATGGATCAGCGATCCAACCCATCGATGTGACAGGTTTCACTGTGGATGGCCCATGCACTAAAATCACCACCATGAATTATTTACCAAGGTTTGGTCAACAATCTAGTGAATGTAATGCATGCATGCACCCCCTTTTGGTGGCTGATTTGCTTGTTACAGGATTTCTTCTCGCCGGATTAATGACGGTTTTCTTCCTTTGTTTGTTGTTATTTTGTTTTTATTATCTTGATTGGACTGCTTTTCTTTGATCGAGAGCAGGAAAATGGTAAGTGTACACACTGGGGAGAAAGCAACATGTGATGGGGTTTTCCTCCTCAGTTCTGAGGAGATGTAGTGCGGATTGGATGCCACAAATCTTGGCATTACCGCGCTACCCAACCGGTCGAGTGGTGCTCGACTCAAAATCCAGTGAGCTATTTGTTTTGGAATCCCATGGCGCTTGACCAGTCGAGGGTCAGTCTCGACCGGTCGAGTGGGCCGCTCGACCAGTCGAGGGCCCGGCTCGACTAGTCAAGGGTTATGCAGATTCAGTCCGGATTTGGTGCGGACTGTGTAAATTTGAGGCGGTTTTCGCAGTGTGCGGAAAGGAGTTTCCTAAACTATAAATAGGGTCCTAGGTTTATTCTAGGGTAATGCAAGGGTGTTTTCTAAAGCTATACAAAAGGTTTCTAAAGGGTTTTAGGGCTATCGAAAGGGAGAGAAAGAGAAAAGAGAGAGAGAGGAAGCTTGTAGAAGAGAGGATTCTGCTCGTAGAGGTGATCTAATTCGCAGTCGACGTCTCAACGCTTATACATCCTCGTGATCAGTGAGATCTCTTAGTTTTTCATTATTATCTTATTGTTCATCCGCTCCTGCGTGAGCGAAGAAGGTTTGATCCAAGCGGTGTGTGCTTGTGATCGGTTGTAACGTTCTACTTCATAGTGAATTGTTGCTCTGGACGAGGTCTCGTGGTTTTTACCTTTTTGAGGGTTTTTCACGTAAAATCTCGTGTCATGTGGTTTACGCTTTGATTTATTTCATTGCTTTACTATATCCCATAATTCTGAGGTTTTGGGAGGTGAGATCCTAAGGTCTTTGTGCAACGCTCAGCATGTTGGGGACATTCACATAATTTAAAATGGTGATTTTGTCAGACTGAAGGATCTTGACGTAATATGTGGAGGAAGCCATAAAAGAGATTGTTGAGTTTTGATTTAGAATTCTTTCCCTTTAACTGAACTGCCAAAGGAACGAAGCTGATTTGCTTTCTAAGTAGCCGGATTCATGATTTCTTGTGGTAATTTCCAGACCGAAGAAACAATTTTCCCTTTCCTTGGTTGATTTGTGTAGGAGTTATGCTTTCACACCATGATTCAACTTTTGGATGTGCTATTTTCTTCCAGACATTGAAATTCTCTCTTGAAAATGGCTTTGTTGGGAAAGAAAGTGTGTTCCTTGCCAAATGTACCAATTTTGGAGATCAACTATATATCAGGAGGGTATGATTGTCAAGGTGTTTTTGGCAAGATTGGCTTAAGGGAAGCATGCTGAAGCTGCTGTTTGCTTTCATGGGCTGTCTATTTCCAGAGAATCGTGCACAGGTGCGGGGCTTACTGAAGAGGGTTCTGCAAACAACATAACTTGGTTCTTGAAAAAACATGGTTTCGCATGGAGGTTTTGATGCAGACCCACAACCCACTTTAAGGTCCAACATGTGCTGATTTTGGGCTCTTTGTTGCAAGATTTGCGGCCTAAATATCAGAGATCACATTTATCATTTGTGGATGATAAGGGGTTGATGTGGAGGATATGGTTGAAGATTTTGGTGGTATGCAGTAGATTCATGCTTCTTTCTCTAGACTCACTTCCTCGCTCTCATAGGCAGCATTATCAGAGATAGGCGTCGGTTTTGAGCGCTACTATTCTTCTTCTTGATCGAGTGACAACAACGATGGAATGAATATTCTGTATAATGGCTTCCTCCTTATTTCTGCTAGTCCAGACATTCGAATAGCGAATGAAAGACCAAGAGCCATTAGGGTAAAGAAAATACTTCCAGTTTGGTTGACTGTTGTGAAGCCCTCATTCAACTGGAAGTAGGAAATCGATCACGGCATGACTGATGACTTAAGTCTCATTCTCTGCTTTGTTTATGCTATTTTAGGCCAAATCTTTGTTGGTAGGATTGTTATTATCGTAAGTAAATTATAAATTGATTTGAAATCAATTATGTTTGATTTAAAATCAATCTAGTAGTTGGGGGATCTTCATTAAAGATTCATGGGGGTTGTCTTTAGGGTCTGTTTAGGGAGGTATGATTATTTCTCCCTCTCTACTCCAATATTTCTTGTGAGTACACTTGTTCATTTCTTTACAATTCAGGTGTTGAGATCTCATTGACTCGATAACTAGGGTTGCACCGGGTTGGCTAACATAATGTATAAAATTATTGATATTTGCTCTATGGTGCAGTTCTCTGTTGGTTGCATCATAGGGAAGCCAAGGCAGGTGTGGATTCTCTTGCTAAGCAAGGAGTCTTTAGAAGTGCCTTAGGCGGCTCTATCCATATTGCATGATCTCATCTTTTGGGGGAGTTTCTACTTCCATGGGTTTGTCTGTTGACTCGCAGTGGGGTTTCCTTTGATTTTGTTTTCTTAGCTTCAGCTAGTTATATTTTCATTATTTTTCATTTCTTAATAAGTACCCGGTTATCTATTTAAAAGAGGGAGGAAAAACTACATGTGCCGGTATACAAAAAGCGTCTATTATTTTGCCAACAGTTTAACCACGTAAATGGAAGTGTGACCCATTGTAGCATGAAACTGCCACTTTCTACCATATAAGCTCTTTTCTAGCACAGTACAAAGCTAAGCTTAATTCTTGTCGTAAGTATTTTTATGGAGATTGAGGGCGGTTTGTCTTGGTTTCATTGGATAGAAGATGGGTGTGTTATTGGGTATCCACATTCGAAATTGTTTCACATTGAGGGGTTTTCCACACTTGCCATTGCTAGTTTTATCTTGTCATTCTTTCATTTGCACAGAATTTCCTATATAGTTTATTTTCCATATTACCGTGGTAAAGTTGTACGCGTGTAAATCTAACTTAACCTCGACTTTATCTGCACCCTATTCACTTGTTGTATTTGGATGATTTTTGATATTGTGTATTTTCTTTACGAAAATAAGCAAAATAAGTACTGAAGTATTGACAAAGTGTATTCTCTACTGAAAAGCTCTTCTTTAAAATTAAAAAATAAAAAATCTTGATGTAAATACATACAAATTTCCTTTAAATGGTTCATTATCTTGACGTAAATACATACAAATTTCCTTTTAGAGGTTCATAATCATCAAGACCTATTTCTATGATCATGCTGTTTGCCTGGTTAATGTGGATTTAAGGAGCGGGTATGGAGTCCGTCTCGCCTGGCAACCGAAATCTGGTATGACTCATCGTGACTCAGCCCGTATCGGTGTGGTGACTCGTTTCATTTTGGTCCCGAACTGATACAACTTGGATGATACTGAGTCATATCGGACGACATTTCAAACCATGCTGGTTATAGGTGGATGCTGCCTGAAAACAATAACCATAGGCAGTTGGCACTTTAAAACATTATTTGGACTTTTAGATTCTTCTGAAACATACCTTCATTTTTTTTTTTTTTCCTTTTTATTTATTTATTTTTTATACCTATCTTACTGCTTTGATGATCAACGATGATGTTTCTAAATTCAAGTTGGGAGTTTGGGTCTCATAGACATTTGTCCTTTCAGAGGTTAGGAGGAGGAAATGGCTAGAAGATAATCCTGAAGCATCAAGTAACGACAAGCCTGTAGTCTTCGACACTTCCATTATTCCCTGGTGGGCATGGGTCAAGAGGTTCCACCTCCCTGAAGCAGAGCGACTGAATGGTAGGTGTCAACATCTATTCCTTTTTGAATCTTTGGTCCATTATCATTGATGATTCCTGCTAAGACAACCAATCTTGTCTGCATTTACACAGGCCGTGCTGCAATGATTGGGTTTTTCATGGCATATCTGGTGGACAGCTTGACAGGTGTGGGTTTGGTTGATCAAATGGGGAATTTCTTCTGCAAAACTCTCCTGTTTGTAGCTGTAGTTGGTGTGCTTGTGATCCGAAAGAACGAAGATATAGAGAATTTGAAGAAGCTCTTGGAGGAGACAACTTTTTACGACAAGCAGTGGCAAGCAACATGGCAGGATGAAAACCGTAGCAGTTCAAAAAAAGACTAGAGGCACGTGTATCCCATGATTCAGTCCTTGTTTTAACCAGTGGCTCTTTTCTTTCGATGTGTTTTCTTGCTGTAATTTACCATAACTTTTATATAGAACAGAATTGTGGTTTGGTTCAGAGACTTCACCATTTACTTTTCCATCCATATGTGAAGAATTATGAATGAGTTTGCACAAAGCTGATATCCCAGTTGTTTGACAGAAACTGTGGGGTTCTGGGGTGGGGTCGGTGCTGGCTATCCATTACTTGTGTTGCAAGTAATGGCTTTCTTGATTTGAGCAATTTCTTCTTAGTCTCTGCTTGGGAGGTTCAATAAGGTGAAATCATGGAGATCAAAATCACTAGTACAGTTGCTATGCCATTGTGAAATCCTGACAGATTTGCAAGATTTTAACATGCACTGTTATGAGATTCAACGTGTAATGAATTTGAGGCTATGTTTGGATGCTCAATTGAATTGGATTGCAATAATTCAATTTGGAGAGTGGAAGGACGCTAATGTGGGGTTAGCACCAGGCCATTCAAAGGAAGCTACAGACAACAAAATCATTTAAGCCCCTCATTTGAAGCACATGGAATTGCAACTAGGTGTTTGGCTGCAAGGATTACAAAGATGCAATGATGTCTGTCAGTCCAAACTGTGCATCAGACGTGCCATGTCCAGAAATCAGTTGGGCCACACCATCAGGAACAGTGTAAAATCATGCATAAAACCTCTTAAATCACTTGGTGAGCCCACCTGAGTTTTGGGATGGCCTAGTTTTTGGGCTGTCCATCCATATGGGCAGTTGGGCACATATGATGAACAGGTTAGATGTTATAAAAAAGAGACCCCACAAGAAAACCTACATTGATGTCCCTCTGCACTTTTCCTGTAGTGTGGCCAACCTGAGTTATGGATCAGGCTAACTTTTTGGAAAGGAGGGCACACATAATGGATGGTTGGATCTCCGCCACATATCATGATGGGTCCTGCACAGGAGTTACTTTTCCCCTTTAATTACAAGCTTTGGAAATGACATAAGATTTAAGCACAAAAGCATGATTCCACTTCAAACAGCTACATTTATTGTTTGGATGCCATTCTGCTTTAATTGAATGCATAGACTTCCCCCCATAAATATAATTAAATCAACTTCAAATAAGGACAGAAGTATATCCATTGACACCCAGGCACAGATGATGAAGGGGAAAAGAATGGTGCTTCTCATGCTTCCCAGCCCCTTAAAAGGGTGGCACGCGCAACCCGGTTCACTCCCAATGTGAAGGCGCCCATCCGGAGGTTGCAGTCATGAGATTTACACATTGCCTTGATGTTGGTGAAAGCTTTCCTCATGTACCTTTGAAGCTCCTGGTTCACCTTCTCTTCCTCCCACATGAATCCTTGGATGTTCTGCAATTAAACATTCCGCCTTCCTCAATGTAAGATGACAGATTGGATTATCGAGCATGAAACCAGGAACAAGCTCTAATAAACTAATGAAAAAAGCTGCTGCTTCTTTCCTTTTTCAAGTACCTGAACCCACTCAAAATAACTCACTGTGACGCCCCCAGCGTTCGCATATATGTCGGGGAGTATAACAACTCCTTTCTTAGATAAAATCTGCAGTAGAAGTATTCGATGTCAAGAAGACTGAATTATCAGGAAGTTCCAAAAATATTTTGGAGTCTGTAGAACCATGTACCTCGTCTGCGTCTGGATCGGTGGGATGATTTGCAGCTTCTATTATGTATTTGGCCCTCACATCAGCTGCATTTTCCCTTTAAAGGAGGGTGAAAACATCAGTAAACTACTTTTTTCCAAAAAAAAAAAAGAAGAAAAATTCAATAAACAGGTCTAATCCATCGAATCGGTAAATGCAAGTTCAAGATTCTTCCCACAAATGACTCAAATAGTAATGAATTTTTAATGAGCATGCTAAAATCACAAAAAAAAAAAAAAAAAAAAAAAAGAAAAAAGAAAAAAAAAGAAGTGCTTATTAGTTATTACAAATACTTTTCTGTTCTTAACTCGGTTTTAAGCTACTACCACCTTCATTTTTTATGAAAAAACAATCGACAGTTCATGGAACAAATGGAAACATTCTTCATCAACAAAAAGCTTAAGACAATGGAGCTTATGAAGAATAAAAAAAACCATGAGCAAATCATTATTCTGCTGATGAATTCATTGCAGTGTAAAAGGCTATGATATAATATCCAATCCAGTCAAGGATGAGATGGTCAAGTGTGACTGGTAGCATTTCACAAATTCAATAATAACATAAAAAGATGCTGATAATTAGGACAATCAGTGCAGATATGGGAATGCAACAAGAAAAAGCCAAGGGATGAGAAGAGGATTCGTTAGATAGAGACAAACCTAGAAAGAACTCCGCCCAGAGCACAAGGAATGAGGACATCGCACTCATGTACAAGCAACTCATCCAAATTCATGGCATCTCCGCCTTTGAAATCATGTAGACTCCCATTCTCAACTTTGTGCTTAAGCAAGGCTGGAATGTCGAGGCCATTCAGGTTTCTAGTGGCACCCGTGATGTCACTCACTGCAATGACCTTTCCGCCTCTCTCATGAATTAGTTGTGCTGCCCAAGAACCCACATTCCCAAAACCCTGAAATATGATTGAATCTCACTCAACAAGAATAATAACAGATAACCCAGAGAATGATTCAAGTCATATGTTTATGGTTTAGGATGCATTTGGTAATCTCATGATATTCGTTGCAACCAAACAGACCTTATGCTTGGAACCAACTGCAGATCACAAGTGATGTTGCATTTACCTGGATAACAAAGGTCAGTTCTGAAATAGACTGCCCATATTCAGCCAGCAAAGCCTCTGTTGCGAAAACAACACCCTGTCCAGTTGCAGCATCCCTACCTAGAGACCCACCAAGATCCTGCAACACCAGATGACCTTAGAAAACCCCGCTTAGATTGTACTAAAAAAATTACAGGAATTGGAATTTAGGTAGCATTCAGAAGTACCCCAAAATCAAATTTTGGTTGAAAACATTCTGAGGTAACTTCATCTTGAGCTCACTGAGCATTTGGAGCAGCAAAAAATGAAGCCCAAGAGGGCAGGTTATCATTTTCACACTTTACCGCCCCTCAGCCCCTCAAAAAAAATATCACATTTCTTTCAAGTGCTACTTGAAATGAACAAATATCCTTTTGGTAGAAATGCATTCCACCCATCCATTTCCCAGTACTTCAATAACGCACCCTTTAATTTTTCTTAGTCCTGAAGACTTACCATAGGCTTTCCCGTAACGACAGCTGGTGAATGGCCATGAAATTTCGAGTACTCATCCAAAATCCACGCCATTGTCTGTCCAAATCCAAGAACACTTCGGTATTAGAAAGTTAAAGACCCCTGTAATGGGTGGTCGTTCAGTCTCAACAAGAACGTTGTGGTACCTGTGAATTAGTTCCCATGTCGGGGGCAGGAACATCAGTGTGGATTCCAATGAGATCATGGATCTTCTGAGTAAAGACTCGGGTCAGGCGTTCCAACTCACTCAAGCTCAAATCCCTGGGAGAGCATCCAATGCCACCCTTCGCTCCACCATATGGAATGTTCGCTACGGCTGTCTTCCACGTCATAAGTTGAGCCAGAGCATTAACCTCATCGGGGTCAACCTTGTCCAGCAATCACATACACATTTCAGTATAAAAAATCGAGCATGTCCAATTAATAAATAAACATGAAACTCCACTCATACAGTGTAACAAAGATGATTGCAAATCTAACCAACCACAATTTTCTCCCTTAAATATTACTAAGCTGGAAATTATGCATCCATCCATCGCAGCACAGTAACTGCATGTGAAACTCGATATAACTAACAGAAATCTGCAAGATAATCAACTAAGCATCTCTACATATACGACTTGCATATTCATCAAAAGCAGAAGAAAATTCAACGTATATAACGAGACAGAAATTAGAATTTTCATACAACCAAACTCTGTAATTGAATATGCAATACTACAACACGTCAAAAAACAAATGGTGTATATCCCGTTTATGGAAAGTTGCCCTCAAAACTGTTTGTGCCGAGGGCCAATCGGAGCAAATGGATAGGATCACCAAAGCCTGGGATGCATACAGACTATGGATCCAACGATACAATACATGTCCTAGTGAAGAACATATAATTCCTCACAAAGATTATAAATGTTGAGTCAACAATAGTTTTACTCATTTATACTGGATGTTGCTTTATGCTGTGATAGGAAGAGAATCTATTGGGTTTAAAGCCTTAGCAGAAGTTCAGTTTGCTGAGGGTCCCAATTCAACACATGTGGAGCTGATGGTTCTGTATCCATGCCATTGATCTGATGGGCAATGCCTAAGACAAGAGATGCCCAAAGACCTCTAAGATTGGAACATCCTCTTCCTCCAATGATGGGCTGCAAAAACATTAAGAGAACTATGTTCCACATTAGAAAAAAGATGCCAAAGATCAAGGAGAAAAGATCTTCCCATCTGAGAGGGTATTGGGGTACCCCAGTCCAAGGAGGGTTGCCACCAGATCAAAAGTACAGGTCACTGTCCACATACAAAACTGAAAGCCTTAGCAAACTTCACATTTGTGGACCCTCTAATTCCTTCTAACTGAACCACCCATGTGATAAACAAGGCTATCCAAGTTGAATAACTGTTTCATGTATGATAGATACCGACTAATCTATCAAATACCAAGTAATTTCTTATGCAAAAAAACCCAACAAACTGTTAATTGATCAAGCAGTTGGCAGGAAAGAAAAATCAGAAACAATGATGGTGATGAGGAATGATGAAAAGCCATAGATTACAAAACCTTGATTTTGCTCAATCTCTGTTGTACTGAATATATGTACATTAACAGATAGATTGTGATATCGAAACCGTAATTCGGTGTTTTTTTATCGCAAGCCAATACTCGAAACATGCATAAAATAATCCTAACAAGCTAAAACTAAGAAACCCAGATCAGATTGGGTGAAATTCTCAAAAATTAATGCCACCCGAAAGCTGTAATCATCTATGAAGGGTAACGGAAAAGCACCCAAATCGAAAGGAAAATAAAAGAAGATATATCAC
Organism: Magnolia changhungtana; assembly: GCA_030180095.1. Classification (NCBI taxonomy): domain Eukaryota; kingdom Viridiplantae; phylum Streptophyta; class Magnoliopsida; order Magnoliales; family Magnoliaceae; genus Magnolia; species Magnolia changhungtana. Next base: position 5,826,852 of record JASAUF010000667.1, read on the forward strand.
CTCAGGATGATATCTGATCCCTCCTTTCATCGGCCCACGAGCGTTATCATGCTGAATTCTGAATCCAATGTACGAAACCAAAGTGCCATCATCTTTAGGAATCGTGCATTCAACCTGCGAAATCGATGCTGTAAGATGAAATTTTTTTCACAAACATCGAAAAGAAAGAAGACCCATGAATGGTTTACTTTGATTTCCCGGAATGGGATTAGAAGGCTCTTTTCAAGCTTCGAATCAAGGCCGAGAAGGCGGACGGCATTGCGGAAATTGCGAGTGGTGGCTACAAGAGAGTTCATGGCTATGGAAATTCTCAGAATTGAAAATAACCCAAATAGATAAATCGATGAAAGATAATGAAAATTGCAGAAAGGGATCTCACGATATATGAGAATCCATAGCTGAAAGAAGTTGAATCAGAGATACTTATTTATAGAGAGGAGAAGAGAGAGCATACAGAGACTTTGTAACTGAAATTTCCTACTCTCCCCATACGTGCCACTGTTGGCATCTGCGAGCGAGGTGGGGTCCCATGTATGGACGGTGATCAGGTGGTGTGGCTCACCTTGACGTCTGTGTTTTATATCCACACCGTCCATCTGTTTTTTCAGTACATTTTAAGTGAATAATCCAAAAACGAAGCACGTTCGAATCTCAAGTGGACCACACCAAAAGAAACAGTGGTGAACGCTCACTATTAAAAACTTCCTGGGACCACAAGAGCTTTGGATCTAGCTGATATTTGTGTTTTCCCTTCATCTAGGTCTGTGTGACCTTATCAACAGGTTGGATGGAAAATAAACATTACGGTGGGCCCTAGTAAGGTTTCAACGGTGAGAAAATTATCCCCACCGTTTCTTGTGGTGTGGTCCACCTGAGCTTCGGATCTGCTACATTTTTTGGGTTCATGCGCTGGGAATGAGATGGAAAGTGGATGGATCGCGTGGATATGAAACACATGCATTACGGTGGGCCTCACGGCGCCCAACACATCACCACTTCACCAGATCCGCATCCCACGTATATTCATGTACGTTGGTTTGAAAATCAGGCCGACCAGATGGGAAACTCGTGTGGAGTGAAGTATTTCTTCAATTCTTAGCCGTCCATTCCTCTATAATTGTGTGGCTCACGTGATGGCCGGCCCAGGATGAAATTTTGGGCCATGTAACGTACACCTCGTGTACAACATGTGAGCGACCTAGATCTCGCAGTCAACTTGGCCACGCAAGATTTTTGCGGAGGCACGTGTGGTGGAAAGATCGAGTTGGCTAATCGCGCGAGTACTTAACTGAGATGACGGTTGGACGACAATCCTAGAAATTATGAAAAGGGCGAAATTCCGAAAATGCCCATAGACTAGGAAGCAATTGCATATTTAACTGGAAATGAACAGGACCAATGCTCAGTGCTCTCATGAGTGATCTGGACCCTCCATCGTACTTATTACACTAGGAAATTTAGTATCCATGACTTGGACCCTCCAACCTGGTTTCTCTAATAAGACGTGATCGAGTCTTTTCTTAGCATTGGACAAATTACGGACCTGTTAACCTGATTTCAGGAGTTGTATTTGAGCACTGAGACCGAACACCTTTCTTTAGTAGAATGTGGGTGAACTCGGAGTTTTCATGAGTGTAGTAGCTCGGATCTCGCTTCGCACTGAGCGACACTTCGAGGGCTCTTACCAAGCAATGACCCGAGTAACAACTCGAAAATGTATTAGACTTTGGAAGAACTCGGTGTCTAACGAAAGTAAATATACCTCATCTTCTGGTGGCCGATCTGGAGAAGTAGACACATTTATAAGCAGTGAATTACTGCTTTTTGGTCGTTAAGGAATTTATCGGTCGGGTTCAATGCTAGCCGACCTAGTGACGAGCCACTTTATTTCCTTAACTAGTCCATTTTTACCGATGGTACCATGTTTTACATATGCCATCTAATCAACTCATATGATGAACCCCACCAACCATCAATCCATTCCAAAACCCAGGTGGATAAAACCATCCGATTTTAGAAGTTCTGGAAAGGAGTTTACATGGCGCGGTCCACCTGAGTTGAGAACCGCGTGATTTTTGGGGTCGAATGAGAATATGTATGAACGGAGTGGATGCCATGCACACATCATGCTGGTCCCACGTACCACGTTGTAAAGTAAGCTTATTCTACTTGCGCTGCAGTGGGGGCCGGCCTAAATCCAAAAAAGGGAAAAGAGGGTGTATTCGCAGAGCAAAATGGATGTAAATATCAATTCCCAATTTTAGAATAGGATCATTTATTTATTGATTCCATCCTTATCTTATAAAAAATATGTAAGTGATCAGAACCGTTCGTGTTAGTTCACGAACCTGCAGGTAACTCCAAAGTAAAATAAAGCTGCAGATTTTGACGTCGTCGAGTCGCAGCATTTTCTGTACCGAACGCGGATATATAATTCGATATATTCTAATACGACAGACGAACTGTCCACATTCACATACTTGTGGGGCCCACCAAAGCATCTGCTCGATCCTGACTTTCCCATTTTACACGATATGCTGAGTTGGAGATGTGCGCGCGGGCACGTCGAGGGAGATGCAGATGGCCGGTAGCCCTAAGCTCTGTGGGGCCTATGGTGATATAATGTATTATAACGACTCTTTCATCCATTTTACTAATCTAGAGCAGGGCCGTAACACGAGGTAAATCCAAAACTCAAGTTAGCCGCAGCAGCGGAGATTGAATTGCCTCTAATTCTCATCTACTTTCAATTATAATCTCTTAAACCAACCATTTTGTAATTACAAGCCCATGCAACCAAAAGCTAAGTTAGATCCACGGTGATGTTTATGTCACATTCAATCCTGTTGGTTAATGCGGAAGATGAGCCCTCAAGATCTGACGGTCTACACGTAATTTGGAACCCTTACAAAGCTGAAGAACAGTGCTCCAATGGCCCGCCTATCTACTCTTGGAGCAGATCGAACTTTTCACACCTCTCGATCCTACGGTATATAGTGGCCCCGGATTACTATGGATGGACCCGGATCGTCCTAAGGACAAGCTAATATGAACAGACTATAGGATACTCTCTTCCTCTCTATATTCTCTCCGTGTTTCGTATGAATCGATTCCTTTTCATGAGAGAAGCGCACTCCTTATATAACGAGAGGAAGGAGAGTTTAAGTGGGATTGTGATAAGGCCACATGAGCCGATCACATCCCTAACATGAAGAAGGAGAGTTTGGGTGGGATTGGGATAAGGCCACATCATCAGGTCTTATCCCTATCTCCTATCATAAATCAAATTCAAAATTGAATTTGAAATATAACAGAAGAGGAAAAAGGCCGTAAGAAGCCAAAGCTCGTGGGACCCACCCACTAGTGATTGTTCACCAGTGGGCCCCACTGGCCCACGTCCAACATCTCCCACTCAATCACATAGTGGGATAGGCACATAAATCTGTCCAATTAACTTGCCTTATAACAATCAAATACCAAACATCGCGATCAAAAGAATCAGAGGCGTGGGACCAGCTGGATCACCATAATCTTCTCACAGGTGTTTAAGTACTAAGTGACCACCTAACTAGTACTCAATAACCCAAGCTTTGCAATGCCTGTCCTAGTCCGCATGACCACACCGGATAGAGTTAACTCCCGTCTGGAGTACTCGGCCAACATACGCACTTATCCAACTTATCGAGTTATTCTGAAAACTTGATTTTTTTACAAACTTCGATTAAAACCAATTCAAAGCAATACTTATTTATATATATGCTTTTTAAGAAAAGTACTGTTTGCAAAAGACTAATAAAAACAACTCGATACTGCCGGCGGATAAGTCTTCAAGTGCGTATTTATAGTTCTAGAAACTTGGTGTAGCTGTCACGGGATCTTCCCCACGCAGATGTGTAATTTGGAATTAATCAAGCCGCTTTCTAGCAGTGGCAAGTCCTGGTCAATCAAGGACCTTTCGTCATTGTACACTAAAGTAGCGACACTCAATCTCATCCTCATATACACAAGAGGAGGGTAGCTAAGGACACAAAGAGTCACCTACGGATCGGCTACTCGCACGTTGCAATGATTAGATCGAATCAAAGCAATCAGGTAAAGGGTCCCAAAGATGTGGCTACAATCCACATCGTAAAGTAGACAATACTAGGTGTAAGTCGGGTCTACAAGACGTTGGGTTATTCTACATAAGGTACGACTCATTTCATAACCTCATAACCTGGCTTTAATTTCGAGGCCATAACATTTGATCGCATGTAAAGGAATGGTGCGATTATGTTATTCGACTTTATCGATCTCATCTACAATCTTTATAAGATTGTGAAGGATACGACTCACTCATATCCTCATCCTTTATTATTCTGATAAAGGGAAGTTCATACCTCAATGTATAAACATAGCCCCAAATGTACTCTCTTGTACATTCAAGGTTGGTCAATCCGTGCGAGTGGGTGACCTACTGCCGACAAAAATAGAAATCCTACATGATTTCAAGGTAAATCGATGATCTTCTTACCTAGTTTATATTAGTGTTCAATCTTGAATAAATGGAATGTATTATTCATCAATGAAAGATCAAAGGTATTACAAAACAAGTACATCAATCAAGTTTTCCTCAATCCCATCTGCCTGACGTGAACCTGAAATAGATCTCTAGCTATAGGTTTTGTCATGGGATCACCATCATCTCCTTAGTAGGAATATAAGCGAGGGACGACCTTCTTATCTCTCACTTGATCACGGACGTAATGATACTTGATCTCAATGTGCTTAGATTTACGGTGGTGTTTAGGGTCCTTAGCCAAGTCAATGGCGTAGTATTGTCTATCTTCACGATATGGGGGCCGACGAACACTCGGTACAATACCCGGACTCGATAGAAATCTGCGAACCCATACACACTCTACGAACAAATGAGTCAGCAACATGCAATGTACTCGGCCTCCATAGATGAAAGAGCTGTGGATGTCTGTTTCTTACTCGACCATGAGATAGCTCCTGCTCCGAGTAAGAAGACATACCCTGAAGTAGACTTTCCCTCGTCGGTGTCGTTACCCCAAGCAGCATCGAATATCCTTTGAGTTCGAGGCTTGTGCCTTCATAACACAACATTAGGTCTTTTGTTCCTCTGAGATAGCGGAATATACGTTTGACGGCTTGCCAATGAGACTGTCCCGGGTTACTCTGATAACGGCTGACTATGCCAACTGCATAGCTTATATCTCTGGTGCAAAGCATAGATACATTAAGCTCCCCTCTGGCGCTTGCAGATAAGGTGCGAGGACATAGCCAATTTCTCGGCTTGATGCTGGGACACGATTTCTGTCAACTTGGTAGCTTTATCCATAGGGGTTTCAAATGACTTTTGAATTTTCCATCCGAACCGCTCTAAGATCTTTTGTATATAGTTTGCTTGAGACAAACCTAAAAATTTCTTTGGGCATCACGATGATTTTTACCCCAAGGATAAAGTTGGCTTCACTGAGGTCTTTCATCTCAAAGTTCGAGAATAGCCAATCTTTAGTCAATGTCAACAATTGCATGTCATTACCGGAAATTTAACGGGATATCGTCTACATATAGAGATAATATCGAAAAGATCTTCCAGCACCGTTTCATGTATACACAATGATCTTCTTCACTCATCGTGAATCAAAAGTGGTGATGGCCAAGTGGAACCTCATGTACCACTGTCTTGAAGATTGCTTCACCATAGATAGATTTCAACAATTTGAGACTTTCTTTGGATGCTTTTTGTCCACATAACCCATGGGTTGTTGCATGTATATCTCTTCATCCAAGTCACCATTTAAGAATGCGGTCTTTACATCCATCCGATATAACTCTAAGTCTAAACTCATGCGACAATGGACAAGATCATGCGGATTGAGAGAACTTTGCAACGGGTGAAAAGGTCTCCTCGTAATCAACGCCTTCTTTTGTAAAACCTTTAGCAACTAATCGTGCTTTATACTTGTCCACCGTACCATCCGCCTTTCTTTTAATCTTTAGTACCATTTGTTACCAATCGCTTTGCGATTGATTGAAGCGATTAACAAGTTCCCAGGACTTTATTTTTCTCCATGGAAGCGATCTCTTCGTCCATAGCATTCACCCAATCGCCGAGGTGAAGATAATAATGCATCCCGATACGAATCGGGTTCATCATCATCAACGCAACACAAGAGAATGTTTGCCCTCAATATCGAAGTATCTTGGGAATCAATCCTCTTTCGCTTCGACGTAACTCGAGCTGTGAGATGTCCTCCCACTGCTTGTCTTGACGAACTATAGAGCATCATCATCTTGAAAAGCGAATTCCCACTCTCTGAGATACATCGGTATTTCAAAAGTTGTATTGGAACCTTTTGCTTGCTTCGGCTTGGGTATCTATCTTTAACGAAGGTCACGTCTCGGGATTCTATCTCAATCCATCGTCCATGGTCCTCATAAACTAGAATGTATCCCTTTAAATGCATAGGGTACCTAATGAACACGCATTCAATGGTTTTACAATCAAGTTTACCTCTATGCGGAGTAGGTAGCAAAACATATCCCAAAGATCCCAAGGGCGTAGGTTGGTAGAGAAGGAGTCCTCCTGGACCACATCTCATATGGAGTCTTAGGAATAGATTTGGATGGGACTCTATTTGGGGCGTAGGCAGTACATTGCAGTGCGTCTCCCCAGAATGTGATAGAGAGATTGGCTTGAGCCATCATCGATCTAACCATGTCCAATAATGTCCTATTCCTTCTCTCTGCAACACCATTTTGTTGTGGTGTGTAAGCCATTGTGTATTGTCGAACTATTCCAACATTTTCACAGTATGATTTAAACGTTTCGGATGTATACTCGCCACCTCTATCGATCGGATCGAAGGATTTTAATCTTTTCTCAAGTGATTTTCCACCTCACTTTGTATTTAAGAAAACAATCAAAAGCCTCGATTTGTGTGAGATGAGATACACATATCCATGCATGTGAGTAATCGTCAATGAAAGTGACAAAGTAGAGCATGTACATTAAAGGGTCCACGAGATATCGAATGGATTATCTCTAGTGTGCCCTTTGACCTAGCCGCTTTGGGAAATGGTTTCTTCAAGTCTTCCGGACACACAATGTTCACAAAATGGCAAATCAACTTTGGATAAGGAGTCTGGGCAAGAACGTACTAGTCTTGTCATACGATCCTTTCCAATGTGACCTAACCTCATGTGCCATTTTTGAGATTCAGATACTACAGTTTCATTCGACATAGCAGACAAAGCAATATATGCATTATCACATTCTACGTCTAGAATAAATAAATCTGAAATTAAATTACCCCATGCATAGATGAGGTTATTCTGTCTCAAAGAAACTCTTGTCCCAGAAAATCGAATATCAAAACCATCAGCTAATAACCTAGAAACGAAATTAAATTCCGACGCATCCCGGTGCATATAGAATATTACGGAGTATGATTGTTCGCCTATGCGCGTACGTAGATGGAAAACGCCAATCCTTGTCGTCTTCAACAAAGATTATTGCCCCATGACTTGTAACTCCCCTCGCTATGGTAGGAATTCCTCGAGTCCTCGACGACTACTTGTCACGTGCTTTGTGCGCTGAATCCAAAATCCACTCGTTAGATATAGTATCAACGGAAAGGATTTAGAACAAACGCCTACATACAAAGTATCTAGTGACCGAGAAATTACCGTTTTTATGGGTGACTTTGTCGAGCATAATGGCCGGAATTTCCACTGCACAAAGTGACTACATTTGTCTTTTTACGCTTCTTCTTTCCATTCCCCTTCTTGAGATTTGGAGAGTCGTAGTCTTCTGTTCTTGGTTATTCTTCTTCGCTTCTCTTGCGAGCTTTAGACCGCTTATTGTTAGCTTTCCGCTTATGGGTTTCTGCTACAAAAGCCCCTGGCCGAACTTGGTGAATAGCATTCATTTCAACCTCACGTACCAAGTGGCCACAAAGTCTTCACGAACGTAGTGATGAATCGATATAGTTGTTAATTCTTTTGATTTGGGCCCATGATTCAGGCAAGGAACGGTGCATGGCTATAATCTTTTGATTTTCACCAATTTACACCCAACATTCCTAAGGGCACCTATCATTTGCTCCATCTTACGGATATGATCTTTGATGGGCGGCAAATGACGGCATCCTATACTCCCGGAATTCCAATTCCATTGCCCTAACTCTTGCATCGACTTCTCGCGCATAGGCATCTGTCGGTGCTTGATTCCCTTAGCGGTTTCATGCACTTCATACGTAGGTATGAGTTCTTTGTGCATGGTGCTAAGAAGAAGAACATTATTCTGGCCGAACGATTTTGTTTTCGCCACTTATCATGAGCGAGTCATCGCAACCCATGTTCTTGTAAATTTTCGTTTTCAACTAAGATGGGTTCCTCTTGAACTACATCGAGTGTGTGAGATATATCGTCTCGTCTAGAAGACATCGCACCGCCAGGACCGATCTTCGTAGTTGTCTTGCGTCGAAATGTTGACCTTTCAAATTGTTCAGCGATTAACGCTTTGGTGGCCATCTCTACATTGCATGAGTATCACTACTTAGCTAAGATCTAAGGTATTGACACTAATCATCAGCATTTCTACGTGTTATGCAAATTATCAGAATATAAAAGTAGTCAACACATCTTAACGAGATCTGAAAGTCCACATACCCGAATGGGCGGTGTAGAACAATCAAGTTCTCAAATTAAGATGAAATTGGTACTTTTATAAAATTATAATTGCATAACATGCAACCTTCCATTATTTGGTTGCAAACATCATTTGGTGGAAGACATTTAACTCCCACTCAGGTTATGCACAACCTTTATTTTAGGGAAGATTCTAGCACTAATTATTTCAAATGAAAAATAAGTAGGGCTTAATATCACTAAGTTTTTCTATATGTTCAAATGAAAAATAAGTAGGGCTTAGATCTAAACACATCAAGCCTAATTATTTCACTCATATAAACATCATCATCAGAAAGAAAAGTACCAATATATCAGGAGAGTTCTATCTTCATCTATGATCATGACCATTAGAGATGGATCCAATCATTACCGGTAATGTTCAATATTGATAATTGATCCTATCATCAACATTAATCATCATGGTTGATGATCGTTTCAATCACTAATGAGTTTTAGATCAACGGTGAAGAAGTTATAGTAAAGGAAACATGAATTCAACAAATATTTGCATTTATCTTTCAACAGATCTACTCATGTGGAATTAGTAAAACTAAACATAGTGGCTGCACGTGTACATCAGCCAACACATGTACAATAACACCATAACACATGTACAGTAATACCACACACGTGTACAGTAGAAACAGTAAACGTGTTGCATTAACTGTACACGTCATACATTTGCCAACATTGCACAATAGTTTTAAGATCTAATTCATCCATCAAAACAGTAAAAATATATATATATGTGCTAGCCCAAGAATCAGATGGATCCATTTCTCTAACCGTTAGCATTGTCTGGTGGATGAGACTATAAACACCACGTTGTGTGTACATCACACTGCCATAGAATCAGATAACTCTCCATAAGAGAGTATCAGATAAGAGCGTAAGATCAGATTGCAATGCTAACGGTCAGACTGCGTGCATAGCACGCTGAAAATCAATTCAGCGTGAGACTACAAAACATTATGCTGATCGTGAGATCAGACTGTGTGCACTTCACGCTGCCAGAGTCTCAATCCCACGGTGAAGATCCATGTCTTAAAAAAAAAAAGCCCATCTATTCATTACATCTGTTAGACGTAAATGAATCTACAGTCCTTATTTCTTGGTTGAATTTCTTTTTCTACATGTGTGACCCACATCATTGTTATATCCGTGGGATTTTTGAGGTATGTCATCCCCATATTAGGGACCATCTGATGAACGGCTATCATCATTCACACATGTGACTTCAAGTCTATTAAATTCAAATGTATTAAACCGAGTTCGCCAAGAGGATAGACGGTTTGGATATCACTTATACCATGTGATCAGTCCTACATGAATGGTTGACGTCATAAAAAATATTTGGTGTGATAAAACGGCAGCTATATTTTAGAGGTGTAGTTCAATACTACTTGTATATTGTTGGTATGATGCATATCAACCAATCCTCCTCTCACGTACACGGTAGCAATTTATTAGTAGTGTATTACAATACAACAAGTATTGCTTGTAGCTGATGTGATGCACATCAGCCTACACGTGTGTTTAGCCATATGTAACACATGGGTCTAATGTGTACATGTACACATCATTCAAGTACACGTGTTGTATTTGAATACAACAACTTTTGTATAAACTGATGTGTGTTTCAATACAACATCTATATTAGTTGCATCCGTTATTTAAACAACAGCTAGTTGTGTACGTTAGCCAACACGTGTATTATACGTGTACATGAGTACAACAACCAGCACGTGTGCACACGTGTACAGCAGCTATATTATACACGTGCATATCAGCTATATGGAAAGATGTTTCCCAGTATACATGTGTATAGTAGAAGCTATATTAAAGACGATGATATTAATGGTGGGCCATTATACTTATCGAAAAAAATAGGCCACCTACCTCTTTTAGATGATAGTATAAATTGGAGATCCGCCGTATATGAGCTCTGATACCACTGTTGGTTAATGCGGAAGATGAGCCCTCAAGATCTGACGGTCTACACGTAATTTGGAACCCTTACAAAGTCGAAGAAACGGTCTCAATGGCCCGCCATCTACTACTGGAGCAGATCGAACTTTTCACACCTCTGATCCTACGGTATATAGTGGCCCCGGATTACTATGGATGGACCAGATCGTCCTAAGGACAAGCTAATATGAACAGACTATAGGATACTCTCTTCCTCTCTATATTCTCTCCGTGTTTCGTATGAATCGATTCCTTTTCATGAGAGAAGCGCACTCCTTATATAACAGAGGAAGGAGAGTTTAAGTGGGATTGTGATAAGGCCACATGAGCCGATCACATCCCTAACAGAAGAAGGAGAGTTTGGGTGGGATTGGGATAAGGCCACATCATCCGGTCTTATCCCTATCTCCTATCATAAATCAAATTCAAAATTGAATTTGAAATATAACAGAAGAGGAAAAAGGCCGTAAGAAGCCAAAGCTCGTGGGACCCACCCACTAGTGATTGCTCACCAGTGGGCCCCACTGGCCCACGTCCAACAAATCCGTCTATGGTCTGCAGTAATTCATGTTAGAATTTGAGCCAAAAAGCTAGGAAAATCTAAAGCCCAAGTGGGCTACACCAAATTGATCCGTAGGATGCAGAGGCCGGCCATTGAAATCTCCATGCAAGAGGTTTATACTCACATGCCATCGATCATAAAGCCCATGCATCATGATACCCCCTTAAGCCCCTGCCTTTGGCCATCTTCGTACACTGTAAATGTGATGGACTCGGATTCCATAGTAACCCACCACTCGTATCGTATGGTATTGTTAGTTGGAAAAGCTCTGTGGGCCACCTTGATGTATATATGTATTTTTACTTATGGTGTCTATTCATTTTCCCATATCATTTTACCATATGAATTTAAAAAAATGTGACAGATCTAAAGCTCAAGTGGATCACACCACATTAAATAGTGGTGATTGAACATCAAGTAGACCAAATCTACAGGGTGGATGGCAATTAAAGATTACAATAAGCCCTAATAAGATTTTAATGATGGGTGTTCAATCATCAATTATTTTTTTTAATGATGAGGTGGACTTGGGACTTATCTGCCTAATTTTTAACGTCATGCCCTAAAATGAGCTGAAAAAATAGATTAACAGGTAATAAAACAAACACATCCAGTACCGGCTAGTAACAACCTTGGTACTGACACGTCTGCGGTTCCGTCAGAACGTCTGAATACTCCACCGAGGCTAGTACTGTATACCAGTGGCAAAGTTAATGGCCCATTATGATGCGTGTGTCAAATCCACACCGTCGATCAATTTTTCCAGATCATTTTAAACCTTTGGAAAAATATGAGATGCATCCAAAACTTAAGTAGACCACACCACATAACTCAGTTGGACAATGTAGCCTCCCACGGCTCAACATGACGTATATTCGCTAACCTGTTTATTAGGTCAGACTGATATGAATGAAGGAAAAACACAAATAACAGCTTATCTAAAAGTTTTATGGCAGGCGTTTAGTCCCTACTTTTTCGTGTGGTGCATTCTAGCTTTGTATCTAACTCATTTTTCAGCTAATGCTATGAACTGATCTGCCAAAATGGATGGATGGTATGGATATAACACATACATCATGGTGAGGCCATAGACCTTTGCCACGTCAACACAGACTGGGCCGTCCAAGCCCCACAGCGTCCATCCGACGTGGACAAACATCTCTTCACGGTAGAACCAGGAGAACCGAATATGGTAGAGCCATCTGTCAACAGCATACGTGTCTGGAGCTTATCATCTGGGACCGTCCATCTTGATGGTCCTACTTCGGATGTCGAACTGTTAAAAACACACGTAGATCCGATCACTTTAGTCGACCGATCAGATGGCCCTCCAATAACGGTAAAATTAAAAAATGGTTATGGTTAGATGGCCTGATGACGTGTACAGCAGGACAGATGAGCTGGCTAAGGCTGGAAAAAGCTTTCAGATCCGAAGGCATGCAGAGCTTGCACGGCGGTGAAAGGATAAAGACGCAAGCCCATGTGCCGACGTGGAATGCAGTCACTCATCCAAGCTTTTCATCCGGTGGAGCGTGCTGGTTATTTATTGTTTCCTAAATACTACTGTATAACTCTTCGGTGCTAAGTGGGCCCCACCATGATCTATGTGTTTTATTCACACCGACCATCTATTTTTACACACCATTTTAATAACTTATTACATAAATGAGGTAGATCAAAATCTCAGGTGGACCACACCATGGGAAAACAGTAGTGATTGAACGTCTATCATTAAAAACCTCATAAAGCTACTGTAATTTTTATTTGACATCAAACCTGTAGATTAGGTCATACATACCTGGATGAAGTCAAAAAACAAATATCTTCTTGATCCAAAACTTTTGTAGCCCCAGGAAGTTTTTAACGGTGAGAGTTCAATCAACACTGTGTGGACCAGTTGAGATTTTGATCTACCTCATTTTTGGGTTCTTACCATAAAATTATCTGAAAAAATAGATGGACGGCATGGATGAGACACATAGATCATGTTGGGGTTCACAGAGCACCGACCACTTGCCATTAGCTAGTGGCAGTGGGAGTAGCTAATCCGTTTTCATAACTCTTCGGGTGGTAGACTCGCAATAGTTTCAACACAGTTCATCGGTACGAAGACTCTGCATGGGTGTTGCGTGCTTGTTTTTTTTTTTTTTTTTTTAAAAAAAAAAACCTCCTCAAGTGAGCATTTTAGAATCTGTGCACGTAGCCGAATCCCAATCATTCACAGATGTGGGGACGATGGAGAGTTTATTGAGAAAAAAAAAATGAAAAAAAAAAAAAGAAGAAGGAAACAATCCTAACCGTTTGATTTCTTGCTGACTGTTTTTGTTTCACATGGGGGTTTTATTTTTCTAATAAGCAAATATAAATATAAGCTTTTGTATGCCCACGTATCAACCGTCTTCTCTAGAGCAGCCGTTTACCCAAGCTTGGTAAGGTCATCGTGTTGTCCGTGTGCCAATCCACTCCGTCCATCAGGTGTGCTTCTTGATACCAAGAGGTGAGTACAAAATTCAGTCACATTCACTAATGCAGGCTCGCCACACCATGGGTAACAATGAGACTTGATATATCAGAGGGCGAACATTGTATATATCTTTCATCATACTTGTTCATTAGGTGTGACCTCGCCTCTATCAAGGCCACACACAAACATCAACCTTGTCCAGAACTCAGGTGAGCCCCAGCGAGTGAAGAAGGTCCCTGTGGGCGTGGTGTGGCCTATATATATATATATATATATATATATATATATATATATATATATATATATATATATATATATTGCACGTATGATGAATATGAGAGTTCTCACCCGATAGATAGATGGAGTTGATTTTAAATAGACAATTTGGTAGACCCTACCTAGCTTAGGGCCTGTTTGGTAAAACTTAACTATAATACTTATATTTAAAATAGGCTTTTTTCGGTGATTTTTCTTAACTTAGATCGTTTGGTCAGCTCAAAAATTTAAAACTTAATTTGAATTTTTATTTTAAAAAATGAATTAATTTCTAAGCTTTCATCGTTTGGCTTAATACATAAGACAAAATGTGGTGAATAATTTTGAGTTAAAACATAAATATCAGTTTGATCCAAAACTACTATACCCCATAAGAAGTTTTCGATTGTACACATTCAACCTTACTGATTTTTATGATGATCCACCAGGGCTTTGGATCTATCTCATTTTTTGTTCATGCCTTAAAATGATGGGACAAAATAGATGGACAGTGTGCATAGAACATATACATCATGGTGGGCCCACATATATAACTCTGCCATGTCAACATGGAACCACTCATGCACAATCCTCATGGGAGGCACCCGTGACGCAGATGTGCGCTATTACCGGGTAACACATTAGTGGGTGTGGCCCTAATATTAGCCCACAAAATGGATGAATGAAGTGGATAAAACACATGCATCATGGTGAGGCCAACGGAGTTATGATCTGAATGGCACGTGTAGAAATATATAAAGTAATGATCTAAAGGCCAAACATGTATAAACTTTGGATGGATTTTAATCATAAAATCGTGATGATCTTTGAGTTATTTCTCCATCTAAAATGGACTCCATCAATGGTGTGGCCTCTCTCACCAATGTACCTTGACCACACCCGTGCAAATTGAAAATTTAAACATGAAGTGCATATCTTTGAAATTAGTATTGCCTGCTTGTCTCTTTATACAAGTAATTCATATTACTATACGTGGCAAATATAAAAAATAATAAGAGTTTAGTCTCATATTCTATAAAAGGTAGTATTGGGATAATAGGGAAAAATATGACAAATTTACAATTTTTAAACATTTGTAGCTTTTGTTTACAAAGTAAGTTTTATGAAAAAGTAATTGTTTTCAGATAAATTATCAAACATATTTTGTACTACTTATAAGTAGTAAAATTCAGTACTTTATGTTTTTAACACTTCAATTAATTTTCAAACCTTATTTTCAGTTTACCAAACGACACCTTACTTGGTTAGACAGGTCTAGTGTTAGGTCAGCAGGATTTGGTTAGAGGAGTGGCATGGATTCCAATCAAAGTACATATGAAGGCTAGGCCTCTCTCTAACAACAGTCTCTTATCCAATCAAATTCTGTCACGTGCCCATTGTAGGATTATTCCAATAGCATATGTCTCATTGATCCTTTCATCGGGAGAAGCCATCTTCCAACATAACTCTATTAAGGGTTGTCTGTAGTACTTACCACTTATAACAAACTATATACACCCACTACAATGTGGGCCCCACTTTGATGGTGATGTCATTGCCAAATGAACATATGCCATATATGGCCCATAATTTCAACGGTCTTTCCATAATAAATCCTAAAATTAACCATTTTTACAGCGAAAACCATCTTAGCTGGCTGCCCACCTTATCAGAGGGGGTTCAAAGCTTGATCGATGCACCCTTCATTACATCTTTGTTTGTAATTGCTATTCTACATTATATATAGAGGTTGAATTATTTTATGCGCAATACTATTAAAATATATCTAATTAAGAGTCAAATAAAAACGTGATCAAGTCTTCAAGTAAACCCAAATAAGCTTTCGGGTTTTTGAACTACCATGTTATGATCTGAGTCTCGCAATGAGCTGATTTTCAGTGTCTCTTCACCTTGGTGGACCATGTCCAATGAATGGCTTGGATGATATATACACAGCACGGTGGGCCTAACAAACATCCGTGTGATTTTATTGGTTAGGTCTCTCCTCCCAACTGCCCTCCACGGTCTGCCTCACTTGAGCTTCTCTAAATTTTGGTCCGGAG
This sequence comes from Magnolia changhungtana, assembly GCA_030180095.1. Classification (NCBI taxonomy): domain Eukaryota; kingdom Viridiplantae; phylum Streptophyta; class Magnoliopsida; order Magnoliales; family Magnoliaceae; genus Magnolia; species Magnolia changhungtana. Next base: position 5,842,867 of record JASAUF010000667.1, read on the forward strand.
CCGTAACATCAAATAGCTACCGCAATGGACCGGGTGGATTGGCTGCGTGCACCATGTGGGCCCAAAGGCTATAGGGCCAAAATTCATCCTGATCTACAGCTCATGCATCCCACACCACAAGGAGCAGTTGGGGGAAAATACCTGACTAATGAAAATGGTAGCACCGATTCTGGGGCCACGTTATTGTTTATATGCCATCTGAACCATTCATCACTCACATCTCACCAGATTATTCAAGCCCTTTCAAAACTAAGATAACCATAACATGTTTTAGTAGTTTTAGGTATGATTTTACATTCTTTCCATGTATTGAGGCCACCTAGTATGAGGGGAGAACAGAAGATGGATTGTGAGCCCCACGACATCTCAGCACCATCAATGTAAGGGTGTCTCAAGTAAAATATTTATTTTATAATTAGATTTTTAAAGGACTCATATTTCACTTGTGCTAGCACAGGTTGACTAGAAAATTAAACTTTGATTAAAAATTAGAGTGGAGATTATCCATATTGATTATTTTTTTTTTCAATAATTTTCAACTCATTATACTATTTTTTAATATCAACAATTTTTTATTCAAATGTTTAAATCATAATCAAAATTTAAAGGGTTTTGCTGACATCTACAAATCCTTTGAAAGGGAAAGGTCACAAGAGGTGGTCTATTATTGATATGAACTGTTCATTTATTCACTAGAGCAAGCCATGGTGCAAAAGTCAAACATGGAACGATAGGTTAGCCTATTGACGGTCCAAACTATGCATTCATACATGTGCCAGCATGGCACGATAAGACATCCAATCCATCCATCATAACAGCACCAGTATATTGATCCCCTAGCCTAAGAATCAGGTTGATCCACTCATCAGGTGAGCCACAGTTTCTCAAAACAAATGTACGGCTTCTGAGAAACTTTATCTAAGTTTTTCCAACCCATCCACCTGTTTCCAATCTTGGGGCCCACATGCTGATTGAACCAGATTTTCTTTTTGAGAAAACGTGTAAAAGGTCTAAATAACTTAGGAAGTTGGCTTCACCCCAAATTTTGATCTATATATTCAAGCTGAGCCTATTCAAAATTTTAATTTTGTTAGGACTGAGCTTGGCTGACAGCCCTGATCACACCATTTGTACGGACTTGATTTTACAATAAAGTAGCATGTTTAAGGATTTTCTTTTTCATTTTTTCTTGCTAAAACATGCCTAAGGATTTCTTTTTCTTTTCTTAAAAAAAAAAAAAAAAATGCTACTTTGTTGTAACATCGTATCGACCCAGATGGTGTGGCATGAGAAGGAGGTAAATGTCTAACACTTGTTTTTTTTTTTTCTTCTTACTAACGTCACTTCCTTGTAACATCCGATCTGTGAAATGATGGGACGCATCAGAAATATCACATGAAGCGAGAGTCGAGATTTCAAAAACCAACTTCCGGATCCTCTGCTTGTCGCAATCTAATTGGGCCCCCAGAAGTTTTCAACGGTGGCATCAATTCCTACTGTCTTCAATGGTGTGGTGCACTTCAGCTTTGTATTTGCATAGTTTTTGGGATCTTAACTTATAATGATCTGAAAAAATTAATGGGATCGTGGGGCCACGTAAATTTCAATCCTTAAAAAAATTCCGTAGCAAGCCTTGAAAAAATTCCGTAGCTCGCTGGGTGGTGCAGGCAGCGGATTAGGTGGGACCCGAGCCTCACCCGCATTCTTAATAAGTGACGCATTTTGAGAAAATAAAGTGGAAGACTAGAACCATTCATCCGGTGGGGCCCTTGACCCAAAAAAACAGACACAAAAAGGGTAACAGGTCATGCAAGAGGCACATCACATGGAGACGTCTTCCAGGAAGAAAGGGTCATGCAATTCATGTGTTATCAAAAACATAAACTTTGATACTCTGCCTGGATGTGATGAATGATACATAACCAATTACAGTAACTTAGAAACTACATATGTCACGGCAGTTTTTAAAGTTAAAAACTGTCCAAATTACGGATCCCTGTTTAGATTGTGTTAATGAACCAGAAAACCAGAAATTACGATTATTAAATGTTTGAAATTTAAAAAATATATATATATTATGGCCTTATTCCAACAAGCGTCTATGAATCAGCGGTTTGGATTATGTTTTGGGTAAAATAAATTACCAACAATCGGTTATAAAATTTCAGTCAATTTAGCTTTGTGTTAATGGATGCAACTTACACAGCCATAGCATCAAATGGCTCTTACTAAAATAGCCCGAATTCGTGGTATATAAAAATGAAAATATCACATTTTCACATCCAACATATTGGCATATCAGTAGGCATTGCCCTGTTGGACCGGCTAAATTATTTCAAAATCTGGGCCTGAACCAGCTCCATGCCTGCCTGCTGTGGACGACATGTGGCAATTTGGCATATGTATGATAACTCAGGATGTCACATGAGGCCCAAGAGTCAACATTGAAGATGGGCAGTGAGATGCATGACTACCATGCAACAAAATGAAAATAGGACAATCTCTAGGAAATGAGAGAGAAATGGAAAGCAAGCAAACCATGAAATTGCAGTTTCTATTGAAACCATGCTTCCTCAAATTTCATTTAAGCAAAATCTAAACAAATGTACAAATAAATCTGGAATTTCAGAGAGCCAAGTATACCATGAATCATAAAGATTGAAATGGAAAAGAAGGATAGGCTGCTAACTCTATCAGGATCGCGGCCTCTAACACATCACAAAACACCATCAGACAAACAAAATCAAAGATGAGCAACAAAAGCCTAAGTTGGCAATAATGTTACTTGGTACACACTTCACTTTATTATCACAGTTGATTACCCTTTTCCTTTCCTTTACTTTCCTTTTTTTTTTTTCTTTTTTATTTAATCTTTGTAAAGATGAAGAAATCTATTGAATTTTCAATCCTATTTACAGCCGCAGAGAATCAAACTTCAAAAAAATAATATTTGATATGATTCATACCTATCATTCAGACCTGCCTCTAATACATACTGCTAACATTAACTCATTATGTAATCTCTAATACATAATTACCATCAATTAACATAAGATCAACTCGTGTTTAGGCATCTGCTAAACAGATGAATCCATAGACAACTAATATGTACATGATACAAATTATACACACATTGACCATCTGTTTGTTTTTATTTTTATTTTTGAAAAATAAATCCACTTGCAGAATAATTCAAAAGACATGGTTTAGTTCAAGTATTTTCTATGACTTGCATATGAAACACGTTACATATTTTATATTCATTTACATATAATACACATTTGTGTTGAACTTTTCTTTATACATTTATGATGTAACGTACTTTAAACCCTCCATTTTAATGCTGTAATTTTGGTATGTTTTAATTAGCAACTTCAACTAACGTATGAAAAACTCCACTCTCCAACTCTCAAGCCAGATTTTTGGCCCCAAACCCTTCTTAAAGACCATATTACCAATCATTTTTATTTTTTTTTGACACATCCATTTTCAACGAGTCTTTCACCTTCTACACCAAATGACCTTTTGCCACACCATAGTTTTCGCATCATTCCGAATTGTGGCATTGTTGGGTCCAAACAGGTGAACTCCATTGGATCCAATGTTCTGAAACCTGAATCAGACCCGATGGTCACACCATGACAATCCCAAAAAAAAAAAAAAAAACATTGCTGACTATGGGTGGGTCGAAACATGTTGTGAACTCATTTGGATCAAATGCTCTGAAACCTGAATCAGACCAGATGGTCGGGCAACAACAGGCCTACAAAAAAAAACACTCGCAGTTGTGGTGGCGCATTGATCAACTCTTTTCAACCAACGTAACTGAGCTCAAACCCAGGAACTTGAAAATCAACGACTTCAAAACCATTGGACCAAACGCATTTCACTAGCAAATTCTTTTTTTATGATTCCAACATGCATGGCCCAAAACGAGCCAAAACAAGTGCAGGCCAGCTAGACCAAATACATGTATTTTGAAGCTGAAAAACGTATGGGGGGAATATGTTAGGCACTTCACTGCATAACGAACAAACATATCGAATACCCCAGGTGGCACACAATCAATATCAGAGTAATACATTCAAAAGTGTGACATGCGGCAATTCAAATGTGACAGTGATGCCAAACATGGGCCAATAAAATCTGCATTCACAATGATTATGGGACATTCAGGCATTGCAACATTCCCACGGAAGAATAATCTTTCTCTTATATACAAGAACGAGTCAAAATAGTACTCAAGATGGACACCAACATGGCTGAACGCTTTAACTCAATGTTTATATCGAAAGGTACGGTGCCACAAGCCGTGCATCCTAACTACACACTTGGCTTGACAGGCCCTGCAGCTCGATCGCTCATAATCCACTCAAATACTAGCTCCAAGCATGGCAACTGTTCTCGGTTTAAGTAACAGAGCTCATAGTTGAACCATTTGAATGAATAGTAGCAGCAACCTGCGGGATTGAAATACATCACCATCAAAAAATGCATCATCATACCAATTGAGTTCTTTAGCCTTGGGTCCTTACTCATGCAGTGGTAGACTCACAAGAGTTTCAACACAAAGTCATGGGTTCTGAAATCCCACTGTGGTGTGAGTGGGTGAGGGGTGTGTGTGGAAAAAAAAAAAAAAACAGAAGAAAAAAAGAGTTCTTTAGCCTTAACTCATTTTTTCTAATAAAGCAAGAGAGAGAGAGAGAGAGAGAGAGAGAGAGCAATGGCATGCCAAGTAGCATTTCAAATCCATAAGTATACCTAATGAATACCATTAAAAAAAAGTATAATCAAATGAAGAAAACAGGAGAAAGCCAAACGAGGATGAGAACAGGGTTCAGAGAGTTGCTACTATGCTCAAAGAATAACCAAGTCATTCTCATACAAGAGGTGTCAGAAGAAGCAATCATCATCATCACCCAGGGAAAAAAAAAAAAGGATAAATGGGGGAAGAATTGTCAGAGCAACCTGTAATGACAGGGATCATTCTGTCAAGCAGTATTTCATATCATAATTTTCAGGCTTTGGACCAATTATGATATACCAAATTGGAAGATGAAGAAACAGAAACAAACGAGTTTGAGAAAAGGGTTCAGAAAGTTGCTAATCTGCTCAGCGAACAACCAAGTCATTCTCATACAAGAGGTGTCAGAAATAGCAGTCATCATCATTTACCCAAAGGAGATAAACTCGGGGAGGAAGAAAACAGAAAGACCGCTATCTTCCAGACATGAAATTAAGATCATTCCTAGGAGCCAAGCACCAGCTCAATTACCACAAGGGCCGTTCGGTTTTCCAATTACAACTGTAAATGGCTGTAAATGGGTAATGATTATTTACTCTTGTAATTGTGTGGTGATATCGCTTACATTTAAGTGCGCAATGATAATTTGGTACATTGTATGGTTCATCCAAAATCACTGCAACACTAATAGTATTATAGTGTGAAAATGTAATGATTACAGTTTACCTAAATCCATTGCAAGTGTATTTGACTCCTGATTTACAAGCCATAATTCCTGTTTAAACAAGCGTCTGGAAATGATAATGATTTTAGCTCCCTCTACTTCGCATTTCATAGGAAATTGGAAAACCAAACAGAACCTAACAGTTCCATTTACATTGTGAAAAAGAATGGGAGAAAAAACAAACAGAAATCATGCCTTTGAAAACATCTCAGCACATAACTGGTACGCACAATGTGCCACTGTTGGTCCGGGCGAAAATGAGCCCTTTCTGAATCCGGCCATTTCACCCACATTTCCCCTATCAGCCATGACTGATACAGATGTGACAATGACGTATCAACCATTATGCAACCAATATTTGCAACCTTCCTTACACCACCAATTTCCAACACTCAATCCTCCAAAACAAGAAAGAAAAAGGAAGAGCTGTCTTACCTTTGGTAGAGCCGCAGATTGCATTTTCATAGTTAAAGATATTTCACCGCCTAGGTCAAACTTCTTTCCTGTAGTTAATAAGAACCATTTAAGAAAAAATATCTTCCCACAGGCTTTCAGTAGTAAATCAATTCTTACTACCAAAAAACAAAATAAAAATATCTTGCCAAAAGGTTAAAATGAAGTGAAAATCATCTCCAAAATATCTTCAATCTTTAATGGTAATAATCTCCAAAAATGAGAAGGGGAAATCAACAGCCAACACAACTAAATATGCTGTATGTGTACCTTTCTTTATCAGTAAGATTTCATTAGAAAGAAAATATAAACAGCACCTACAAAAGACTGTACATTTGTAAGCACAATTTTTTTTTCCCAAAAAGGCTACCATAGGAAATGATACAGGCATGAAAGCCTAAGCAATGATTAGAGCCAAATGACCAATTATCGTTGGCCAGAAACAGCTCTAACCGACACCTATACATAACAAAGGAATACAGAGAGATTCTTAGCTGAGTCAATAATAACGGAGTTGGCAACTAAAATCTTCTTAAAATTTTTGGAGAATTAAACCTATCACAAAAAAAATAAAAATTGTTACTGCTGAAAGAATTTGTCAAATAAATTAAGAAATTAGAATGGAATATTTAGACGCCGACTGTCCATGTACTGAAATGGAGAAAAGTTCAAGAGTATACTTTCTCTTTCTTCGATCACCCACTCCACTAGTTCTCATGTCAGCCCTTGAAAGAGATCCAGGTGGTGCAGCATACTGCATTGGAGAAAGTGCGGGTGCGCCAGCAGCAGCAGCAGTTGCAACTGGTGCAGGTGCTGAGGGTGGAACTGGTGCTGGGGGTGCAACAGGTTCAGGAGGAAGAGGACGTGGCAAAATGTGCTTTAAACGATTGTTCCGATAGTTCTTCCAGAAAAAGAACTGTTGCCTATGGGCCAACTCCTGAGCAGCATCAAATAATTGACAAAGACATTTGTTAACAAACAGAGATATAATCAATGAACATAAGCAGACATTTCATAGCACAGAAATATTAAAATAAATGCATAGCATGGCACTAAAGAGTTGAGGGGAGAAATCTTTTAATGCTTCAAGGGAACATCTGGCAAAGTCGTTTTTCATCTCTGAGGGTAAAAATTATGAACTGATGGCTGATATAAGAAACAGAGCAGTGACAAATATAGCGAATTCTTTCAATATTTATAATAATTATAAAAAAAAAAAAAAAAAAAACACTATGAATCTAATGAAAGGTAGTCTGAACTCTCTTTTTCAAGTGTTTCAGCAACCTTGTTGCCCTCATTCAAGATATAACTAAAGAGAAACTTCAAAATGACAGACTAGTCCAAAATCTTCTTCCTACAAGTCCCAATCTCGTCATTGTGTAATCTAAACTCCAGGGCCCAAGGCTTCTCTTCGATGCCACAATACTGCGTTGTGAGAGTAGCCATCGTTTTTTTTTTTAACAATGGGAAAGTAGCCATTGTCAAGTTTCTATAGTCCACAATTGAAAAATATACGAATTACTCAGCCAGTGAAGAAAACACATCAAATCTGATAGTTGTCATGTTTCTATAAACTGTCTTGGGAGTGCTAAAGAATCATCTTTTTTGGGAAAAAAATAAAAATTTCAATTTTTTTGGAGAGGTATATGAATGCACTCTAGAATTTATTCTACCAGGTGAGGCCTGCAAGAGGAGTGGCAGCTTGGTGCATTTACAAAGCAGGAATAGCATGTGAACAAGCATTGTACCATTTGGGAAATTGAAATACACACTATTTTTTATAATCATCCAAAAATACAACGACCAACCTAGTTTATTACTGTATCTTTTTTATCAGTCAATTAACAAAAAAAAAAAAAAACTAATGCTGATTATTGTTAAAATAAACCAAGGTGAGAAAGTGATCAGAAAATCTATCAATTATCACATGAGAAGCTTGACAAGGGCACAACCTTGTTGCCTGGATGTGCCATTGCATTGCGGAAGTTCGCATTTTGGAGAAGTTCAAGAAAGAACAGGCAGTGAGGATACCTGAAAATATCATAGGAGTGGATATTCAAATTTAACAAACAACATTTGAATCTCAAACCATAGTTTCTATAATTAAAAACTCGACCATGGAGCTTGAAAACTTGACTCGGCTTGAGAGTTAGTCAAGCCAGGTAACCAATTTGAGTTATTCGGCATCTCTAATATCAAGACTCAAAACTAAATAATTACTCAAAATGTGGAACTGATGGAAAAAATATAAAGCACAAAACTTGCTTGTTGAAGCCCACTGTGGATGGTGCGTGCCCCCAAAGATTGAACAAGTCTAACCATTCAATTTGGGGCCCGCAAATAGACAGGACATGAAATCCAACGTCTTGTTCAACTGAGACGTTCCACAAATGGTCACTAGGATCTTCCCATCTAGGAGACTTTCAGGCACAGTACATCCATTGTGGAGCCTCAGCCGCCCAACAGACAAACTTTTCTTTGAGTCAACCTTAGAACTCACCAAGTTGGCCTCAGACCATGCTTCACAACATGGATGCTAATACTCAAGACTTAGAATGAGATGGGTTCCAGATTACAGATTGTGAGATCTGATAACTAATAAAATAAAACAAAACGCTAGCCATTTGACATTATGTCATTGGGCCCAAACAATTCGAATCCAATCTACTTCATCCAACCTAACTAAAATCTCCTTGTTTAAATTTTTTTTATTTTTGAAAGATGAAAATATTATTAGGCTAGAATAGCCAGAAAAACTATACAGAGAAAGAGAGAGAAAAAACACAAAAAGGACAAAGCAGTACAAGCCGAAACTACGGGCCCATGAGCTTACTATACAAATGTAATAGGTTTCTTTTGTATAGGGTCATATAATATATAAATGTAAGAAGACATGTATGGAAGCAAAAGCAATAAATTCAAAAGCAAAAGAAGAAATAGAAAACTAGAAATATATACTTATGAATAATGTGTGTGAGTGTGGCTCAGACCTACCTAGAGCTCTGCAATAACTCAAAATCATCATCTCCATCTCAACAATGCTGAGTATAGTACTACTGCTCCATAAACCAACAATACTATGCTCACGTCTTAGTAGAATGATACCAGTGAAGATACTTGTTAACATAACACTAGTACTCATCCTCTCCTATTTGAGAAATTTTTAAAAACTCCCCAAATCTCAAAATTAGAGTGCATGTGATGATGATTTCATCAAGCACTCTTGAATACTCTAAAATAGGAGTTAAATGACCATTGATAAAAGTGAAACTTCAAAGAAAAAAAATATTTTTTACATGTTTAATTAACTTTTAATTAAAAAAATATTTTTCCCGAAAAACTCTCAAATTACCAAGAATCACTAGATTAGGGTTACATCAATGTTGTCAAACTGCATATGCGGTTCTGTGCGATCGAATATGCTTGTGCGCATATGCAAACGCACAATCGCATATGCGGTCGCATATTTTTATTTTTTATTTTTGAAAAAAAAAACAAAAAAAAAAAGGAGAAATTGTGAAAAGAAAATGTAGAAAAATATAAGAACTTAGGAGAAGCTTCCCAAAGTCAATAAATAACTAATATAGTAATTTTACATATATAAAATTAGTTTGTGACTTGTTAGAAAAATGAATGAAGTACATCAAATTCAACATTCAACAATATAGTTAAGTAACAAAACAATCAATAAGCTATTTATTGTACAAATACAATTTTGAAGTTACATCTTAATGTTTATTATTTATACATTATAACACCAACACTACTTACAAGTTACAATTTACAACTTAGTTACATTAACACTAAGTTACATTTAACAATATACTTACACAAGTTGTAGTTACAAAGTTACACCACTTAGGAAAGTTTGTTTTTTTGCAAAAATAAAAAATAAACAAACAAAATAATGTGCCAACAGTTGGCAGATATGCGATCGCATATCCTCGCACATTTGGCATATGCAATCGCATATGCACTGCAGTCTGCAATGGCACATGCGAATATGCGGTCGCATTTAACAACACTGGGTTACATACATGTTTGATTTTCTGTTTGGACAACTTGCAACCAATTTGTAAGAATTGGAAAATTTTCAATTTTTCACAACTCAGCCCATTTCCCCCAAATTTAATAATCAAAGCTTCAAATCCATGATTTTTCATGCAAAACATGAAGAATCATGGATTTGTAACCATTTGACACTGATTTAACATGACTTGCATTTTTAAAAAAGGATTGAGAATCGAAAATGCTCACCGAGTCGAACAAGTGGTATATATTGGCAACACCTGTGCATTTCATATTGCATAGGTGGGATACAAGATATATCGTGGAATATATCAGCCGCTATCGTTGATACTGAAAACATTGCTTGTACACAGTCCAATAGGTGTAATAAAAATAACAAAATTGGGAATAAATTTGGGAATAAAAAAATCCCTACACTTGTAGTACTTTTATGTCATTTTTCCGAATTTTCCTTAAATTTTCAGATTTTTTCAAATAAAAAAGTTTGCAAGTTGTACGACCGCATATGCGATTATGTACCTAGGTACCTAGGTCGCACGAGATCACTTATGCCATTTGACAACATTGAAAAAACTCTATTTTCTATCAAATATAAATACGCCTGTGCAAATATAGACATTGGAACAACACCAACAGCAATAGTACAACATCGAATCAAGTGGGAACCACATGCATGGCATCATGAGAACATGCATCTCCTGAATAAGCTTACATTATGAACTTTATGTACTCGGGTTGTTGCCAGTATTGAAGGTATTTCAAGTAGCCAATGAAAGCCTCATCTTCAAAATAACGGTTTTGAGCAAGATCTGCACAAGATAATAGATCAAAGACAAAATGCTAAGCGACGAAAAAAGGCACAATTGATATATTGGGTAATAATGAGCTCCAGGAAACAACACTATCTAGAATACGCCATAAATCCATGAGTTGCGTATAGCATCAAAATCTTGTCATGAATCAAATTAAGATTAATAGGAAGCTTGGAGCTTGTAGCTTGTGGAACTACTAGCTTACCAATTTGATCGTAGCATATTGCAGCTTCACTGAAACTGCAATAATCGTTTGTTAACGTTAGGTGGAATTCACCCTAAATAGACAAGTCCGAGAGGCAAAATGATCAAGTAGCTCACTTGTGCAAATGTGACCGCATCAAAAGAGCAGATTGATTGGCAAGTTTTTACTTGTTCCCTTTTGCATCAACTTGTCCTATCTGATATCTCTCACAATCCACTGCCAGCATGATGCAAACTAGGGGTGCAACTAGGGTGGGTTGGTTAGGGTTGAGGGTTAACCCAAACCTGACCAAACCTCTAGAGGACCCAAACCAAAGCCCAACCCAACCAAACTTCTATCCAAGGTGCCCAACCCAAACCCAACATGAATTCCTCTATACTCAATCCTAAACAGACCCCAAATGCATGTGATTATTCCCAACCCAAGCTAACCCCACTCAAACTTTCTCAATCCGAACCCAATCCAATTACAAATTGGGTTGGAGTTTTCCAACCCTAACCCAAGCCCAAGCTAGAGCCCCAATACAACTAACTTCAACAAGCCCCCCAAAATAAAATAAAAAAACAAAAATGGCACAGAAATGCTACCAAGTTAAATTATGGGATTGGACATTGAATGTGTTGTATATTTCCCTATTTCAGATTTTCATTTCTTTACGAAAACTACAAACAAGTGTTGCAAATATAAGAAATGTAGTGTCCAGATGTAGCTCTTGTAATCATCAAATCCAGATTACTGGGCAACGATGGACACCATAACAAGAGATCAGACAAATGAACGAAATACACATTCATTGGCTTTCCTTCTAATTATTTATTTGCCAGACATGTAACAGTCCCTACCAGATATTTACATCAAGGGTAGACACCTGACTTATGTCTGACTTGACAATTGAAGAATCTCCCTTGAAAGGAAACTATAGCACTAGCAGAGCAGGTGAGAGAAATCAGACTCACAATGAAACACGACAAATTAAGTTAAGAACCTAGACAATACTAAGCTTGGTGTTCTTATATTTTCTCATAATTTATAATTTTATTTATTTCGCATAATCATGACCAAGTTCAGAAAAATAAAGAGGTGTAGTGTAGGGTCCAGATGTAGCTCTCATAATCATGAAATCCAGATTATCGGGCAACGATGGACACCAATAGAGAGAGATCAGACAGTTAGATGCAAGACACATCCATCAGCTTTCCATCTCTTCCTTTATGTACCAGACATGTAACGATCCCTACCATCTGATGGTTGCATCTAGGGTAGACACCTGACTTATGTCTGGTTGGGTGGTTGAAGAAGCTCGTAGGGGAGTAAAAATGTTAAATTAGAAAAGCAGGAAGACATGGGGCTTACAGAAAAATGAGAAAGAAATGAACTTAAGAAAGCCGCAAGCACATCTACAAAAATCTTTTGTTACTCTCACATTGCAATATTGAGACACTTCAGAACATGTACTTCTTTTATTGTTGTATCCTACCACATCTTGTTACTAATGATCTAAAAGTGCCATTATTATAAGCAGAAAACAAAGCAAAATGCAAGTCTAAAGATATTGGGAAACTTACAGTGGATGTAGGTAGGATTAGCTAGGCACTGAACAAATTCCAATTCAAGCAAGAACCGCTGCCGCCCATCATCAGGATCCTTGTATACGTTCTTGGGTCTGCACAAAACATCAAATGCCAATGTATCTGTTATGAAACAAGCTAACTTGACATATCTTAGCAGCTTAGAAATGGTAATTGAAGCATAAAAAACCCCTGAATAGCATGAAAATTCTGCGTTACAATGACAGTAGATTTTTCGTATAGGAATTATGGGCCCCAAATCTCATTTCCTACGAGTGGACCCATGGTTTGGTGATGCAGATTGTTGACATGTGGGTCCCACTATGGATGTGCAATGTAGCAAATCCCCCCAGAGCAGAAGATCTTGATGCTTATAGATCTTTTGGCCTTTTCTCCACTGAATGTGAAAAGTTGGCAGTATTTTTCCTAAACCAGCTATCTCCGGGCCACTGTTACAAGGATTAGGATCTACCAATACGGAGGACTACTTCCAAAATCAATTATATGAACCGAAAACCCCCTACATTGTAAGATCCTGACCCTTGCATCTTTGGCCTTCTCTCTGTAGTATGTGAAAATTTATCCCTTTGCTTAACCAGCTAAATGAGGATCTACCAATAAGGGGAATTTCATGACACCCCACATCAATCCTACGAAGCAAAAAAAAAAAACCCCAGATTGAACGATCCTGACCCTTAGATCTTTGGCCTTTTCTCCGTAGACCGTGAAAAGTTGCAGATTTTTTCCTGACTATCTGCAGGCCACTGTTAAAAGGGTTAAGATCCACCAAAATGGGAAACTTTTAGGGCATCCCCCATCAACGATATGACCCATCAGGTCAACGGTCTGGATGTAGAGCCTGAACCCAAATCCAGACCATTTCATGGAGATCATTAGTTGGGCTGACTCAACAAATGAACGGCCGAGACTGGGTCGAGCCGACTAGCAGAGGCCAGAGATACTTACGTGGATGGAGTTTGAGCCACATCGTCATTGTCTTTAACAGAGGCCATGTCACTCGTTTTTCTCACTCCAACAACATCAACAGTACAACACCATTACTCTCATGCGACAGATTCAACTTCAGAACATGCATCCACAGATACAGCAATGAAAATCATCAAAAGGGGCACCAAAAAAACTATGTATGCACGAATGGATGAATGCAGGTACATGTACACATACGCGCATGCATGTGGATCTGCAAAAATGGAGAGTAAAATCGGAAATAAAATTTCTCAGCGGATTGAAATCAGAGACGGGTTTGGGATTTTGATTATGATTCAATCGCGATTGTTACCTGCGTGCAGGAACTCTGCAGCTGCAGCCGTGGAGAAAGGGAGATAGAGAGACGTAACCCTAGAAAAGCAAAACCCTAACCCTAAAAGGCGATGGCGGAGACCGATGCAGGAAAACCCTAGCTCTCCGTTTTTTTTATAGCGCAAGAAGCAGCGGCAAACGCGAGGGCATGCGAACCTGTCGGAAGGCAAAGCTAGCTGCGCCACCGTACGTAGCACACACGTGAGGGAGAACCGAAACTCAGGTGGACCACACCACAATACACGGATGAGATGGAAACTTCCACCGTTGAAACATCCCAGGGACGACCTTGATATTTATGATTCGCATCTGGATTATCGAGAAACGCAAATATCAGCCTGATCCAAAACTTTTGGCCCCAAGAAGGTTTCAACGGTAAACATTCAATCTCCCTATTTCTTGTGGTGTGGCCCATTTGAGTTTTTGATCTCTCTCACGTTTGGGCTCATGTCCTGAAATGAACGAAAAAAATGGATGGAAAGAGTGAATACAGCAGAAACAACAAGGTAGGCTCCCCATAGCATGGCGTTGCAGAGATATTTTCGGTGACCCGAGTTGCAGGCAAATCGCTTCCATCCCGAACCATCCTATTTACACGGACTGGATTCCTCCGCAACACCTGTGGAAAAATACCCAAGCACTGCAAGGCCCACCATGTTGTATATTTCAAATCCACTCCATCCATCGGGTTATTTCCTAGAATCTAGGTCACCATACCAAAAATCAACTAGATTAATTACCTAAGTGGGGCACACCACGTGGAAAAACGCAGATCGGGATTCTCACCTAATGAGTGGGAGGGTTTTATCTCCTATCAAACCTGTCAATAAGGTCTTACTCACCACGCTTAGGAGATATACATAAACCAGCCTCATCCAAAAAGTGAGGTGGGCCACACCACAAGGTTTTATGAGACATTTATTTTAAATTGTTTCCATTTACGTCCGAAGACGAGTATTTTATCATGATGATATCTTTGTATCTACGGTGGATATAAGGATTCCCACCTGATGATCAAAGAAGATTTTACATAAAAGCATGTTGGGCCCCACATATTTAACCATTGATTAGATGATTAGGATCGTCAGATCAAAGTTTCCTTCAAGAGTTATGCAAAATTAAATTTGGAGCCTATGCTAAGGATTGTTTATATCACTGGTCAAACATTTTTTATTATAATCAAATTGGACCATTGAGTCTTTTAAATACATGTTTGGTTAGATCATATGATTAAGTGCCTTCGTCAGTAATCATAAGTAGACCCCACCATGCCGTGCATGTTCCCAGTCTCATAAAAAGTTATGGAATTGAAGTCTCCTAACTTGTTTTTACTAGCCCTGTAAGTTAGGCCAGGCTTGAACTAAAGGTCATTGGCGTAAATTGATGGTTACAAAATATTGGTGAGTTGCTTGTTTGTAAAAAAATGTTTACGGCATTGTGGCTAGGTTTGGAATTTCTTCGTTTTCTGCTCAAGGTATATATTGCAAAGGGTTTATTGCAATCGCTCCGTCAAATTTTGCATGTGTACATTATTTTTTTTTACGTTAAAATTAATTTAGAAATCGAATTCAATTTCTTGTAAATATACTATGGAATTTTAATGGATTTTTATTTTTTACATTTAAGTACATTTCCATTACAAGGGGTCAAACATAGCTAAGGATTAAGAACCACATTGACCCATGATTTGGATTCAAATGCATTCTAAATACAAGCTTCCTGATGAGCTCGAGCAACTTACTCATTGTTTATGTTCCTCCACAACTCATGGCTTATTTGAGAGCTTGTAAATGGAAGTAAATGGAAAATATAATTAAAGGGTTGTGGGATAAGCTAACACGTATTCAAGCTTATTAAAAGGTTAAGGTTGAGAATTGACTCATGGCCCACCCTTCTTACATTGTACCAATATTTGCAAGTTTTCTATTATAAAAGTGGGCCCATCGTTATGTAAATTTGAACCTCAGGACATGGTAAATGCCGCGTTTTAGTTAATAATAACTATATTATAAAGATTTTAATCTTTATCTTGTAATGAATTATATTAATAATAATTATACATTAGAGATTTAAATGGAGATGTCCAATACAATTATTAGTAAATAAATTGAGATGGAACTTATTTGTAGGCATCCACCAAACAGGGCATTAGTCCATCAATTCAAATAAATAATTAGCCATCGCTCAAAAGCAATGGTAGGCGAGGAGTTAAGATTGATTTCACAACCTTATAAATATACTCATAATGGATTTGCTATCATTTTATGCTATGGTTTTTTTCTGCAAGAGTTTTTCACTTAAAAATCGTTTGTTGTGTTTACCATTTATGTGTATGATTCGAATTTAGGATTCACTTCTGTAGTCCCTCAACAATTTTTACATTACTCTAATATCAAACTATTGTTAAAATACACTGATCTCGTTACTTGGATTTGAAATTTCTCAATAATGCAATGAAAAATGGAATGATTGCAAATTTCTTTTACTTAACTCTTAAATATATTTATATTTGATTAATAATTCATATATTTGATTTGACAATGATAAAATCATAATAATAATTTTTTAGACTATATTTGACTTGGCAAAGCCTCTCTTAGAGTCCAGTTTCATGTTCGTAGGTTTAACAAGCCTAAGCCATAATCAGTCAGCTTCGATGGCTGAATATTTTTCTTTTCAAGATAATGGCAGGGTTTGGCTTCCCCCATGTTGTCGATTCCTTCCTAATTTTGAGATTACATATATGGTGAGATTGTGCGCTGCGTGCTGCGCTAAATGGCATTCAACAATCAAGCAACTTTGGATGAACCTGTTTGGTTTAAAGATAAATCAAGTAAATTCTCAACGAAGTCTTTCCTCGAGACCATTCATGTATCGGTTGAAGACACCATCTGTTTTCTGGCATTACCAAGCCCCTCCAAAAGTAGCAGCATTAGCGAGCCCTGTGGTTAAAAATAGGATTCTAATTATATACAATTTGCGTAGACAAGAGATGATTCTTTCTAATACTTACCTTCCATGTAAGAAAGATGAGAAATTGGTGGTGCATCTCTTTCTCCATTGCTAATATATCTTAGGTGATGCCGGGTTCTATAGGGTATCTTTTCCGTCTGGCACATAGGGTGCCCTTTTAATCAAAGAAGCTAATGGCATCCTTGTTGGGCATTCTTAGGTTCATATGAATTGAAAGGAACGGTAGATAGTGAGGGATCCATCATCAGATAAGTGATTTCTGATACCGGGGATTGGTGCTTGTAATTTACGTTTTTTTAAAAAAAATTTCCTGCTTTTTGTTATTGCTGTTTTCGCTCTTGCCTTTGTTGCTCTTAATACAATCTTTATTTTTTTAAAAAAATCATACTAAGGACACATTTCCTTTACATTGCTGTAATTGGCAAAACAAACAAACCTTATGGGCATCTGTGTTGTGTGTCCTTATTATACTGTACAACCACTACAATAAAAGGGAAACTTTCTTTTTTATATATAGGATACTCAAACAGGACAGGTGGGCCCACCCATAATGCTTATAAACCGTTGGGCGAGAAGGGGTCAACATGAATTATGTAAAGCCTCAAACATTTGAGGAGGAATGTATAATTCCAACGAGAGAAGAAGAGCCAACAAAATGGATAGTGAAAACAAACAATTATTCCCGACTAAATGTTTGGATCGATTTGCTTCGTATAATCCATGTTGGGCTTCATTTAGCCGGTAACTGTAACCTAGCAACTAACTAAATTAAACAGGGGTTATTACATCGATGCATGGAACTAAGGAAATAAGAAAAATTAAGTCAAACATTACTACAAGAGTTCTAAAATAAAATAAAATTATGTAAAATTGAGCATCAAATCAATCCATGCTCCACTACTAATAGAAGGCATCTTCAAAATATTCATAACCCGAACGGTAATGAGTTGACAACTCAATAGGATCACATCAATCCCGAGTTGAAAAATCTCACAAATACTACTAAATTTAATCTTGACATATTAATCAAAATAAGACGAACATAAGATGTAAAATCATGGTATTCATGAATATTGAGTAAATAAATTATTTAACATAGCTTTCTAAAAATGCTAAGATTTGGAGTTATGTCTTGATCCTTTTAGGGGATGCTACAGAGCACCTGTTGATGATGTAAATATTTTATCGATCCTTTTAAGGAATAATCCGATCCTTTTGGGAATCGGTAGGTTTGTGGTCATTTTACCAAAAGCACCCGTGAGAAATACAAAAAAATTAATTATTCACATACGATGCATCTAACTTACAAGGAAACATGTAAAAATTAATATCAAAGTGCCTATAACGGATAATACGGTGATCCTTTTTGGGCATAGCACCAGTAAAATTAAAAATAATAGTTCACATAATAAATATTCATCATCACTAACAAATAATATCGCATTTGTGAGTCAAATAAAGAATTTCTTTCAATAAGAAATTATTTATGAATATTTCAATGTCTAGATTATATAAAGGAAATTTTCAATTTGGGAATGATCACCTACCGATATGGAAAAATAGTGTGATGGAAAGAAAATAATCTGAAGTACTTGATTTTCGTGTACTAGATTAGCTTGGATTGTTCAACTCGATGTCGAACCCTCAGTTCAACTAGATGAAGCATGAGAAAATGGGGTATAAAAAATTAATCATGGTGAGTTAGTGGGTTGAGAGTTTAAGACGAGTTTAGATTGAGGAATGGGTCCCACCATGATGATGGAAATCATGGTGAATGGGTTCATAGCAACTAAGTCGCAAAGAACAAGGAAGGAGAGAGAAATGGAGGAGAGGAGATTGCTTGTGGGTGAGTTAGGTCACTGCTTTCTTCTTTTTTTTTTTTTTTAAAGAAAAATAAGAATAACATGATGATTTTTAGTCGAAAAAATGAGGGTCATTAAGTTTTACCAAAAAGCAATTCATGGAACTAACTGAGTTTACAATTTAGAAAGAAAAAAAAAAAAAACTTAGGAATAAAAAAGTGGTATATATATATGGTTATATTATATGTCCTACCCCCCCGCCCGAATGGTAATCCGAAAGCGAGGTTATATAAGTATTTTATACCTTTAATATATATTTTAAAGTATTTACAAAAAAAAAAATATATTACAAAGTGGACTAGGGAGGAGTACATCGAGCCGAGTCGAGTCGAGGTGGGCCAAGCTTAGCTTGACTCGTCCATGCTATACTCGAGTTCAAGCTCACCCTCGAGTTCAACATTGAAGCTTGGCTTGTTTGCTAAAGCTTTCGAGTCGAGTTCGAGTCGAGTTTATCTCAAGTCAAGTCGAGTTTACCTCGGTAGGGTAAGGGAAAGAAAAAGAGGAAATGGGGACGAGTAGGGTCAAATAGGGTTTTTAGTAAAAACTTTTACGTTTTAACTTTTTTTTTAAAAAAAAACTTATATATATATATATATTTATATATATTATATATATTTAATATTAATATAATATATATAATATATATTATTAAAATATATTACTCGAGTTGAGCTTCGAGTCGAGTCGAGTTCGAGTTGAAATACACCATGGTCGAACTTAGCTTGAACTCAACTCGAGCTTTAGTAAACAAGCTTGACTCGCCTTGAGTCGGCCTTTCAAGCCGAGTCAATCTGAGCTGAGTTGAACCGAGTCGAGCGAGCTTTTCGAGCTAGCTTGACTCGTGTACAACCCTAAGTGGACCACATCAAAGGAAGCTGCAGTGATAATAACACCCATTGTTGAAACCTTTCTAAGGGTCACTGTGATGTTTTTTTACCACCCAACGTATTAATAAGGTCATGCAGACTTAGATGAAGTGAAAACACAAATTTCAGCTTGATCTGACACTTCTCCAGCTCCCAAGAAGTTTTTAATGGTGGATGTTCAATCCCAACTTTGTGATCCACTTAAGCCCTGAAACTACCTCAATTTTTGGATCATACCTTATAATAATCATATAAAAACGATTAACAGTGTGAATAAAATACTTACATCATGGTGGGCCCCATAGAGCCCTACCCGGACGGATTACCATCCGAATGGGGATAAGACGCAATATGAGTCCGTTATATACCAAACTCTCTCTCCCTCACTCTCAGCAGAAACTTGAATTTGGGTCACTGTGATGTTTTTTTACCACCCAACGTATTAATAAGGTCATGCAGACTTAGATGAAGTGAAAACACAAATTTCAGCTTGATCGGACACTTCTCCAGCTCCCAAGAAGTTTTTAATGGTGGACGTTCAATCCCCACTTTGTGGTCCACTTAAGCCCTGAAACTACCTCAATTTTTGGTTCATACCTTAAACTAATCATATAAAAACGATTAACAGTGTGGATAAAATACTTACATCATGGTGGGCCCCACAGAGCCCTACCCGGACGGATTACCATCCGAATGGGGGTAAGACGCAATATGAGTCCGTTATATACCAAACTCTCTCTCCCTCACTCTCAGCAGAAACTTGAATTTGGCCCATTGCTGCATTTGTGTTCTGAACCGTCAATTTATGTGGGCTACAAATGGAAAGGTTGAAGCTACCCAATTTGGATGCCCCAACATTGCCTGGTGAAAAAGCTCCATGAGCCCCTCCATAATATATAAATGTGTTTTATTGATGCCTTTTATTCATTTTGCTAGATCATTTCACAGCCATAAATGAGTTCGATCAAAAGTTCAAGTGAAACACACTATAGAAAAGGTATATTCAATTGAAAACCTTTTAAGGGCTACATAAGTGTTGGAACAAGAGCTGATGTTTGTCTATTCCATAGGTCATGTGACTTCATGGACAGGTTGGATGGAAAATAAACATCGTCATGGCTCCAAAAAAAACTGAAGAGTAAGTGTTCAATCTTCTAATTGCTTGCCCCAAAAGTTTTCTATGGTAAGTATTCAATCTTCCTATTTCCTTGTGGCATGGCCTTAAGAAGTTTCCATTGGTAGGCGTTCTCGTGGTGTAGTTAACTTGAGCACATACACCATGTGGAAGCGGACTGGCTAGTCAGGTGTGTTACACGTGGTGCCAAAACAAGCGCTGACACTCCTCAAGCTAGGAGTAGCATGAACCCTTTAAAGGAGATCAAAGTCACACAGGCCACACAATGATGTATTTAAACTTGTTCATCCATTTGGCGTGATCGTGTGTTAGATCATGAGTCCAAAAATTGAGTCATGTTTAAAGCTCAAGTGAACCACACCACAAATACCAGTGGGGACAATGATTCTCACTGTTAAAATGTTTACATGGCTCACCATAATGCTTATTTATCACGAGGTTAAAACGTTTGTAGGGCTCACCACATATGGGGAAGAAGAGTAAAAAAATATCATATTAATCTAGAACTTTTGTGACCCCAAAATGGTTTCAATTGTAGATGTTCAATCCCCCTCTACGTTTTACAGCGTGGTCCGGTTGATATTTGGATTTGTCTTATTTTTCTGCTCAAGCCTTACAACGAGCTGGCCAAATGGATGGACGGATTGGATATAACACGTACCTACATAACTTGGTGACGTCAACACACCAGCAATATTGGTGGCGTGTGGTACAGCAGCCAATCGGCTTCCACACCATGGGGGCTACAGCGCTTTTCCACCACTTAGCTGGGTGGTGTTGGGGGTATTCAGCATCCAATCCGAGCAGGAAGCTAACCTATCAAGCAGGCCTTCGGTGATTAGTCCGTCTACCGTTGTGATACAACAGGCCATCGGCGTGACCAATCAAACCAGGGCGCACTGATCTATCTTTGCACAAGGCCATCTTCATGGTGGGCCCCACCATTTTTACATCTTGGATGACTACATAATTGAAATGTTGGCGGGGAAGATGAGGTTTCATGCAGAGTTGAGAGAGAATGCACCTGATAGCTTCCACAGGTCTGAACGTTCGAGATCCAGTACACTCGAGGTGAGTCCCAGACAGTGTAGATCACTTAATACAGAATCAGGCCGGGAATTGGCTAGTGTACCTCACACTAGTTATATAGCTGCTGTAGGTACGGGACGCGGATTGCGCACTACCCCCTTTCCTAGCTCCGAGCCGCAGCTCTGTGGGCGGGCCCACCGTGATGTATCTGTACATCTAAAATGTCAATCCCTTTATTTCAAGGCATGAGCACAAAATTGAGGCAGATCCAAAGCTCAAGTAGTATTAAAATGCACAAAGCATTAAATGTCATGCAAGAGTCATCTGTGACGTGGTCTATTTGAATGCTGAATATGCTTCATTTTTGTTTTAACACCTTAAAATAATATGAGAAAAGGGATAAATGGCTTGGATATAAAGATACATCACGGCGAGCCCACCCACAGAACTGCCCGTTCGGAGCTAGGGACGGGTGGGGGTAGTACGCAATCCGCGTCCGCGAAGACGAGCGCTGACCCTCCTCGAGCTCTGAGTTGTACGAACGGTTCAAAGGAGATCAAAGTTACATGGGACCAACAGTGATGTATTTATTATATCTACACCGTTTATCTATTTTTAGAGATCATTTTAGAGAAATATCCAAAAAATGAATCATATCCAAAGATCATATAGACCACACCACAAATAGCAGCAGAGATAATGATTTTCACCGTTAAAAAATTAGTAGGGCCCACCATAACGTATATTTTTCATCTAATCTGTTCATAGAGTTACAAAGACCTGAATAAAGAGGGAAAAAAATTTCATATTGATCCGAAACTTCTGTGACCCCAAAAAAGGATTTCAATGGTAGATGTTCAATCCCCACTATTTTTTGTAGTGTGGTCCACTTGATAGTTATATCTATCTTATTTTTAGTCTTAAACCTTAAGACTAACTTTCAAATGGATGGACGGTTTGGATATAACACATACCTCATGATTATGCGCAAGGAACTTACTTAAGTCCATACAGCAGCTATATAGCTGGTGTAAGGTATGCAAGCCAATCCGCTTCCCAGTTCGTGCGCCCGAGTGACGAAACATCTGCCGTTTTTGGTGCAGCGGATGCAGATTCCCTGATTCACGACGCGAACGTCAACGTCAGATATATAGCGACCAGCTTTGATACTCTGGCTGAGTGTAATTCTCTATACACATGCACGCAGAAACTGTAATTACAGTAAGCGCCTACCTCGAATCAACCTCTCAAATGTGGGTCCCACTATAATGTGCCATGCGAACATCTCACGGGATATATAATCCAATCCAAATATCAATGGACATCTAACGAAAGACTAAAATAGGAAAGATCAACGGTATAAATGATCAACAAACAGATTTCCATTGGTTGGAATTCAGGAATCAGGATCAGATAACCGATCTGATTCCGGGGACATTTCTAATATACAGTGGTCCGTGTTTGTCACGTGTACAATTTCCACGCTTGTGCACGGAGAGTACCAGACGCTGCGCGTTTTGACGGGCGATGATATGGTATGGTGGAACAGGAACATAGGAACATAGCCATCTCTCCATATTACACGTGGCAGAGGTTGCATCGATTGGGACCGTCCATCTAATTTCCTCTATTGGGGATGTAAGAAGATAGGAAAATCACATCTGATGGATCATCCTAACCGACCAGTCACTGGTCCCCAAACTATGGTAGGAAACAAGAGCGGTTGACGATCTATATTAGTTCTAGAAAAATACAGATTCTTTTGGGCTGGAAATAGAATCGTTTAGCACGTACGGTTATCCACGGCAGGAAACAACATGGACGGTCTAGATCAATAGTACTTCACTGCAGGCCTACTGAGGAGAGAGGGTTCTACTGTATTGCTGTGCTACTGGAACTACCGTATTATAGCCGGCTCCGGGAAGACTTGGTTTGGTCGTGGCCCATGAGCCGCTTCGCGTTGGGTCGACGAAGGAATATTTTATAGGTTTGGTGAGAGTTCATTTTTCCTCTTTCGCGATTCACAATCCAGCGTCTATCGCCGCCCATTGGGGCCCACATTATAAGATGGTTCGATGATCTGAGCCATTCATATTCTTGATACTATAATAAAATAAAAGACCACAATCGTGCTCAAGCTATAATACTAACCCTTGATTTTTAGAGAAGAACAAGCCATTGAATTTTTTCTTTCAATTGTTCTAAATTCATATTAAGATAATGATCTTAAAAATATTTTATTCAGCTTAATTTTCCTATTTTTGTAAGTATAGCATAGGTTTAATTAGATAAACGGTTCGGATCATAGGACCACTCAGCACGTGGGCCCCAGTGGGCGGTCACAGACTCCGGAATCCGGATCCTGAGTCGGGACAGAGGCAAAAGGAGCGCGTTTCGTGAAGCGTTCGTTGTCGACCTTACCAAAGAAATGCATTCTTGGCTTTTGCTCGAGGCAAACAACCAGAAAGGTTACATACAACCATCTCTTGAAAGCAATACTCTCTCTCTCTCTCTCTCTCTCTCTCTCTCACCCTCTATCCTCCCTCTCACCCTCTCTTCCTCTCTCTCCCCTTCTCTCCCCCCCCTTACCCTACCTCTCTCCAACAAACCCATGCCCTCCAAGGTACTCTCTCTCTCTCTCTCTCTCTCTCTCTCTCTCTCTCTCCTGCAATGAGAGATGCTTAGATGATTCGTGGCACACGTGTGGAGATCCGGGCCATGATCGAACGTGAACATCCCGTCCCAAAGCACACTGAGTATAGACCCACCCTGATTTTCTTTCCAACCGTACATTTGCCCTTACCACCATCGTGGCCTATCTGATGATTGAATCAGCCTCACTGAACGATCGGCCCAGATCTCACACACATGTACTGCGTCCCCACATCAGCATCAACCTATGTGAGTGCAATCACGTGCATGATAAAAAATGAAATGTAAGATGAAAGTATGCATGATATCAGACCATATGCTGCGGAGAAAAAGCAGTGGTGGTGAGTCTGTACGTGGAGAGGCCAAGGAAGGGATCATCAGAAACTGATAAACATCACCATTATCACCGCATTAGAAAAAGGCCCACACATCACAAACTTGATGGTGGGCCCAACAGGAGAGCCAATCTCCTTCTCTACTCTCAACACCTAAGAGAGACCGCTACCGTCCAATCAGCTACACCATCTCCACCTCATCCCGCATCCAACGATCCACAGCCTATAAGTAAGGTACCACATCTGCTACACTACTTTCTCTCACTAATCCATTTCTTTGAAATCATGGTAACATGCATGAAAGAGAATGAAATGGGCCAGCTTTGCACCTGGGCTGGCAATGGGTCCGGTCAGCCCTCCGGTCGTCCGACCCTTGTGGGTTGGGCTCCTTGTATAGGGAAGTCTCCTGATCGGAAGATCCTATATACCCACTCAACTTCTGGCCATTTTTTGGGTTGAATGTAGGTCATTTTTTTATTTTTTATTTTTTATTTTTGTATTTTCTTTCTTAACTGGTTTCCAATTCAGGGGTTCAGGTTTCTTATTTGAGATATTTTTGGTAGTGGGGCCAATCATATCAACGGTTTGGATCACTAAATGATGGGCATCACTTGTACAAATTACGAATTAAAACCTGGGGAGAACTTGGAGAGATTCTCTAATTGGGAATATTGAATAATACTTGGAACTTATTTTCTTTCTTTGTTTTTTAAATTTTGAGTGGATATATAATAAGGCATTTTATGTATGTTTTCATTTTATTTTTCTTGAATCTACACCAGCCTTCTCGTGGTTCACACTACAGATGGGCCAAAGAAAAAAAAAACCGGTTATCCACATGTATGGTTGTGGCACATTGACCCGTGGTTGGAAACAATCTGGGTCCATTCAATAATAATAGGCTCACACACTAGAGATTTTGATACTTTTTGTTGGGTTGTGCTTTGAAAACAAATGTTTGAAAAGCAATGTTGGGAAAAGGCTCACACAACCAATTGTAGATTTTCAACTGTTAATTTTGAGTTTTAACCATTGATTATTATAAATTAAACTTGATGGATATTCAATGTATAAGATTTGTTAACCTACATCTAGGGATGGCATGGGATTTGCTTGGAACTTGTGAACATAGATAGTAGAAGGATTTAAACGGTTGAAGTGTGGGAAGTTGAACATGCTTCTTTCATGTTAGAGTACATATAAGATTTATAGAGTGGTGGAGAACCATAATACATTTTACCTCCTGAAATCCTAATTTAACTTCTCCAAAAATTATAATGCAGTAGGAGAGCCAACAAAGAGAGAGGAGAGCGTTAGACAACTAGCTCCCTTTGGAAGTCCATAGTAGAGAGAACTGGAGAGAGTGGAGGGAAGAGAGAGAAAGTTAGACACCCCACCTTTTTTACTGCACATGCACATACCCCTGTGTGGGCCCACTCAATGGATAATTCTAACCAATCCTCGGCCCTTATAAGGGTATTTGACATAGTTCTCTGAACTCCTAAACCTGATATAGATTAAGGAGAGACTTTATATATATTGAGAGATTATTTGTAACAACTGAAATTTTGAAGTGTGACATACTAAGCTTGGGAATTACCTTGGGTACAAGTTGCATTATAGTGTAAATATGAGTTGTAGTCAAACTTAGGTGTGGATTGTAAATAACCTGAGGGTAGGTTTGTTTGCATATACACAGCCCGTTGAAGATAGAGTGCACCATCATGCTAATTGTTGTTGTTTTTACTGTGATTGCTTACTAAGTTGACAATTACTTGCCTCTACATTAATGTTATTGTTCACACTCTACTTGTTTATCCTGCTTGCAATGTGACTTTTGTTTTGTTGACAGTATTGCTTGTTTTTCATAGTATACGTTTAGGCCTATCAAAGTGTGCAACCACCTGTGGTTACAGGTGCATTTGAAGCTCATGGACGAAGTTCCTATAAGGGGAGTAAATTGTACCAACCTGAATTTCAGGGCGTGACATCATTAATAGATAAAATACATGATGTTTTCTACAAATAGGTATATATAATGGGATGTGTATTCTACATTATCAAACATGACATGATTATGAATGGAGATCTATTAGATTTAAACTAAATCTGAATTTTGAAAACTTAAATTCCATTGGGTTTTATATAAAAATCCAAGTGTTAGGGTTTGTTTGATATGCAAAGTTACGTGGTATTGAATTGCATTTTGTTGGATATAAATTTTATCCGGCGTTTGGAATTAATGAGAAGAATTGGATTAATACATGCATTTAAACTTCCGGTCCCAGCAGGAGATACAATGGGATTTATGGTGAATTTTAAAATCCACCACATCTGTAGGGCCCACGTTCATGTATATGTTATATCCATTTTGTCCATCCAAATGCGCCCTTTTACACATGACACTCGAGTTGCATATAAATATAAGTGACCGACATCAGTTATGAAATTTAGTTTATTGATTACAATTCTTGTGTCTACCAAATGCTAATTTCATGCAAAACAATTTTTATTTTTTTCTTAATGGAAGAATTTGATTCCAAATGGCAGATTGGATGGTCAAAATACCATGGTATTTCCAAACATATAATTATTTTGTAATACTGGTCTTAATTCCATCTAATGCAATGCAATGCATCTTTCCAAATAGGCTGTTATTGTGTTTTTTTTTTTTTGCTCTATAGAGGCCCATCAAATAGTGGTTCTGATCGTCCTACAACTGTCCATGTGCCCACATGGATGCCCAACATACATGTCAAGCATGCTGCCTGTTTGCTTGATTTCTAGCTAACACAATCATCATTTTAAGTTTTTATATCTCGGTTGAAACCATTACATGTTTTTCTCATTATCCTAGATGATCCCGGCTGGATCTAAGAATAAAAATTCAAGAACTCCCAGTTGCCTCGGTGACTTGAGGGCGTTGATTCCACGCTTTATAAGATCGTTGGCGGGCCTCAGCAGTAAAAAAGAGAAGAAGAAGGAGCATAGCAGATCCACACCCAATAAGATGAACACGGTTATGAAAAGTCTTGATGTAAGATGATCATATAAGCTCTCATTCCATTAGAACATGGTTTCATTACGTACACTAAATATTTCTGAGTCCAAGCTACTAACTTTTCAACTTGTTCAGGTGAAAAAGAAGTTGGGGTTCGTTACAAAGCTTCTAACAACATTACGAAAGCGAAGATTCAGTTAGCTAATCCAGGCATGGATTTGGTAGGATTTGAGTTTGGGCTGGCAATACCTGAGTTAGATTGGGCGTTGCTTGATATGAAAACATGTACTTAAATGGGCTAACGTTGCAGCGTTGAAGTCACCAGTTCAATGGCCCCCCATCAACAGGAAAGATCTGTATCCATTGACAATTGAAGGAGTTTGTTTTGGGTCCCTTGGACCCAAACGCAGAGATGGCTGGATGATTTGAATTGTCGCGCCCGTGGTAGATGGGCGATGGTCCAATGATGATATTGAAAGCCGATATCAAGCAATGACCAGTGGAGTTTGAAGATGAACCATTGTAAATGTTAGTTTCTACATGTTTTGAATATGAACCATTGTCAATTTTAGCATCTACACGTTCATGTCAACAAACACACACACAAAGATTGCCAGAATTATTCATTTCTTTCTTCCTGTCTTCCTTTTTTTCTTTTTCCTTCTTCCCATCATGGATATTAATGGGACTTAAAGTGGGTCATTGATGTAGTGGTCCAATTCAGCGCCAAACGCCAGACAATATCAGTGGGTTGAAGAGGGTCAATGACGTGTCCCAAGATGCAGTCCACTAGGGTATATTAGCCAGTTTGAGGGATGTGCTATTCTTGGACTGCCGGAGTGGTCCATCATATTATCATTTCTCTCCACTCAATTCTACCATTTAATGTGGAAATTTATTCACATGGTTCATAGTTATAAGTACATTTCAGAAACCATGCCTTTGAGCAGTACATTCAGGTTTTAAAATCTGATAGCGAGGCCACGATGTTGTATTCCAGACCAATCCCAGCGACATATCTTGGCACATTTCTTAACATGGACCATTGCTGTGCCATGGAGGATATTTTGGCGTAGTCCACAATGGGGGAAGGGAGTGGAATAGACCTATGACCTCGATTAGCGATCCATGGGCCTAAATTGCCAGAATTGAAGCATCCTGTATGATGGGCAACGGTGAGGGCTGCCAATCATATGATTCCTCAATAGTTTGCTTTTATTAGTTTGCCACACCTAGCTCATCCCTAGATCTGGGCACGGGACGACTCAACTCATCCTATTCGACCCGAACAGAGTGGGTAAGTTGATCCGAACCGAGTAGAGACTTCGTCCAACCCAAACTCAAACGGAGTCGAGTTCAGGTCACCCAGTAACTTAACCCCAAATCCGACTTGGTACTGACTCAACTCGTACATAAAATAATAATAATAATAAATAAATAAATAAATAAACCAGATTTGACGTTTCAGATCTGAGATGCCGTTTAGCTGATGGAGAGGCTGCAATTCCAGCAGGTGCACCTATGGACATCCCAGAAAAAGCAAATCATCGAACTGTTGGCCCAACGTGTATTAACAGAATTGCCTTTTCTCTAACAATATTTTAAGGGCTGGGGGTTGAGCGTCAAAGGCCAGTGTCATATCTTAGTCCTTTTGGCCTCAGGCAGACCAGACCCAAACTCACCAACATACTCAACAAAGAACAGCCACTCAAGGGGGCTGTTTGGACACGCTTCCCCAAAAGGAGTTTTCAGACCTTTTCCTTTTTCAGTTAACTCCATGAAAACAAACCCACTTGGTATTTCATTCATTTACTCCACTTTTTAGTGCCTGTTTTGCTGGGCAGGGGATGAGACGGGGTCTACAAAAGTGCACCCAGATGGACGCTACAAACCAGGTTTGACTCAAAATGCTGTTTAGGCATCAAACAACCCTTTTGAGGGTGCATCAAAACGGGGTCTAAAACCCACAAATTCTCATTTCAAAAGTCAGTATTATGGCTAAAATAAAAGCTCCCAAGATAATGGATATATCACAGCAATGGAAACAGCATACAACAAAACAAAGTGTAAATCTCAATCATAGTTATCTGAAATGGAATTCGCATAGATCAGTGCTGCTTGCATCGTTGCTGTCGAGTATACTCCCAGAGAGCAATAGCACCGCTGACATGAACGTTGAGTGACCTAATAACACCCAACTGAGGAATCTCAATGCAAGCATCTAGAATATGGATTATATCCACTGGAATACCCTCCTTTTCATGCCCGAGGACCAGAACCTGGTCATGAATTATGTTAATGGGTAAGTCAAGCATTTTTGCACTCTACTAAAGATATCTGTTGGGATTGGTGGATTTATGACAATACCGTTTTTGTGGGGAAGGAATACTTGTCAATAGGAACACTGTTTGCAGTCTGCTCTAAGCCCAAGATGGAGAAACCTTCACGCTTCTTTTTCTCTAAGTAGACTTTCACGCTGTGTACCGGAACTTCAATGAGTGGCACCCACTTCTCTGCTGTCACACTATCAAACGAAGCAAGTCATTTCTTGATATTCTTGTAGACATTGAAATGGATGGAAGTGCAAGTGGTGCGTTTGAGCTGGTTGGAAGATGAGGCTAGAGGTTGAAATGTAGAGTTTTTTTTTTCCCCCCTTTTATTTTAATCTTATGGATCTATTACATAACAAAAAGTAACAAATAAAAAAAGAAAGCAAGTTGGATCAAAATAGAAAACAAGAAGAAAAAAAGAAAAAGAAAAAAAGGAAAAGAAATATGCAGTAGGAAACTAATGAGGAAAACAATAATAACATCAAGGAACTAGTCATTAAGTAATCAGATATGTTTTTAAGTTACATATTATGAGGTGCACACCAGTGCAGCAGTACCACCTCAAGCTCACAGTGGTACTGGGTAGATGTGGGGCCCACATGATGCGTTTATCACATCCAACCTGTCCATCAGATGTGTCACCTCAATAACAGCCCCAAAATTAGTTTGATCCAGAGCTTGGGTAGGCCACAAAATAGGGAACAAGGAGGAAGGGCACACTCACCCTTTATTCACCAGGATCCACTGGAGTTGCAAAACCATTAGATTTATGGCCTGACCCTTCATCCAGGCCAGATTAAGAGTCTGAACAGTCTAGATGCGATATATGCAACACGGTGGGCCCTCCATGCAAATCAAGGGTGGTTGTTCCTGCTCATCTTGTTCCCTGTGCTATGGCCCACCTAAGTTTTGGATCACCCTGATTTTGGGCCCTGGGTATATTTTTGGCTGACGCATCTGTTGGGCAGGTTGGACGTCATGAACAAACCATGTGGGCCCCACATCTGGCCAGTACCATAGCTTACGGCTGCACCGGTATCAGCAGCATGCCGTATGCATTATATACTACAGACTCACAGATTGAGTCTGACAAAGAAACCTTTATGAATAAATATTGTAATCATCACAATAGTATGCTCGCACCAAAATTTGTGTTGCGATCCTCAATTCGTGCAAGGGGTCGGGGTGATTTGAATTATGCAAGGGTTCTTTCTTTCCTGGCAGCTTGAGTCCTTTATAGGCAACAAAGCAATTGATCAAGTTTGCTGAGCCCATATTGGATCATATAATATGATGTTGCTTCACTATATTTGAAAGAAATTCCAGGCAGGCATGCCTTCACTCTAGCCTGGCTTTTGGAAATTGCGTTCCAAAGCTTTTCACTTTTCCTTTGGTTGCTGAGATTGCATATCATTCAAAGTGGACCAGAACCTGTTATGATGCCGTGGCACTCGATGCAATGGAGCTCATGCCATGCGAGTGATCCTCCAACTCGAAAGTGTGAGAGGATTTGCTTTTGAATCATCATCATCTAAGCCTTGTCCCAACTAATTGGGGTCGGCAGGGGGTTTGCCTTTGAATCATTTTACTCCTGAGTCCTGACTGATTTCAGTGCATCAGTTGGGGGGGGGGAGGAGTGTTGAAGAGTGGCAAAGCTATACTTCTAAAGACAACTGTCCAACTATTTATGTTAGAGTATGTTGGAGTTATGTGCATGTCGGCTTAGTTCAAATGATAGGGTCCAAGCACTATCAAGCCCATGTGAAAGAGGGGATGGGCATCCTCTTGTATAAAACACAAGTTAATGACAAAATGCAACTTCTGTTCTTTTCATTCCAAAGAAAAATAATTATATAGCAATTCTCTACAAACTCATAAAGATAGGAAATTTAAATTTAAATTTTGAGATCACGCAGATAACATCAACATGGTAGAAGCAGGCTTTGTCATGTTTGGCCTGCTACAATAAGCATCTGTCATCCTAAGGTTGTGTACAACCGTCCTTAACAGAGTACAGCTATAGAAAGTGCTATGAGATGGAATAGTAAGTAGTAACTCTAGGGTGCTACAGTGATTAATCATATTTTTCTGGTTCCCAGGGTCCACATGGTAAACGGTTAAGATAATTCATGCTAACTTCTGTGGATCAAAGTTAGAAACTGTAACTGGCAAGGAATTGGTTGCATGGCCCAGAGAGTCTGAAGAGACCCATTCAACCTGTGACCTTTTCCAGTGCAAGGACTGGGTTTTTAAAGACCTGCACAACTTGGCATAAATAAGTGAAGAATCAATATAAATTCACCTAGTTAAACGATGCATCCTTGTATCTTAGCTGCAAGATTTAATATGATAATTTAAGGAGCAAATAAATTACATAAAATATGATATACCTCGTTTCAACACTTGAGGTCTTGGTATCGATCCCTGGTGGGGTGGCTAACATGGAGTGTGTGTACTGACATGGGTGTGTACTAACAAGCTAACCCAAAAAATAATAATAAAATTTTTTTTAAAAGTACATAAAATTACAGGAAGGAGGTGTGGCACATGCAATGCACGTGAAGAGATAAGAAGGGAAATATGGGGAGAGAAAATTGGCTACTATTTTGGGGGAGAAAAGTTGGCAGCTGAAGCTTTTTGCAGGTAAAATATAAACTATTTGTTGGCTTCTGCTAGTGAAATCTGACCTGCCCAATGGACACAAGCCACATTTTCAAGTTCCTAAAATAGCGTTAACTTTAACTAAAATGTCTTACCATGTCCTTAATATTCAAGGCACTCCATCCAGGAAAACTAATTGTGGGAGAAAAAATGTGCAAGACCCACTACTTGTGCTGTTTATAGTAGAGATAATTTCAGTAATGTAGGAGCATCTTTCGTTTCAAGACCATACAATGAGTGTGCTGAGAGAAGAGGGTTTTTTTTTTTTTTTAATTCTTTTTTTCTTTTTCCTTTTTGGGAAAGGTAACACTACCAGGGATTGAACCCTGGATCTCACTCACACACACACTACACTCTCTACCAACTCATCTAACAAGCGAGAGACTTGAGAGAGAGGAGATAAAAGCTAAAATAGAGAGATGGAGGATTACATATGGACCGATACAATCCAATTAACTTCATTAGCTATTTGTTCTTCCATTTAATCCTTGGTTATTTCCTCAAACAGTCTTTGTTTCTCTGCTACAAGTCCACAAAGCTACAGAATTGGCTAGAGTGACAACTAAGACTTTATAAAAACATGCAATGTGTGACTTAAAGAGCAGATGTTAGTGAATAATCACGAGTCACCTGATGAGTTGGAACTGTTTATCGTTTACAATGCTGGCATCAGCAACAGCTAATCCTCCTGCTTTGAATACCTGCAAAGAAACAATAAACTATAAACAGATGCAATGACATGAAGAAAATTTGCTATATTAACTCCAATAGATATGCATACCACAGCAAGCATCATTAAAACAGATTGCACGTGTTCTTCCTAACATACCTCACATGTCCGAGCTAATCCGGCAAGATTAGGTATGCGATCAAGCAAGGATGCAACAAGTATAAAAGATTGTCGACTTTCTCTTATCCTTTCCATAGCTGTAATTCTTGACTGTACCATCGAATTGAGAAGCTCATCTTCCTTTTCTATTTCTGTCATCAATATTTGTCCAATACATTATGATGCTATTCTCCAAGTACACTGAAACAGTGCTTAAAAATTAACAACAGACAAGCCAGACAGGAAAGCATCCAAAGATCATTCAATTAGTTATTGATTTATTCCATTATTTTGGAGAAAGACGATCTTCAATTGCAATGCTCTCAAGAGTCTACAGCAATTCATGCTTTGCAAACAGGATAATCATTCTTCCAAAGAAGAACACCGATTTTCAAAACATCCAACAAACAGCAGCAACATATCCTCTTATCAGAGGATAAGAGCATTATGCTTCCATAAGGTAAATATGATATTGATTTTGGCTGATTGTTTTCTTTTCCAGGATGATTGGGTGTTGACCTCATCTTTCTCCTTTTCTTTTAGCCTTCTATTGCAGTTTATGAGGGTCTGCTCTTGATTGTAGCTTCTCATTTTCTCACTTCTACGGTCATATGTGATATTTTTACCATTTCCCCCTCCCTTAAAAAGAAAAACAATTTGGTAATTAGCAAAATATTTAACCAATAACTAATTAACTAGTCTTCTAATCTTAAGTATGCTCGTATAGCACACTGCATACCTTATAAGAACATTATTTTATTTATTTTTAAAGGTAATGGGCTTTAATCAAGAGAATCAAATGCAAGGAGAAACCAAGAATACAGGACTACCATCACAAGGCCCTTATGCCGCAGGCCCAGGCTATCTTGCACTTGCCACTTGGAACACACTTCTCCTTCAGCTACTTTGTAACAGAACCTCCTCACAATATACTCTTCCAAATTGTCCAGATCCAACAGAGTCGGCATATTCTCCCTTTTTTAACTAGTAAATATAAGCAACGTAACCCTTCTGAGCTAAATAATTTCCCCAGATCTGATCAACACATATTTTCTCAGTCTAGTAGACAACAAGCAAGGTTTGTACATACCTAAAAGTGATTTGCAAAATTCAGAGTTGACCATAGAGGTGGTACCATCAGTGTCCTGCCTTTCATGTTTATGGAGTGTGACTTTCTTTTGAAAATCCAAATATGCATCTTTTGAAATTTGGCCAAATAATCTTTCTTCATCAGCTTTTGCTGACGATTCCATGTCCTTGAAAGTTTCTCCAGCTGTTAGGCTCTCATTTTTTATGGTCATTACATCCTTTGCCATAGAATATCGAAGATCTTCTCTGGCATCCTGCAATGCTCAATGATGAGATATGGATTACCTGGAAAGTAGGAAACATTTTATTTTTATGTGCTTACATTTAGAAAGGTGATCACTTGCTCCATGAGGGATTTTGGAACACATTCAAAGTCGAGTTCCTTCAACAATGAGGATAAAGATTTAGAGAACTAAGATAGAAAGAACCATCACATAAATGAAACAATTAGCATGTATAAATAGCATTCATGCAGTTGGGATATTCCAGACCTCATTCCGAGCAGTAAAAATTCCATTTGGAGTAGCTGAGTAATTGGGATCAAATGCATCAAAAATAGCTTCCATCGACACCCTTAGCCTGAAACAACAGCAATCAAACTACATTGCAATGCACAGAAAAGGGCTTTTTTGAATACCATAGGATAGGGCTTCTTGCTAAACAACCATTGTTATATATATATATATATATATATATATATAAAATAATAATAATTCTATTCAATTGGAAAATAAGAAATACCTCACGCAGTCATAGTTTTCTGTCAAATATGACTTCAAATCCATGAAGCACTTTTTCTCTAAAGGCATATCGTCTGAATTACTAGGATCAAAGGCAGGCATCAACTTGTACAGAACTTGGTATACCAGTAACTACAAGAGAATATTAAAAAAATGAACTACGTGTAACATTTGTTGCAAAAACACAATTATAAGTATGTTACCCGCAAGTTTGAGAAGTTCACCTGAGTAAAAGCACGTAAACTGTGGTGATGAGAGGTTAAGAACGGAATCATAGGGGGGAGCAACTCCTCCAAATGTTTTAACTGAACAGAAGCTTCATTGGCATGGAGTATCACATGGGATGCTATGAAAACATATGAAGAGAGTGCCTGCATTTAATGCTTTCAAGTTAATAACGCACAAAACAGGGGAAACATAACACAATAATAGTACCTGAGGTCTCATATTGTAGTCGTGGAAAATAGGAATTAACTGCTCCCCAGCCTGTGAAAGTTAACAGGAAAAGAAAACATGTTAAAAATCTTAAAATCCAATTTCTAAAATATGAGATGCTAAAACAGTGAAAAAATGATTGAGAAAAAAATAAAATCCACAATAACCTCAATTTCATGAAATTTCTATTGAACAAGGCTGAGTAGCATTAAGTTCTTCTAAAATTGAACAATCATGGCACAAAACTATTGTTCGGTATATTCATGTGCCCGGTGCTGACTACATTACAACATTCCAAATCAT
This sequence comes from Magnolia changhungtana, assembly GCA_030180095.1. NCBI lineage: Eukaryota > Viridiplantae > Streptophyta > Magnoliopsida > Magnoliales > Magnoliaceae > Magnolia > Magnolia changhungtana. The sequence goes on from JASAUF010000667.1 coordinate 5,878,962, forward strand.
ACCATTTGTTGGAGTTAACCGGCTCCTCTCACACCACTTTGATGTAATTCCAAGCCACAACAAACCCGGATCAACCCTAAGTATTAGTAATTCGGATCTAACACTATTGTCGATCATGCGGTTTGCGGAAGCACGCTCAACGAAGATAGAACAATCAAAATAACTAGAATAACCAAAACAATCAAGGAAGCAATCACGGAACACACCAATTTTATGTGGAAAGCTGATCAGGGTCGAATATTGCATATCAGACCCTAGTAAATTACTTGATTTTACATACATGATGATGTTTAATGCCGGATTTTAATTATATTTTCGTTACAGGACGAAATCAGGAACGTTAATTGGAATTTGATGTTAAAGGCATGGATTTGATGCTTCAAAATCACCAGAGCACGGGATGAACCTCAGAAGACCAATAATGAAGATTTTACACGCCTGGGATTTGAGGAAAGCAAGCCAAAGGGGCCCGAAAAGGGTCCAGAATGCAAGATCACATGGTTCCCGCCATCTGATCAGTTCAAAACTTCATACATGGGATGAGGGCCATAAATCAACCGTACATATTAAATTTCAGCCCTTGGTGATCTCAGGAAGTGCTCCAACTGACAGATCAGCCCATAAACTATTGATTCTGGGCCCACCTGCTGTCTGGATATGCTTCATCTTCGGTCCCCACGGTTTAAATGATATGACAGAATGGATGGACAGATTAGATTTCATATATACGTCATGGTGGACCCCACAAGGGGGCGTGTGAGTGTATAGGCAGTGCCTTCTCGCGGTGCACCGAATCTGTACAACGGGTCAACAACCGCTGACCCGACCGTCTTTGCGAAAGGAAACAGCGTCCATCGCTGCGGACGCTGGTTTCTGTTGTGGGTCCCACACATCTTCCAAATCTACAATCCAAGCCGTCCATCCACTTCCTGGGGTGACCATCACCTTCGCCTAGGTGGCGAAATTGCAAAAGAGAGCGACGATCAGATCTTAACCATTCAAGCGCAGGACCAACGGTGAGTTTAAAACTCCGTGGGCCACACAAAAATGGAGAAAAAAATACATATTTCCGACCGAAATGCCGAGAGAAACTCGGTGAACGGAGTGGATTCCTGTGAAAAGTCGAACAATGGACCCCACCATCATCACAGCGTCGGTTTGGCGTCCGCGTACGTCCGACCGCTGCCAGTTTTGCGGAATTTAGTGGGCCCCGTACGTCGTCCGTACGGACGATCTGATCCGTCCATCGTGTAGAGGGCCATGAAAACTACAAAACCATGTTGACATTCCTTTCCCATGCGTACACACGTGCGCGGTACAGAGGCCACAAAAGGGCTACCCGGCGACGTTCAAATCTGATTTTTTAAAGATTTCTTCTGTGGGCCACGTTAATGGACCTTCAAAACCACCCATTCTTGACTGAAATTTCGTCCTGAATCCAATGGATGGGGTGGATTTTCAGAAAACACCTCTGTGGGGCCCACGATCACGGTTTGAAAATCAGACTTCGAGTCCGTCTACGACTCTGCCACCGATTCCAGCCATCCAACAGCTATAAAAGGGAGGTTTTGGACGTGGGAGAGGTATTCAGATCCAGGGAAATTCAGATCCAGAGAATTGGAGATCCAGAGCCAGGGAGAGAAGAAAGAGAAGGAGAAAGAGAGAGAGATTTTTTGGTTTGGAGTTTTAATTTATGAATTTTATTTAATATTTTTATGGATTTTATGGGTAACTAATCTCTCAGCTAGAAATTTGAGATGAAGCCCCTAATTTGATCAGCTCTTGTATTGGTTGATTTACTTTGAATTTTAATTAATTTGTTTCTTTCTCTGAGTGGGTTTTATGGGTTTAAATTCCATACTTCTCCATCTATGAACTTGACCAAAGTATAGATGGATGTTGTTTGGATGCTTATTACAGGTGCTTGAGTCTGATCAAGAGCAGGTTTCCTATAGAGGAAGGAACAGGGTGCTTTAATGAATTTTGCATACCATGTGCCCGACCAAGGACATGGGATGTATTGTTCATGGCATTGCTTAAAGGACTTAGACAGTCTGATGCCCGATTAAGGACACAGATTGTGCTTTCTCTATTTAAGTGGTATCAATTTAGATCAAGGTGAATCAACAGACAAAACAAGGGTTAGGATAGTTAGGGGTGGATTCGAAAGTCCTAGTGCTTTCTCTCTGATTGAATTTTCTCCCCTGTTCTTAATTGTTTTATTTTTTTTTAGAATTGTGCTTAGTAGTTCATACCATTATTTGTTGGATTAGTTAAGGAGGGTCTTAGATTTGAGTTGTGACAACCAGTCCTCGTGGGATTCGACCTCGATCTTACCGAGTTTATTACTACATCACAACCCTATACTTGGGAGTGAACAAGTTTTGGCCGTTGCAATTCTTTGAACCGATTCGTTTCAAATTGAATTTAGGATTCTCTCTTATCATAATTCATAGTCTTAGGATTTTACTAACTTTAGGTTAAAGTTTTTATTTTATTTTTAGAAACTAACCTATTTCTTGTTTTGTAGGATTCTGAGATAGAAACTTCTAATTTGGTAATATCTTCCTAATTTCTCTATTTTTTTTTATTTTTTATTTTTATTTTTATTTCTAGAATTAGGGTTTTTAGAAATTTTCTAATCTTAGATGTACTATTTTTAAAAAACTAACTTGTTTTGTTTTGTTGTGCAGGTTTTTAACATAGGAACTTCTACTCTAGTAACATCCTTCTAACTTCTTCCTTACCTTCACGTATTCTTTGTAGGATTTTGCTTTCTTTTAGGATTAGTCTCGAGTTAAGGTTTACCATGGAATCGTGGGTAGATGCATATCTTTGAGTTGGATAGGTTTTATTGGAAAATGCCTGAAGGTTGTGAAATCAACGTATACCTCAAAATTTCTCTCCATCGAGAAACGGACATTGAGAACCGACTAGAACGTTATGTTCCATCGGTTAATAGGTCAATATACGATCGTAATTATGGGAATGAGGACTATTATCAACCATCATATTCTCCCATGTATGATCAGTATGACTATAACCAGTGGAACCATCAAAACTGGGAAGTTGAACCAACAACATGTTGTAATAATTATTCTTCTCTTGGATCCCATACCTTTGAGCTCCAACCAGAAACGATCCAAGAGGATTCATGTTTTAATTCAGAACAATTCAACCAACATGTTGCGAAATTGATGAAATCATTAGAAGCACTCAATTCGCGCATTGAAAGGATAGAGGAAGCTCGCTCATCCCAACTACAATCCAATCCAGAAATACAATGCGAAGAAAGTGATCCTCACTCACTTTTAACGAAATCTGGAATTTGGAATGAGAAGTTGGATTCCATTCATGAGCATACGGTTCAATTCCCCGATGAGTCGATCTCAATGACTGTTCAAAAGAATGATGGAGATACTTGGGTGTCATTCAAATACAGTGATGATGACACACTTTCCTTACATGACACACAGGATCTCAATGATGAGGAAGAGGTTAGTTTATTCGAACCTCAACCGAATTTAGAATGTGAGGAAAGCGATCCCATCCCAAGTGCGCACTACACAGAATTAGACAATGATGCGTATTGGGATGATGATCATGGATGTTCAACCCCAATTCCCTTGGGAATCAATCTCAAGTTTGGTCCAAGTCAATGATCAGGACGTACACGAAGTGGTTGGTCATAATGAGCCACTCCCTCACCTAACATGTCTGATTTTAAGGTAGAGGACGGGCCCCTTACAACCGACCCTTCTAACTCTTGTGAAACGTATTTGGACCACTCCTTTGAATTACATGATGATATGATTCGGGAGATGGACGAGCTACTCGATATGACTCTTGAATTTGAAACTACCCAGTTGAGGTCACCATCTGAACTGTTGAATAATGACGATTCATCGCCTCTTCTCGAGTAGTATCGATGAACGAGTCCATACATCAATGCTTCGTATCGATCTTCAATCTATACATGTGAAGTGGAGCAAGAGAGCACACCTCCGTTTACCTTCAAAAACGATGGAGTCCTTGGGCAGATCATCATGAGCTCTAATGTAGAATATGAGTCACTCTCAGCTGAATGTCCCACCTCTTTGGATGATTGCTTGGCACACTTTGCAGATTCAAACGATCCCATGATAAGGGACATAGTGAATGCCTTGCAAAACAATATCTCGGTAGTCATCAACGTGAGAGGACCCTTACTCTGAAGCCCCTCCTTCCACAAATCCTGAATATTTACCATTAAGGGAGGAGGAGCTAAAAATTGAACCGAAGTCTGCTAATTCGGAATGTGTTGAGACTACGTCACTTTCTAAGAATTTTTCTGACTTTCATCTATGTGTAGTCTCCGATTCACCATGGGATACTAACATCGAAATTTCTTCTGTCGCAGGTGAATCGTATATACTCTGGATACCTCAAGCGAATCAACGACAAATTTTTGATGAGGTACGTAAGTTTCTCTGGAATGTCATGCTCCAGGGCATCCAAGCCTATTGCAAAAAGGGCTTTTGGATGATCCTGTTGAGAAATCTACTGAGAAACTTATCACGATACTGGCCGGAAGAGGAACCTTGCAGCATGATCGATTAGTTCAATGTTTGTGGGTAACATTACTGCAAACCCTCACGAGACTACAACTCGTCCACTAGGGGTAACCTAAGGGTTTAAAGGCTTGTTGCATGCGCTAAATGCAATCGAGAGCACCTGCGAAAGTGGTATAGGTAGGATTTTCTTTTATTTTTCTTTTTTGTTATTTTTACTTCTGTTGATCTCTCTCTTGTGCTAACTCGCTTTTATGATGAAATTTTTTGAGAAAGCTTCTTGATTCTCCGTCCAGGTACTATCTTTCCCTCATTCCTCTTTTATTATTCGTTGTCCCATGTGCATTGCTTGCTTATTTCTTTTACATTGAGGACAATGTAGATTTTAGGTTGGGGGTGGGAGATTAGGTCACCTAATCAGTACTTTCTTGGTCTTGAGCAAAATTTGTGAAAATTTTAAAATTTTTTCTGAAATTTCTATTGAATTCAAAGTGATTTTGAAGGATAGTTGTGATTTTAACATTATAAGATACGTGATGTTCGTAACTTATGACTCTTGGATTCAGCCATCTGCTTGATTTCACAATCAGCTTTGAATTGTTAATCCATGATTAGAAGTTGTAAACATTGATTGAGCCATGATTTCACATATCACATCTCGCTTACACATTAAGTTTTTGGTTCGATAACTGAATGATTAACTTGGTAAAAAGAAAAATCAAAAGGCTAAGTCACATAATCGTCATCATAGGTTTGCTCCTATAGATGAAGATTCGATTCTCATTATTAACCTATGCACAAAAAAAAAAAAAAAAAAAAAAAAAAAAAGAAGAAAGAGTTAAGCGACAAGTTTTCGCCATAGGTTTGCTCCCTATAGGTGAGAATTTGATTCCCCTCATTTGCATTACTGCTCATAAAGAAAATTAAAAGCTGGTAAAATGAAAAGTTAATCTGCGAGATAAGTGTTGGTTTCAAGTTTTGATTGTCACGAATTACTAATAATATCAGGAAATTGACAATTGGATCTCTTACTGGTTGTAAGTCGAGATTATACTTTACACTCGTGGAACTCAATGTTTAGGAATGTTCTCATTGATGGATTAATAGTTTGAAATTAATTATGAAATCTGCTGAGAGTTTGATTCTAAGAGAAATATTCCACACACCAATCATGAACTTAGATTTTTCACATCTTAGCTATCTGTTCACAAGTCACTTGAGTTTACAGGAATTGTCTTTATTTCTGAAATTATTTTTCGCATGTTTTGCTCGGGACTAGCAAAATGCTGGTTGGGGGTTGTGATCAGGGTCGAATATTGCATATCAGACCCTAGTAAATTACTTGATTTTACATACATGATGATGTTTAATGCCGGATTTTAATTATATTTTCGTTACAGGACGAAATCAGGAACGTTAATTGGAATTTGATGTTAAAGGCATGGATTTGATGCTTCAAAATCACCAGAGCACGGGATGAACCTCAGAAGACCAATAATGAAGATTTTACACGCCTGGGATTTGAGGAAAGCAAGCCAAAGGGGCCCGAAAAGGGTCCAGAATGCAAGATCACATGGTTCCCGCCATCTGATCAGTTCAAAACTTCATACATGGGATGAGGGCCATAAATCAACCGTACATATTAAATTTCAGCCCTTGGTGATCTCAGGAAGTGCTCCAACTGACAGATCAGCCCATAAACTATTGATTCTGGGCCCACCTGCTGTCTGGATATGCTTCATCTTCGGTCCCCATGGTTTAAATGATATGACAGAATGGATGGACGGATTAGATTTCATATACACGTCATGGTGGACCCCACAAGGGGCGTGCGAGTGTATAGGCGGTGCCTTCCCGCGGTGCACCGAATCTATACAACGGGTCAGCAACCGCTGACCCGACCGTCTTTGCGAAAGGAACAGCGTCCGCAGAGGCGGACGCTGATCTCTGTTGTGGGTCCCACACATCTTCCAAATCTACAATCCAAGCCGTCCATCCACTTCCTGGGGTGACCATCACCTTCGCCTAGGTGGCGAAATTGCAAAAGAGAGCGACGATCAGATCTTAACCATTCAAGCGCAGGACCAACGGTGAGTTTAAAACTCCGTGGGCCACACAAAAATGGAGAAAAAAATACATATTTCCGACCGAAATGCCGAGAGAAACTCGGTGAACGGAGTGGATTCCTGTGAAAAGTCGAACAATGGACCCCACCATCATCACAGCGTCGGTTTGGCGTCCGCGTACGTCCGACCGCTGCCAGTTTTGCGGAATTTAGTGGGCCCCGTACGTCGTCCGTACGGACGATCTGATCCGTCCATCGTGTAGAGGGCCATGAAAACTACAAAACCATGTTGACATTCCTTTCCCATGCGTACACACGTGCGCGGTACAGAGGCCACAAAAGGGCTACCCGGCGACGTTCAAATCTGATTTTTTAAAGATTTCTTCTGTGGGCCACGTTAATGGACCTTCAAAACCACCCATTCTTGACTGAAATTTCGTCCTGAATCCAATGGATGGGGTGGATTTTCCAGAAAACACCTCTGTGGGGCCCACTGATCACGGTTGCGAAAATCTGTACTTCGAGTCCGTCTACGACTCTGCCACCGATTCCAGCCATCCAGCAGCTATAAAAGGGAGGTTTTGGACGTGGGAGAGGTATTCAGATCCAGGGAAATTCAGATCCAGAGAATTGGAGATCCAGAGCCAGGGAGAGAAGAAAGAGAAGGAGAAAGAGAGAGAGATTTTTTGGTTTGGAGTTTTAATTTATGAATTTTATTTAATATTTTTATGGATTTTATGGGTAACTAATCTCTCGGCTATTTGAAGATGAAGCCCCTAATTTGATCACTCTTGTATTGGTTGATTTACTTTGAATTTTAATTAATTTGTTTCTTTCTCTGAGTGGGTTTTATGGGTTTAAATTCCATACTTCTCCATCTATGAACTTGACCAAAGTATAGATGGATGTTGTTTGGATGCTTATTACAGGTGCTTGAGTCTGATCAAGAGCAGGTTTCCTATAGAGGAAGGAACAGGGTGCTTTAATGAATTTTGCATACCATGTGCCCGACCAAGGACATGGGATGTATTGTTCATGGCATTGCTTAAAGGACTTAGACAGTCTGTATGCCCGATTAAGGACACAGATTGTGCTTTCTCTATTTAAGTGGTATCAATTTAGATCAAGGTGAATCAACAGACAAAACAAGGGTTAGGATAGTTAGGGGTGGATTCGAAAGTCCTAGTGCTTTCTCTCTGATTGAATTTTCTCCCCTGTTCTTAATTGTTTTATTTTTTTTTAGAATTGTGCTTAGTAGTTCATACCATTATTTGTTGGATTAGTTAAGGAGGGTCTTAGATTTGAGTTGTGACAACCAGTCCTCGTGGGATTCGACCTCGATCTTACCGAGTTTATTACTACATCACAACCCTATACTTGGGGAGTGAACAAAAGCCCTTGTGGGAAAAAACCATGGCACAAAGTGACAAAAATCTCTACTATAATCAAAAGCCTTAGAGTTTACACCACTCACCTTCTTCGATTACAGGATCAACCCTATCTCCCCCTGTGATGCGCACCTAGGAAAACCCTAGCCCCTAGAGAAAATCCATTCTCAAGCCCTTGCAAGTGTAGATAACCCTCTTACCTCGCACAACCCTTGCCCTTAGAGAGAAAACACTCGTAATGGAGAAAACCTCATCTCAAAGAGAAAACCCTCGTTTCTTTCTCACCAAGCCCTAATCGCAATTAGGCTTAAACACCCTGACTTCCGCAAAACCGCGTAACTTAATCGGAGTCCATCAGTCGGACCGACATACCCTTGTCGGTCAAACTGACTCGGATTGATATTAACCCTATCGCATGTTGTTGGTCGGACCAATAGTGTCCTACTTTATGAGGCTACACTACGTCGGTCGGACCGCAAATCGTTGCTCTGACTCCCAGACTGTAGAATCCAAAGCATCTGCACAACAATCTCCACCTTGACTTGTATTATGCAAGTCACCCTGGAAATCTCTCGTGCTAACCTCCACCTTGAGTGTAGACCACTCCCTGCATTCTCCACCTAGAACACAACTCAATCCACACCCCTGTGCAAGGGTGCCCAATCTTATCAATGTCTAGTGAAATTGATCAAGCCCAAGCAGTGCTTGACCTTGTCTGTGGTCACCGGCTTCGTCAACACATGAATATTCTAAAACAGAATCCCTCATGAGGTAATGAGTTCCCATATCTTGTAATACCTCACGTCAATGTGCTTGATTCTCGCATGATACACCTGATTCAATGCTAGATGGATAATGCCCTGACTATCACAATGCAACCGAATTGCCTCCTGCTTCCCCTTGTTCTCCTATCAAACTCCTCAACCATAATGCCTCCTTTAACTTGCAACCATATATTCCGTGTTGGTTGTCGACAATGCTATCGTAGACTGTAACGTAGATCTCCAACATAGCAGTCCACCTGTTAATGTGAAAACATATCCCGTAGTGGACCTCATGTTGTCCGAATCACCTGCATAATCCACATCCACATAGCCTACAACTCCACCTGAAGCTCCATGTCTCCCGAACATGATCCCAGTGTCAACTGTGCCCTTGAGATACATGATAATCCACTTAACAACTGCATTCCAATGCTCTTTTCCCAGATTCGCCATAAATCTGCTAACCACGCTAGCTGCCTGTGAGATATCTAACCTCATGCAAACCATCACATACATGAGACTTCGCACTGCACTCACATACAACACCCTTGACATGTCTGAAATATCCTCTTCTATGCTGGGACATGAGTTGGCTAACAATTTAAAATAACCCACTAGAGGTGTGCTAACTGGCTTAGCACCTTCCATGTGGAACCTCTCTAGCACCTTCTGCACATATCCCCTCTGAGACAGCCACAACTTTTCAGATTCTGTCTTTGTGAATCCTTATGCCTAGGATTTTCTTCACTGGGCTCAAATCCTTCATGTTAAACTTCTTGCTTAACAGAGACTTAAGCAAGAGTATCTTCTTCTTGTCCTTCTTGAACACGCATTTACACCCTATAGCCCTTTGACCTTTTGGAAGTTCAACCAACTCACATGTCTGATTCCTATGTGGAGATTCCATCTCCTCCGCCATTGCCGACATCCACTTGTCTGCATCCTTTTCAGACTTAGCCTCTTGAAAGGTGGAGGGATCTCCACTACCCGTGAACAATGTGAAAGAAACCATGTCCTCGAACCCATATCGAATAGGAGCCCTAATGGTTCGTCTCTCCCTGTTCCTAGCTATATTGTCCTGGATATCTTGTTGATCATTTCGGTCAGTTTCTTGCTCTTGTTGAATTTCGCCTTCAGTAACCGGCTCAACTGGCTCCACCTGCACCGACAATCTCTCTGCATCACCATATGTTTCTGACTTCTCTGTAGCGGCCTTGTTGGTCTTCAACAATGATGCCTCATCGAAGATGACATCTCTTGTAATGACCACCTTCTGAGAAACTGCATCTCAAAGCCTATAACTCTTAACACCTTTCTCATACCTAACAAATATGCACTTTCTAGATTTAAGATACAACTTCGTCCTTTGTCCACTCTGCACGTGGATGTATGCTGGACACCCGAAGATCCTCGACCCTACGTAATCAACGTCCTTACCTGTCTAGACTTCATCTGCAACCTTAAAGTCCAACGCTATAGATGGTGACCAATTCATAATGTAGCATGTCACATTAACCGCTTCTACCCAGAAGCTTTTAAGCAGCCCCGCATGCAACCGTATATTTCTCGTCATCTCCAATAGAGTTCTATTCATTCTCTCTGCAACCCTATTCTGTTGTGGGGTCCCTGGAGTTGAAAAGGGCCCTGTGATGCCATGTTCCTTGCAAAATTTCATGAATTCCGCCCCTCTGTACTCGGTACCATTATCTGACCATCTCCCAGTTTGCTTCTCTACTTCTGTCTGAGAGTCCTCATCGCTAGATTTCTTCCTCAACTCGTTAGAAACGAGAGTCACGGTGATTTCTTCCAATTCACTGTATTTTTCTCATACAACAGAGTAGTGATGAGATGGTCGTATAATGTGGGAAGCGATAATAAGAACTTATCTTCATCCTTGATCGTCACTCCGAACCTTAACAACTTGCTACATATCTTCGTAAACGAGTTCACGTGCTTAAGGAGATTGGACCCTTCCTCCATCCATAACCCAAAAAGTTATTTATTCACAAACAACTTATTAGTGAGGAACTACACCATATATAGATCTTCTATTTTCTTCCACATCTCCTGGGGAGATTCCTCATTCAGAACGTTGTACATGACTTCATACGATAGACATAGACAAATGGTGCTCATAGCCTTCTCTCCGAGTTCACCTTAGTTGTCATCTGACATCTTCTCTGGTTTAGTCTCCGACAACGCCTTGCTCAACCTTTGTGATACTAGAATATCCTTTACCTTCAGCTGCCACAAACTAAAATTGTTCTTCTTTTCGAATTTCTGAATATCGAATTTTGACACTGTCATCTTCGTTGAATTCCCAAACATCCTTAAACTTGACACTTTGATACCACTTTGTTAGAGTTAACCAGCTCTTCTCTCACACCACTTTAATGTAATTCCAAGCCAAAGCAAACCTAGATCAACCCTAGGTATTAGTAAATTGGATCTAACCCCGCCGTCGATCCTGCGCTTTGCAGAAGCATGCTTAGCGAAGATAGAACAATCAAAATAACTAGAATAATCAAAACAATCAAGCAAGCAATTACAAAGCACCCCAATTATACGTGGAAAACCCTTGCGGGAAAAAACCAAGGCACAAAGCGACAAAGATCTCCACAATAATCAAAAGCCTTTAAGTTTACACTGCTCACCTTCTTCGATTACAGGATCAACTTGATCTTCCCTTGCAATGTGCACCTAGGAAAACCCTAGCCCCCTTAAGAGAATCCCTTCCCAAGCCCTTACAAGTGTTGAGAACCCTCTCACTTCGCAAAACCCTTGCCCTTAGAGAGAACACTCATTATGGAGAGAAACCCTCATTTCTTTCTCACCAAGTCTTAATCGCAATTAGGCTTAAATACCCCGATTTCCACAAAACCATGTAACTTAATCGGAGTCTGTCAATCAGACCAACATACCCCTGTCAATTGAACTGACATCCTATCGGTCAAACCAACAGTGTCCTACTTCCTGCTCCATCTGAGAGAATCTGTGTTCTGTCAGTCCGACCGACAGATCCCTACTCTGACTCCCAGACTTCCGAATCCAATACATCAGTACAACGATCATGTGTCCTCATGAAATGTTCTTCCAGCTTGAACAAAGCATACTGGCTAGTTTGAGTAGAACAGCACATCACATGGGGAACCAATTGTTTAAAAATGAATCAGTTATGGGGATACTTCTTCTTGCGATTTTGGCCATAGTGAGAGGCCTTTTTAGGGCATTTTTCATGTGTCCTCAAGAAAGGCTCTTCCAGTTTGAACAAAGCATTCCAGCTAATAAAACAATGCATTCTACGGGGAACCAACTGTTTTAAAATGAATCAGTTCTGCAATATATTTTTCTTGCCATTTTGCCCTTAGTGAGAGGCCTTTTAGGGCATTTTTTTTTCAGAAAAGAGAACCTATCAAACAAGTTTCTTTTTTTTTTGGAAGGCTTATTCTTCCACACCTCATGTCAGTGGTGAAAAGCCATCACATTTCAGCATAATTTTTACCAATATATACTAGGATTGTGTTCCTAGACTTGAAGATAACCTCTCTTACTTCCTACAAATACTCTAAATAAGATTGTATGATTGTTTGATAAAGGTTTGAATGTTCCACTTCCTTCTCTTTATTCTAGGTCCATCTCCCAGTTAATGTCCTTCATTGCTGGAAAAGTCATCTGTCCTTCCAGAGCTAATTCGGCCAATATTGTTATAAAGCCTCTTCAGCATGATAAGAATCACACCTACTGAATGTTGGAGGACGTTTAGTGAGGCAGAAGGGAACTTGTACCTAAACTGTGCTGCAAGCAAATAATTATCTTATTTAACGCAACTATTTTTTTATCTTAGCATCCTTGTCTAAAAATTGTCAATAACTATACCATGATTGGCAAAATAAAACCAACTGTCTATTAGAAAAGCCAACCAAAACGCAATTCAAGAATTGGCAGCCTGTAATTGTAAACCACAGAAGCATTGTTTCTTTCCTAAAAGAGGAGAACAAAAGGATTGCCTCATCCAAGATTTACAGCTTGTATTAATGGCTAATACTTTCCAGAAATTACACAAAGGAGTTTGAATTTCTTTAAATTGGATATGGAGAACAAACCAAAAGGGAGCTAAACTAACCAATTCTTTAAAAAATGTACCAGTCATTGAACCAAAAGATGAGCCTTTTCTTAGAAAAATGGGTAAACAGAAATAAAGGGAGGGAAAGAACTAGAAGCGTGTTTGAGTTCGATCTGATTTGACGGCTGGCTCGATCGAACAGACCATGAGACATCATAAATAGATGATTTTTTAAGGGTTCATAAATAGATAAGTTAACATATATAAAATAGAAAATGGAGAACAAAAAAATTAAGAGAGGAAAAAGGGAGAAAATTGATATGTACTAACTAATCGCTGAAATGGTTTGGACCTTCCAATCAGAAACAGTCTCCATCATCCTGGTCTATGGTTCGCTCACAAGATCAACAATCCACATCAATTAAGTAGGGCCCAGTTGTACAGCAAGAGAGAGCCCCTACCCATGCAGGGAGGGAGAGGGCTGGGGGATTTCACCCCGGTTGGATGGTTGAAGTGGACAGTTTCTGGCAATTCATTTGGACCAAGAACATGCTCACTTCCAATGAAACCAGATGGACTAGACAGTCTAATCCTGATTTCGAAACACTGATACTAAGTTGCTTTTTTCACCAAGAAAAACACAACCAAGAAAATGTAATACAAATCCTGATAGGAACAGATGCAAATTGCTTACCAGCGATGGAAATGCCAGATAAATTTGGATCGCAAATGTTTCTAAATATTGCCGAACAGCGGGTAAGTTGTTTCTCTACAAGGCAGAGAAATGCGGATAATGTTAGCTCTTAAAATAAATGTAGATTATGTTTTAGAAGTAAGCAACTGCATACAACAAGAAGTCAAAATAACAGGACAACTACATGTTAGAAACGCAATAATTACGAGATATAATAATACTCTCAAACTCTTCTTTTAAGGCCAGTTGAGGAGATACATGCTAGCTACAGAATTCTAACTGGATCTTGGAGTGACTTCTTGTGCCCTGCCTAATTAATTATTGTTCTGGGGAACTAAGTGTAGCATTGGACTTGGCAAGTGAATTAGTAACTGGTAAACTTGATCCTATAGCTTTTAACTTAAATAATCATCAACATCATTTACCCTTCTAGCAGATGGGGTCAGCAATCACTTTCACTAAAATGTTTTGGTAATTTTATGGTTGTCATTTTTTTAGATTTTCAGTAATTTATGTGCAAATATAGAGTTTAATAGCAAAAGTAACTTTCAAGACACTTTTTGGGACGGACATAAGGTCATTTCACCCATCAAGGGGTGGCCATTCAAATGATTCCTTTTGGTATCTTGTGGGGGATATCAAAAGAAAGAAATAACAGAATTTTTTAACAGAAAGGGATTCCAATCGAGACTTTTAACAGGAAGATCCAATATATGGTATTGAAGTGGGCCAAGTCCAATACAGACTACAAGAAGGTTGCTGCCTCCAATTTTCCATTAAGTCTGAACTCTTATGTGTGGGAAATTCCCAGTCAGAGTGAGCTGTATTTGGTTTTTGTTTTTCTGGAGTTTGTCATTTTGTGTTGGTGGATATGATTTCCAGTCATCTCTCCCTTTATTTTTCGTCTTGCTTTCTGTTGCATCACCTTCTGTTGAAATAAATTTAAGTTGCCATAAGAAAAAAGTACATTTTTCAAATTGCTGATAACTTCTGAACACCATAGTTCGCAAACCAGGTGGGTCAACCAGGGACTTGGCCGACTCAACCTGGCCCGGCCACTGAGCTGGTCATTGGGTCAGGAAAACCCGGTACGCACCGGGCACAGGCCTGGTTTTCCAGGTCCACATGTGACTCAGTCACTTGACCCGGCTGAGTCCAAACGAGTCAGGTGAGTAATGCAGGGGCATAAGTGTAATTATCTAATGGATTACATAAATGGCAAAAATCAGATTCCCAATCATCATTTAGCTAAAAAAACCCACTCGTTTGTAATATTCTGACTGAAGGATTTTACTGAAGAAAAGGAAGAGAGAGAACAAGGAAAGAAGAAAGAGGAGGAGATGAAAAGGGGTAAACATTGTTTTCTTTTTCTTTTTTAGTTATTTTTATGATTTGTTTCGATATTTTTTTCAGAAAAAAAAGGAAGGAAGAAGCAGGACTGTCATTTTATTTTTCATTACTCTCTCTCTCTCTCTCTCTCTCTCTCTCTCTCTCTCTCATGAAGAGGAAGAAGAAGAACACTATTTTTTATTTTTCATCAAACTTTTCTATTAATTTAAGAGTCTCAATATTTGATCATTGTTTTAAACCATAAACGCCAACTCCCAAGGTAAAAATAATACATTTTATGATGTCATGAAAACTAAATAACAGCCATCAACACCATCCCAGTGACCAAGGAAAAGTGAAGTCCAATGAACTGAAAGGGTATTAATCATTGTAAAAAAGAAATCGAAATTAGGTAGGTGGATGAGATGAATACTGAAGTTGGTTTCTGTGAAGAAATCATTAAATCCGTGAAGATATGCTTATTAATCATTGTAAAAAAGAAATCGAAATTAGGTAGGTGGATGAGATGAATACTGAAGTTGGTTTCTGTGAAGAAATCATTAAATCCGTGAAGATATGCTTACACATAGGCATATATGCAAGCTAGATGTAACTTGTTGAACTATATCTTCGTCAACGAACCGTGACAGCACACATATCATCTGCCAAGCACGAACTTTGCGTCTATGGATCTGAATGAGAATAAGCTCTCATTAGACACCTGGCAAACAGTGGCAAGTGCAAATGAACCTGAAGTATAACAGGAAGAAAAGGCATTTGCATGCAAACACAAAACTCACTGCACTATATTTCTTGTACAACTCCTTTGCAAGATCTTTGTCATTGACCTGTTGTGTGAAAAGAACGAATTTGCATCAGATGCCAAGATATTCTACAGTTCATGATCTTAACTGAATGGTCAAATGAGTTCACCATAGGTAGTGTTCTTAAATGAATCAAGCCAATCCTCAAGATTTAGCGAAATCCAAGAAGGTACAATTCAAAGGGAACATATAAACAACTCCAGATATTGTCATGTGGAGTAATATGGAACAATAATGAAACACCGCAATAGGGTAGATGGCCATGCACTCGTTACATACTGGTGGCAACCGTCTGTCTTGCTAATTCAAGCCACCTGCCCTACCAACAGCTGATATATTATAGGATAAGGAGCATCTATACTTCAAAATCAGTCTCAAGAACCCATACCGCAGAATCAAGGAGCTCTAACAGAAACAACTTTCCAGAATCAAGGGCAGCCTGGGCGTCTTCACTTTCCTTGACAATTTTCAACATATCAGCTAAATCCGCTAGCTTGTAAAAGAGAACTGCAACAGAGACCCGGGCATACATCTCCGTGTTGATAAATGCCTGATAAATAATGCCAGCATTGAATAGCAATTAGGAGAACATTAGATGATGAAAATTCAAATAGGATTACGAAAGATAAAACTAATGTCTGTAATCAAGCACATCACCAGAACCAAAGATATCATTAAGCAACAAACTGTCTCAACAATGGATTTTGGTACATTACCCCCAGCCAAGACGAAGCTACAACTGTATGACCAAAATGAAACAGTACTCATGCATTGCTTTGAAATTGTTCACTGTTCAATTGTAGTTCATTAGTTGTTATAAAATTTCATCTCTAGTTTGACCTTTGTCTCACAAACAGTTTCCTGTTTACTTTGAAACTAGATACAACGATTTGTTACCTAGCTAAAATGGTTGCTCTGACATACTCTCGTTGGCTTTAAATTAGGTTCGATTGCAAAATGTGTATCCAAGTATTCGTCGGACTTGATCATTCACAGTATATAATATGCAGATCTCATATGTCTCCTTCCAGAGCTGAGGCCTGACAAGCATTCTGTTCCAGCAATGGCTGTTCCTTCATCTGAGATCCATGCACAATACTTCAACTGCTGAAACAACTAATACTCCAGACTACCTTGCAATCCACGGTCTGCTTCCAGCAACATGCTCGGGGTTTTTTTCTAGATTCTCTGACAATTTCCTGATTCTAGTTTGCTCCAACCATCCAGTTGGAATCATGGAAATGAGTTCATCCAATATTTCATGTGAAAAATCAAAGCCATCGGTACTTTTCTTCCTCCAGAACCTATGCATGTATTAATTGTTTTCATCAGAACATTGCAAAGACAAATAGGTGCCCTCTTTGCTGTGAAGATGCAGAAACAGCTGATCATATTTTGTTGCAGTGCTCATTTGCAAGGAGAACCAGCTGATCATATTCTGCCTTCGATCCGATCAGCATTGTGACTCAAATACGGCTGAAGCTGCTGCCCTTCTAGAAGTGGTGCGGCAGGTTGTGCATTTTAATTTCATTCCTATTGTGATTGAAGGTGATTCTGCCAATGCAATCTCTTGGGCCAAAGGTGGACGTTACCCTTGGAGATCGGCTGATTGTATTGAAGAGATGTTGGACCACTGCAAAGACCGGCCCGTCTGTTATGTCTCAGCCCCAAGAGAGGAACACGAGAAGGTGGACTCCTTGGCTAAGTGGCTCATACACCTGATCTGGAATTCCCATGGAATAGTCACGGCTCTCAGGTGATCTGGGTTTTGCAAGGTTCGTGGTTTATTTTGATGTTTTCTTATGTAGGGGTCAGGTTGGGGTTGTTGTATCTGTTACGTGATGGTGTTGGCCATTTTTTTTTGTGGCCTTCGTTGTATAATTGCTGCATGCCTTGATGGTTTCTAATATAAAAAATAAATGAAAAAATTGAAAGGTAAAGAATACATTATGGATTCCTCCTCTTGTTCCGTCGAGACTGTTATGGAAATGGTCAAGGTGTTGGTTTCCGATTGGAAACTGGCTCTTTGTTGCCACTAGTTGGCTGCTGGTGCAGCTGGGGCTTTGTTTTGTTTTGTTTTTTGTTTTTTTTTCTGCTTCTTGCAGCTTTCTAATAAAATTCTCATCACTCTTCAAAAAATTACTATTAAAAAGGTCGCGGGCAAAAGAATACAAAGGAAGGGGGAAAAAACCAGAAAATGGAAGCAGAAGAAAAAAAAAAAAAACCAGAGGACCCCTTACCCAGGGTCCCAATCCCTAACAAACAGAAAGATCTTAGTTACAGCTGCTGTGGGAGAGCCACTCATGTTCCGAAAACAGCAGTTATTCTGCTCTCCACCAAAAGTCCACAAGGCAGCAAGCAAGGAAAATCTCCACCTAGTGTAAACACTGTCAAATGGCATAGCTTCATGCCAAGCAGAAAACAGCCCCTTGATAGATCCTGGCATAACCCAGGGAACATTGTAGAAATCTAAAACGCTGCACCATATTCCCCGAGCATATGGACAGGCAACAAAAAGGTGGCAGATTGACTCTGCATCCGCCTTACAGAGGACGCAGATGTTGGGGAGGATCATCCTCCGCTTGCAAAGATTGTCGACTATGAGGACTTTGTCGCGGCCCACCAGCCATGCAAAAGCAGCCACCTTTGGCAGTGCTCCATAGGACTACACATTTGCGCAGAAGTTGGGAGAATCAACCAGGGATCTCGAGTAAATGATGTTAAGAAGGGACTTGACAGAGAAAAGACCATGTTTTATCTCTCTACCATCAGGAGGAATCCAGAGTTTCTGGGTCCGGCATTATACCCTGAAGACAGGCTAGGAATTGAGAAAACTCGCCCATTTCTGTGTCACTTAAATTGAGTCTACACAGCAAGATCCAAGCTCAATTTGAAGCAGATGTAGAAAAACAGCTTTCCACTGATATATTATCTGTGGGACAAAGGGCAGCCAGGTTAGGGAAGGTAGATCTAAGTGGACTATCCCCTATCCATCGGTCATCCGAAAAGTGAATAGGGGCCTCACTTCCCAAAGAAAACCCAATACCATTCCAAACTTTCTGCTCCATCTGCATGATTGCTTTCTAGACATGGGAAGCCATATAGGCGAAGGTCTGGACCTCCAACCTGAAGATACGACACCATATTTGCTTGCTATGATGGTACGCCAAAAGTTTCTAATAAAATTTTGATTATCCACAAAAGAAATGATTTCACTAGAATCAAAATTCTTCAT
Organism: Magnolia changhungtana; assembly: GCA_030180095.1. Classification (NCBI taxonomy): domain Eukaryota; kingdom Viridiplantae; phylum Streptophyta; class Magnoliopsida; order Magnoliales; family Magnoliaceae; genus Magnolia; species Magnolia changhungtana. The sequence goes on from JASAUF010000667.1 coordinate 5,897,874, forward strand.
TGAACTTTTCAGTGCCTAGACGGCATTGTTCTAATAAACCCATGTGAATGAAGTTTATTCAATATAATTGTGTAGGAGTGAGCCACTTGAATTTTGAAACTCTAACTTCCAGTTTGCAGATCCTTCTTATTTTCATGAAAGTCAATCTCAAGTACTTCCAATCAACCTATTAATTAACGCTTGAAGATGGATATATACAAACTACTTTATATTTCCCATAAATTTTAATGCACTTTTGTCTTTTAACTATGCATGTGAAAGTCTCAATTAATTTTTGTGTTTCAATTGACGCAGGGCAAAATGCTAATGATTCACAACTCAACAACTAGTTTTTTTTTTTCTTTTGAGAGAACTGAAATTTTATTGAGAGACAGCAAAAGCAAAAAGGAATATGAAGATCAAGAAAAGAACCAAGAAGAAAGATCAGCGTTCACAGCTGATTTAACAAAAAGTGCCCAGCCGGAAACTGCTAATCTAACAAGATAAATGATTTCCGCAGCCGAGCAGTCCTTGTTTTGGAAACATCGGCTGTTTCGAGCCTTCCAAATATACCAAATGATTCCCATTGCCGCTAATCTCCAAATAGTTTTCCAGGATTTACCCACCACACCCCATGCCAGGCCACAGAAGCAGATCAAATGACTTCGGCAAGACCCAAGAAATGTGGAAAATGTGAAAGAAGTGCTCCCAAACCTTGCGGGCAAACGGACATGGATGAAGAGGCGGTCAATAGATTCCACATCCCTCATACGCATAAAGCAAATGTTTGGGAGTATGAGAGATCTCCTTTGAAGATTGTCTATGGTTAGGATTCTTTTCCTTCCTACTAGCTAGACAAAAACCGCAATCCTCAAAGGAGTGTTGTAAGACCACTGAAGGTAGGGGAAGGAATGCGTCGAAGATGACTTCGCAATTAACTCATAAAACAAGTACACTAAGAAAATACTAGAACTATGGGCTGTCCAAATCAACAAATCTTCATCTTGAGGCGAAGGTAGATACACTTTAGATGGTCGAGCAAGATAAGAAATTCCTCGAATTCCTCATCCGTTAGATTTAGCTGACAAGGAGGAGACCAAACAATGGATCCGCCATTAGACGAGAAGCATCTATCCACTACGATAAAAAGGTCGGGGCCAAGACGGGCCAACCCAAGGTAGTGATTTTGTAAGGATCTATCCCCACACCAAATGTCGATCCAAAAGTGAATACAATTTCCTTGTCCAAGAGAGAAGAAGATTCCTAAACGGAAGAGATGCTCAGTAGCGGCCATAGCTTTCCATACATAGGACTCATGATAAAGAGAAGAAGAGTTTATGCCCTATCCGCCCGATAGCACTATATTTGGAGATAAGAAGTTCCCTCCACAACTTGCCCATCTCATAGCTGAACCTCCAGTGCCATTTTCCAAGAAGAGCAACATCCGTAAGATCCAGTTTTTTTTTTTTTTTGTTTTTTTCTAACTTGCTCCTCCCTTATTAGTCGGATTGCAAACTTCTTCCCGATTAAGTAAATTGAACTTCTTTTATCTTCGGACCCTTTCCATAAGAAATCTCTTCTCAATTTCTCGAGTCTATCCAAGACCAACTTTGGGCATTTGAAAATAAATATAAAATAGATCGACATGTTGGAGAAGGCCGTTTCGATAAGCATCGGCTGACTTTCAGCCGACCTCCCAAGGAAAGATAACAATGCTTCCATCTAGACAGCTTTCTTTCGATTATGCATAGGGGCAGCCTAAGATAGGAGATTGGGAGGATCCTTTTTTGCACCTGAAGACATTAGCAAGGTGTTGAAGCTCTTCTCGAAGCACATGAATCCCTAGCATTTCACTTTTAGAAACATTGATATTTAGGTTGGAAACTACTTCAAAGCAAACCACAACTTTCCGGAGATTCTCAATCGAGATGACATCCGCATTGTAGAAAAGGATTGTATCGTCCGCATATTGAAGATTAAGAACTTGCACCCCCGCCTCTGCAACCTTGAAGCCACAAATTAAACCATTTTCATGTACCTTGAGAAGCATCATACTAAAAGCTTGCCTGATAACAATGAAAAGATACAACAATAAAGGGTCACCCTGTCTGATACCGCAAGAAGCCTTAAATTAACCGAATGGAGAGCCATTAATTAGAATAGAGAAGGATGGAGATTGAATGCAAGATTGATCCACTCACTCCATATAATTCTACAACTAATTCTTTCGAGCAAATGGTCCAAGCATTTCCATTCCACGTGATCATATGCCTTCTCAATATCTAGCTTATAGACCACTCCACTCTTTCCTTGCTTGTGTCTAGAGTCGATGCATTCATGAGCTCTAAGGGCAGTGTTGAAAATTTGTCTGCCAGCTATGAAAGCTCCTTGATTCTCTGAAATCACTGAGGATTGAACTCTTCTGAATCTAAGTGCAAGGACTGGCCAAGATTTTATATGGGCTCCGGATTAGACTTATCGGTCTAAAATCTTTCAACGATTCTGCACCAATTTTTTGGATGAGTTCAACGAAGGTGGTGCCAAGATCCTTAAAAAGACAGTTTCTAGTGTGAAATTCATGAAAAAAATAATAATAATAAAAATCCATAACATCATTGTAAACCGATGACCAAAATTTCTGAAAGAAGATAATCGAGAAGCCGTTAGATGGTCAGGCGACTTATCACCACATATCGATTCAAGGGCAAATTTAACCTCTTCCTCTAAGAAAGGCTTTTCAATAGAGTATGCTTCCTCAACGGATATGCAGGGGGAAAAAAGATTGTCCAATCTCGGCCTTCTCCAATCGTCACACGATAGCAAGTTCCTGTCATAGTTGACGATGGCATCATATATTTGGTCTTCTTTGTAATTCTGATGTCGTTCACCACCAAACTACTTATTTTATTCACCAAGACACGAGCAGTAGCCATACTACGAAAGAATCGAGTATTCTTATCTCCCTCCTTTAACCATAAAGCCCTTGATCATTGCTGCCATTTGATTTCCTCTTTGAAAAAAGAGATGTACTTTGCATTCAAATCAACTCTCTCAAGCCTATCTTCTTTCGATAAATGCCCCGCTTGTTCTTTCACATTGAAATCATGAATCCTGGCCAAAATGGCTTCAAACACAACCTCTCTAGAACCCAAAACCTCTTTTTTCCATATTTTTTTTTTTCTTTTAGCAACCTAAGTTTTTGTTCGAATTTGAACCCCGCATATACCGTAACTTGAAAGGAGGACCACCAATCGAGAACGAGATCCTTGAAACCTTCAACCTCGACCCATGCCAACTCAAACCAGAACGGGCGGAAGCCCCAATTATCGTCTTTAACTTCCAAAATAATCAGTCTATGATTAGTAAATATTCTCGGAAGAGCCCGTTAAGTGACGAGGGAGAATTCGAGATGCCCCCCGCAATTCTAGAAGCATTCAAGGCAATCTAATCAAAATTCGAGATGTAGAGCTGGGCAAAACAAGTTCGAACCAGTGGATCCGACCCGACGGCTTGGATCGGGGTGGATCGAGTTAGGTATTTCAAATCCGAAAGATTTTCGGATCAGGATCGGATCGTGGTCAACCCGGACCGATCCGATCTGAATAGACCCGATCCGGAGCCTTAGGAGGATTTTAATGGAGGATATCCAATCATTATTGTTTTCCTGTGGTGTGGTCCACCTGAGATTTTTATCCCTCTAATATTTTGTATCAAGCATTAAAATGATTCATAAAAATGAATGAACGGCATCGATGAAATACATACATCATAGTGGGGCCCACAGATCACCGAACACAGGAGTAGGCAGTAGCCAATCCGTCAGCGTCAGTACCACGCAACAGCCTAGAGCCTACTGCCTACTGTTGTTGCTTAGGAAACAAGGGAAATAGGATTGCGTCTTGAGCTACTCGGTAGGCTTTTATCGTACAGAGTAAACTCTGTTGGGCCTACCATGATTGTATTGGATTATCCACGTCGTCCATCCATTTTTCGAGATCATTTTAGTGGTTGAATCTAAAATGGAGGTATTCCCAATGCTCAAGTGAACCACACTATAAGAAACAATGCGAGTAACGACTTTCACCATTGAAACCTTGCTAGGGCCCACAGTAATTTTTATTTGTGATCCAACCTGTTCATAAGATTACGCAGACATGGATGAAGGTAAAAAAACAAATATCAGCTTGATCCAAAACTTCTGTAGGCCCTAAGAAATTTTCAACGGTAGAATTTCAATTCAAACTATTTCCCATGGTGAGGTCCACTTGAGATTTGGATATATCTCATTTTTAGGATGAAACCATAAAATTATCTTTTAAAATGGATGGATGGAGTAGATAAAATATGCAAATCACGGTGGACCCCACAGAGTTTACTCAGTACACTTAGTGTACTGAGTTACAATAGTACGCAATCGGCTTCCGTAACTATGGTAGCTAGCTAGGTACGTGGCATATGACGACCCTCCTCGAGCTCCGAGTTGTACGAACGGTTCAAAGGAGATCAAAGTTATATGAGCCCTACAGTGATGTATTTATTATATCTACACCGTTCATATATTTTTAGATATCATTGTAAAATATTATCCAAAAAATGAATAATATCCAAAGATCATCTGGACCACACTACAAATAGCAGCAGTGAATGATTTTCACCGTTAAACATCTCATGTGGTCCACTTGATAGTTAGATCTGTCTTATTTTTCGTCTCAAGCCTTAATATGAGCTTGCCAAATGGATGGACGGTTTAGATATAACACATACCCTATGATCAGACCCACAGAACATGCTAACATCAACACAACAAGTACAACACTTGTGTGAAACGTTGGGAAACATCACTGCACTTTCGTGCAGTGCACGTCTAAAATATCTAATATATATCCCATGAAAGTAAGGATACGTAGATGGGTAGTTCCTTCAGAGCCATGTGGGGGCCCCCTTGATGTATATATTTTATCTAAGCTGTTTATCCATTTTGACATATAATTTTAAGCCTTGATCACAAAAAGGAGGTATAATAAAGGCTGAAATAGACCACACCAGATAAAACAGTTAGATTAAATTTATACGATCCGAATTCTACCGAATCCGATCCGACTCGGTTTCCCTAACCGAGTCGGACTCGGTTCGGGTCAGGCCAACCAAGTATCGGATCGGTCCGAGTCAGGTGACCCATACTCGGTTCTGAATTGGATCGAGTTCGGGTTAGGACAATGAGACTTCGGATCGGGTCGAGTTGTACCCAATCCGGTCTGATCCAGACCGATGCCCAGCTCTATCAAGATGCCCTAGATAGAAACTAACACACCTTTATCTACAGATAGCAACTTGGTCTCGTGGAGGGTTATGATTTCTGCCTTGGACTTTCTATAGACCTTTCTAACTTGGGCTCTTTTCAGCCTGCAACCCAACCCTCTAAGATTCTAAGAAAGAATTAACATTGATCAACAACTCTGCCCATTCTGACCCTCTTACTGTCGTTGAACTTGGATGAAGAATCATATTTTATCAAACATATTCCAGACTGAGAAGTTCCTGCCACCCCTTTGGGGGTTTTTAAGCCTTCGACGGTTGCTTTTCATAGTCTTTAGGCTCCTTTCCTTTGAAGGAACTGAGCAAAATCGTAAATGTCTTCCTCACTCACCCCGAATGACACACCAACCATCCCTCCTACTCTTTCAAGGATGTCCTTGGACCAAATGATCTAAGCTTGCGATAAGTTAATATTTTCTGTGGGAGCATTTTGTTTGACGCGGATCTCAACAATATTTGATTGGGGTTTTGCAAAGGGAACATCTGGACCTCTCGTAACATAGAGTGGGGTCAGTATCAGAGGATCCTTCAACATTTGATCTTCAGGTATCACTGCTTCCACTGTAAGAAAATCATCTTTGGGATCTTCTGACCTTTTGTCAAGCATCGAGTCTTCGTCGCTTACTAATTCATCGTCCCAAGCTTCTTCCCCATCATCAGGATCTCCTGGCTGTTGATTATCAAGATCGTCTACAGAAAAGCTTGTGCTCACGGCTCTGGGATCTTCATCAACCTGGACACTAGACTAGCGAAGACAACACTCCTCATTCTCTAGAGGCGACACTGCGATTTTGCAAGTGAGAGGGGGAGACAACATCTAAAGGAGTCGAATCGAGGTTGTCACGCATGTCAATGAGCAGCACATGCTACTGAGAGTTTAAGGGGAGCACGCTCATTGCATTAGGGGAGCACTGAGCCAACGTCCCAGCCTAAGAAGGCTCCTCGTCGCTCCAACTATTCCGAAGCAGAATCCAAGGTTGTGTAGCTTGACAACGTCGGCCAAACCGGATCCCTGAACTAAGAGGTCTAGATCCAGGCCGCATGTCGGGCCGGAACATAGCAGTCCACCTCCATCAGAGCACAGGAAGTTATCTGACCTATTAAGAGTCGTTTGATCCCCACTTATCACTAATAAAGTAGTCGGATGCGTACACGTGTCAGGAGAAATAACCGGTAGGGAGCGAGAGCATGGGAGTGGCGCACCATCTTCCCCGTGCCCACTGGTACAGGCATTCGTTGGATTCTTTCTTTCTTCTCGACTGCTCCAATCGTCGCCCCATCATTGCAGGTACCCCATGACTCTTCCTTCTTAACTTTCAGTACCAACTCCTCGTCGTCAACAACCACTTTGTTGGAATCAGGAATTGGAATGCTTCATTTCTTCTCTATGCATAGTTGAGTTACATTGATTTCTTCTCTATTCTCCGTATACGGATCAATGGCAATCGTCTCACCTAAACATGAACCTAACACGAGGAAGATGTCGGAAAACCAGAGTTCCATTGGAATTCCCCAAATTAAAATCCAGACCGTTTCTCTTTTGAAGCGGACGTTTTTCAACCATCGCTTGAGGTTAGAGATCGGGCCTTTCAAGCATATTATCCCCATCATTAAAGCTTTATCACAACTTTCGCCATATCTAAAATTAACTTAGACTTCATTAACGTCTGTCGGTGTCACCATAAACTCTATTTTCGGGATACTGAAACCATCCCTGAATCTAAGCAAGAGATGTATGAGGCATAGTTTCTGCAACCACTAAAGATTGTTTAGTTTCGATCACCTCTGGCCTCACATGGACAATAGGAGCATCACCGCTGGTGGATGTCCATATCCATTTAATCTCAACTGCTCCCTTCTCGTTGGCTGAGATATTCTTTTGCCCTGGTGCCAAATTTGGGGCCCGCGCCTGGACCTTGGTCCTTGCCAAAGCAGATGCCGGATGTTGTTGACCCAACACCGTATCTTTGAAGGAGATGGAGCTACCAGCGTTCGGTGGCCCGTCACAATTCTTCATGAGATAAGTTTCCTTGGTATTAGTCGGCCTTTTCTCCTAAGCGTCCCCTTTATTGGTGGACCTCGATTTCCCTTCTCTATTTTTCATAATAGAGCCAAACCGAGCTCACTGTACAGAAACTTTCATTCTCCCAAAATTTTCTTCATGCATCAAATCGATGGCCTTCTCCAACTCTTCTTTCGAGCACATTCTAACAAATGCAAAACCTCAGTCAAGATTCGTTTCTCGGTCCCGTGGAATGTGGACATCCATCACGATTCCAACCTTGTTGAATACCCTGGAAAAGTTGATCGTGAGGCATCCTTCAGGGAATCTGACGACAAATAGAGTTGGGAACTCCATGAGATCTTTTCTGAGTTGAGCTTTCTTGATTGACGACGTTTTCCGATGTACTCGCTGCCATCTAAAATCCCCTCTGTCCAATGTCTTCTATTTCGCCGGTATCAGGCCCATCTTCCCCGATTCTCGTTTTCCCTCGGTCGCAATCGGTCAGAAGAGATTGAAAATCAACTCAGCAACTAGTTGATTCAAAATTTTCACAAACTCATTCTTTACGACCGCACCAATGCATCCAGAGATTAATGTCTATAACTGCACAGTAGGACACATCTCGTAACAGGAGAATATTAAAAAGAATTGTTCTATGGGAAAACCACATTATTTTGAAATGAAATGGAGCTGTATGAATGCCACAGATGCCTGAGAAAAACACGAATGCTGGAATAGGAATGCTTGTGTAAAAAGACCATGAATCTTTTATGGCATTTATTACTACAAAAGCATATGAAGTTCAGCTTGACTGGCATAAGAAAGCCAAATTGATTGTTCAAAACAGTGGATATTTTTAATAGTTCTAAGAAAATTGTGGAGCGACCTAGCTTACCTCAGCCAGCTCAGGATCTGGGCTTTTGGCTAGCAGTGAAACCTCCTTTCTAGCATCATGATTTTCAGCCAATTCAGCTTCAAAGTCCTCATCGAAAGCCACTGTATACAGAAGCTCAAAATTAAAAGTTGATATCAAATGGAAATAATATAACATAAAAATTTGAAAAAGTGACTTCTCCATGGAGCAAGAACAGTTGAAGATACAGAATTGGGTGAATGGATAGGGGATTAAATACCAGAACCATAGAGTGATAGCAGCTTCAACTCTTTCACATAATACTTAATTGTTTTTGGATATAAGAGCCATAAACCCGTTAAGTGCAAAGCTGCGAGGCGAATGGTGCGTGGGCTTTTTAAGCCTTCGTCAAGAATTCTTTCAATGAACTGCATAAATGAAGTTTTGGATATGAACAAACTTATTGCCAACAATTTAGGGCAAGTTTTTTGAAACTGCAAGAAAAACCTAGGCTACAAAATGAGGGCAAGCTTATGGTCTCATATTGTGATTATTCTCACGTGTAAATTTGGATTACGTACCTTCAGTAAAGTGCTCTACTACCGAAGACCGGTATATTGCAGTGTCTATATTACTCGGGCCTTAAAACACATAATAGGGACCTACTACATAAATAGATAGGTCCTCTGTTGCATGATCCTCCCAAATATGAAGAAGAAATGGGCAAAGGCTATGAAATCAAGATCCTTTAGATTTCCAGGAAATGTCTGATATAACACACCTTGGGTATAATAGTAAGCATGTTGGATGTGGGTCAGACTTACATGAATATTATATGTTAAAATTACAAAACATTGAATACATGCAACCATGTCAGTTGTCAAGCAAGTCTGACATCCAAACCCGTAGTCATCCCGGCACTCGTCTCTAAACTCACATAAGGTAAAGATACACGCACAACCTTTTTATGAGGAACAACCTCTTGTATGTGCTTCTAGCATGCTCATCAACTATAAAGATAACGTTGAGATGATGTGATGTCCTCTGTATAACAACATCAACAAAAGGGCCATGCAAGTGATCTATATAAATATGGTGATGTAAATTGAACCATATGGTTCACATAACATAAACATGAATGCAAGTATCATGAGGGATCATTTAATGGGCCTCTCAATCTCCCCGAAGTCAAACAAGATATAGAATATTTCTCACCCACTTCAAAGGACCTTGCTCAGTGTCGCCTATTCGATGCATGTTCAAGTCACCGAACACTGAAGAATGCAAGACAGAAGAGAGAAGTGCAGCAATAGGTGCAACTCTACGCTTATTGCAGCTCACATGTAATATCCAAGAAGAATGTACTAATTGCAACATCATCTGCACAGAAAAACATGCAATCATATATATATTTTTTTTCAGTTGGCAATTTCATAGTGAAAATGTGTCATGGCTTCAAATATCAATGAAACCAAAGGAGAAAGAAACAAAGTATCACTCGAAATGATAGGAACACGATAGTCAAAAGGCCTTCATAGTTCCAGGAGCCAGATAGTAGTTGCTTTATTCATGGAGAGTTCTACCTCCCTTTGGTTAAGTCAAATTACACTATACAGAGATTTGATGTTGCATTTTTCCATTTGAATGTTTTACTGTGTTTCTAATTTGTGTAAAATGCCAAGGTTAAAGTTTTTTTCAAGTAGTCTATTTGGCTTTACCTCGGACGTGAAAACTTTGTCCGCTTTACAATGAGGGTGTACCAGTAATGTGCCACTTGCCACTAGCAGTGGATCAGTAATTGTACAAGGGCATATTGTATTTTTTTCAGATAGTAATTGAATTGTTTATAGTGACAGTACCGATAAAAGTTTTCTCTACAAGGTATTAGTGTCCAATACCATGTTTCATGAATCTTCAGTCACTAAACTCAGGCGTACATCTACAGGCTGCTCTAAACAAGGCCATTTTAAAAAACAATATTAAAGTTTCATAATGAAATAACACTTCTAAGAGCAATATAGCCAATTCCAGAGTTTTCATTTACAAAGATTATTATAAAGTGTTACAGAGAGGGTCTTTTGAGGTTTATTTGGTAAAGTTCTCTTCCAAAACAATCCCTCGCCTACAGGAATTTCTGTCAATTCATCAAGTTCCCATGAAAATCAGCTTACGTCTGGTCCACTGATAAGCAATAAAAGCTCCATGCTTGACGCAAGTTTAGAGTTTCACTTATCATGCATGATTCAGAAGACCTACTCGGGTGTACCCGAGACAGAGGCGACCACCCACATCAACGCAACTTTCTTTATGGATGGGAGACATGTTCCAGATGGGGCCCGCTGGGCTATTTTGAAGACCCCACATGCATTGGACGTGCATCAGGAAGACCCCACTTTAGGATGATGCGTGTTGGCTACTTAGGAAACCATTGTAGTTATATTATTTTTATTTCGTGTCAATCTGACCGTTGGATCTTGTCGATCAGGCCATCGGGCCACCATATCTTTTAGACCTGGGCCCATTGGACTCTGATCTTGCTTTCTTTATGTTTTTTGTTATTTTTAGGATTTATTTGATTATTGAGATTGATAGTAAATGTTTTATTTTTCTTATTTTGGATGATAGGTCACTTCACTTAAGTGAGTGGCATAATTGTAATTATTCTAAAATTTTAATTAGTAAAGCACAATGGGGGATGGAGGTCCAACCCTAGTAGTGTTATTGAGAAGAAAGAAGTGTGAAGGAATTTTCCTCCTTGTGTTTTAGGGTTTGTGAGAAACCCTCCATTCCAATTGAATTGTAAAAGGGTATAAGCTTGTTTGGTGGTGGATTCCCAAGGTATATCATTCATCTTTCTCTTCTTCAAAAGGTATTTTTCTTCTCTTGTCTTCCTCTTTCCCCTTCCATTACAACCTTCTAAACCCATCAAAACCTCACTCAATCCTCCATCTCTTTCTTCTCCTTTACCTAGACACGTGTGGGCCCCCGTTTTCGGTTTTCCCTCTTTGATTTTCCTCCAAAGCTTCCTAATCCCTAAATCCTTTGAATCTCTAAAAAAACCCTAATCATCAACCTCCATCCATGAACCCAAAACCCTAATGAAAATCTGAATTTTTGTAAAACTTTCCCCAAACCAAAATTTTACTTGCATTTTTGTATATCCACGTGGTTGTTGCATTACCCACGCTAGATTAGAAGGCCCTACTTCCAAGTGGGCCACTATTGAATTATTTTATATTTTCGTGCACCGCGTATGTGATAACCTAAGACCTTCGTATTATAAATATGAATTTTCAAATATATTATGTTGTTATGTTTGATTTTACATGTTGATTGTTGAAATTAATGTGTAAATTGATCTCTCGTCTTGCATCCTAGGGTAGTTCCCATCACCCTACATCAAAGTGGTATCAGAGCGGGAGGTCTCGTATTCGAAACTCCTCACCAAAGGTGATTAATGCAAAGGGGCATTTTCACACCGGACTCGAGGGGCATTTTCACACCGGGCTCGAGTGGGGTAGCTTGTCGGATGTAGGGACACACTCAGGGTGGGTGGTACATGTGAAGCGGAACCCATGTGAAGTGGGGCCCACGAGGGGGTTCGGCCAAGGTCATAACCCATGCGATGTGGGGCATGGGCTATGAGATAAAGGGATTGATTAGCTGCTCTATCAACTCAAGCTTTTAGAGCAAGTGGTTAATTGTCCTGCATTAGTGTGTGTTTGGATTACTATGGGCTCCTATCCTAGATGTAAATATCAAAACGGACTCGTCTACCACTGAGGCACGGGCTTGAACCCAAAGTTCATACAAAGCTCCTGATCAGTACATTTACATAATATTCACACAAAGTGCTTGTTACGGTTTAGAGTTTTCTTTGTATGTATCTTTACTATGCAAATAAACTTCGAATCAATCCCCAAAGTGACTCCAAAATGGATTAACTGTAGAAAAACCAAAGCAAATAGGTTTGAGATGTATATCACCTCTCAAATAATCATGAAGCTCCTTTGACGCATTAGAATTGTGGATTGTAGAGTTGAGAAGATATTTTATCGTCCCCAACTCATTTGGGGAAAGCATGAAAGGAGGCAGTAAGTGGATTTGGGTGCAAGAGCAGGAAATTGTGTGATACAAAACATTAGCAAGTATAGATTCCAAGGACTCAGGAGGGAAAATTTGAAGAGCAAGTGGCAACTTGTTAGAAGCTTTCTACAACAAGGTCTCAAATGCCTAACTAGAAGACTTTCAGGTTCCTATTTTCTCTTCACCAATGACAAAGCAAGTTCTTTCCCCTGGATTTATCCACCAAGACCCTGGCCATGAGAAGCTCATATTTTCCTTCCACTTCTTCAGTTATGGTGAGAGAGAATATAAGGTCCTGAACCTCAAGAAATGCACAGTTCGCTGATGTTCCCACTTCCGTACATGTGGGGCCCATGGTCCAGTGATACATACTGCTAATCTGATGGGCATGGATGGCAGATGCCCCAAAAAATCTACCAGATAGGAAAATCCCAACCCATGGTGGCCTGAGATGGACTTTTAAGAGAACATTATACAGATGATCCACAATTAAGAAAAACAGCCAAAAGATTTTGGATTTTGGAGGCATCCACCATCCAATGAGCAATGAAATCAAATATTATCATTGGTTTGCACAATTGAAGCATGGGTCCCACATTTACATGATAGGGAGCATTAGCAAATTATACACTTGAAGAGAAAAATAAAATATGATATCTTGACATCCATCAGAAAATAAAATATATAGACAGATGCATCTGTGTATATCTATGAATTTACATATGTATGCATGTATTTTAAATGCCTTGGACAACGAAAGGATAAACCTGAGTATCAACGCCATCACATGAGGAAACAAGCATACGCATCCTTCCTGAACAAAACAGTCCCAGAACCAATCTGACAGATCTCAATATAGGCAAAACAGAACTTTCGCCAGCGTTCTCAAGGCTGCAAAGACATTGAGGAGAACAGTGAGGAACTGCTAGTATGTCAACAATGAATGCAATACATGTTAGCTGAAAATTCATAAGTATAACTATGGCTTTGGAATCCCTGATTATCACCCCTGAACAGATTGCGCCTTATTCCCATTTCATAATCATAGCAACCAGCGAGGCCAAAGGTAGATGAGAATAAGATTCCTGTTTTGAATAAAAGTGGCGACATAATCATAGAATAGTGAGGATTATAATAAGATAAAAAGCGAGAAGGAGGGCTGCATGATAATGTGCACAGTAAACATGGAAGAGAAGAAATTTATGGTAGCTTCTACACAAATTTTTAGATGCATTGTGTATGCAATTCAAGAGACAATAGCATAAATGAAAAATAATATATTTAAAAAAAAAAAAAAAAAAAATCCCTCATAACGTAATCAAAATCTTCAGACTACATGACCTAGTGAACAATTGGCTTCTCAAGGGCCAAACGCTGTTGATTGGTGCACAGATAGTAACTTAGAAAGTGCACAGAAACAATTGACATGCTCTACTAATCACAATTATGAAGCATATTGGTGGACTTTGGAGGGCCAAAGATCACAAGAGCACTCCTAAAAGTACGAGATGCATGTGTAAAATGGATAACAGTAAAGCTTCTCTAGAGGTACAAGATTGAAGAAAGCAGCACATGCCATTATGAAACAAACAGTAAAGAGAGATTGGCAATGAGAATACAATTGAAAGAAAAAGAGATTAGACAATTTCAATTGCAATTTGCAACCATGTCATGTGAGAACAGATAGATATGCAGGTTCGTTGAGATCATTCCATATTGATGCAGAAAAGAAAAGGCAATGAAATTGCAACTGTAGTGTAGGATCTTCCATCAAGTCGGTAAAGCTAGAATCAAAACTTTCATGACAAGAATAAATATGCCAAGTGGTATCCTGCATAGTTTAAGAGCCAGTCGAGTCAGCTCCAAACAACGAGTCAACTCAACTCAACTGGGTTCCAAGTCACCTCTGTGAGAAAATGTTTTCAATTTTTTCTTAGACTCATCTAGTCTTTTTCGAGTATGTTTGAGTTGAGTCAAACTCAACTGAATTGAGTAAAGTCCTTAGGGTTTTGAAGGCTTTTTTTTATGAATTCATAGGTTTGTCTTTCAGAAAAGAAATTGTAGTTTTTTATTCATTTATGCATCTATAACTTATTTTTATATTTTAAAATAATCATTATGGAATTCTGCTATCGAGTTAAGTCGAGTTCTTGACCAAGAATTCGAGTCAACTCAAGTTTTCACGTTTAGGAACAATGATCTTCTGCAATAGTTGTTGAATAAGCATGTCAAAGGAAATAATCATAGTTACAAACACTGAGTCAAACATGCTCATAGAGCCAGCCCGCACCTCTCAACAAGATCCACAAAAACACTTTTGAGAGCTGCATCAGAAAAGAAGGGAAACGTACTCCCGAGACAAACTCCATTCTCAATGATGTAGTAAGGAACTGATAGCAATGAGTCCAAACAGAGCCACTGAACAAAAAAGAACAGGACTGTCAGTCACAAGACTCACAACACTACCTTTGACAAAAGCATGAAAGTTTTGTCACTGAAAGAAATAGTCCGAGCACTAATAAACACATAAACATAAGACCATTTAGATTGTAAATATAAGAAACCTATAATATGTGCATATTTGGGTGTACTGAAACTTGTACAAAGAGTACCTTTCAAAAAAAAATTGTATAAATAGTAAGATGATCAGCTGTTGCCCCAAAAAATTAGAACAGAAAATGACATAAAAAGTGCTGAAATAATCCATATAAAAGTACAATATTATGAGAGTGAGAGTCACATGTATTCAAGGAATTCCATTCAAGGGGGATCATCAACAAAGGGGCCAACACCACTTACATTACCCTCATTCCCAGGCATCAAGAAGTGCACTCCATTGCTGGTTACAGGTCCATCAGTCTTGTGAGAAGTCTATATAAAATAATTTTCAAGCTGCTCGCCAATCACTTTACAGTAGTAGTTGGTTCTATCATTTTGAAATTCCAAGGGGCTTTCATAAATGATCATCGGATATTGGATGGTATTTTATAGCTGATGAATCGACTTAAGGCTCAAGAAGCACAATGGAATTCTGGGGTGTCGTGCAAAGGGGTCCTTACTCATGCCTCAGTGGTAGACTCACAAGAGTTTCAACACAAGGTCATGGGTTCGAGTACCCATTGTGGTGAAAACCCACTGTGGTGTGAGTGCATGGGTGTGTGCAGGGTGTGAGTGCGTGTATTTTAAAAAAATAATAATAATAATAATAAAGGTGCTCTGCTAAGTAAATATGACTAAGGCCTATGCCCACGTCAACTAGGAATTCCTCTGTTATGTTCTGGGAGAATGGACTTTGGCAACAGGTGGACCAAGTGTATCAAGGGTGCATATCATCGGCCCATTTCTATTCTGGTCAACAGTTCACCAGTGGGCTTCTTTAAGAGCTCCAACTGCCTAAGATGGAGGATAATCTACCTCCGTTCGTGTTCCTTATTGTGCTGAAAACTTAAGTGTATTGATCCAATAGGCAGCGGACAGGATGGTTAAGGATTGGGGACAATCAGATTCATACCCTGCACTTTCAATTCACCAATGATTTATTAATTTGAGAACTGCCCAATTCACGGTTTCATCATCAACAGGATCCTTCATTGCTTCGACCCTGTCCCTGGTCTCTGTGTCAATCTATTGCTGGCATCGTGGCCAATCCATTACAGTGTGAGCCCATGGTGCCCTTGGACAAACGAGTGGATCTCTTCCTACGATTTATTTGGGGCTCCCATTAGGAGCAAGTCCCAGAGCCTCATGTATGTGGAATCTGAATCTTGAAAGGTTAGAATATACTGTCTTCACAGAAGCGTTCTCATCTATTCTTTGGCAGCCATATTATGTTAATAAAAGTAGCACTAGCTAATCTCCCCACTTATTACTTATCTATGTTTAAGATTATGAGTAAAGTGGCAAAGAAGATTGAGAAATCACAGCATGATGTTCTCTGGGAGGTGAAGGATAGCAGCCAAATATATCACTTAATGAATTTGAATGAGGTTCAAAAGCCTAACGTATTTGGTACTATTCACACACACACACACACTATTCACACACACACACACACACACACACACACACACACACACACAAAGCCTAACATATTTGGGATTATCAGCATATGCAGATTAAAGGACAGAAATTGCGTACTTCTATGCAAATGGTGGTGGTGGTTTGGCAAGGAATAAGATGCTGTCTGGGGGAAGGTTACAGCTAGTAAATGCGTGGAGAACGGATGCCAACAGAACCAAAGATGAAGGGAGTCATCAATGTGGAAAAATATCTGCCTTCGGTAAGGCTGAGTGAGCATAGGCAAAATCTTTGCCGATGGGATCATATATCAAGGTTGGGACTGAAAATCAAACCAGTTTTTTGGGACCTGGGAGGACTTGTGGATTGGAGACTACCCCTGCAGCTAATTTCCCAACACTACCAGATATCTAGAAAAGAATATTCAATTTTTTACTGCTCAGAGAGCATGCGACCATTGGTGTGGAACAGTCCCTAAAGATGAAATCAAACAGAGAGGAGATTCACTTGTT
Organism: Magnolia changhungtana; assembly: GCA_030180095.1. Classification (NCBI taxonomy): domain Eukaryota; kingdom Viridiplantae; phylum Streptophyta; class Magnoliopsida; order Magnoliales; family Magnoliaceae; genus Magnolia; species Magnolia changhungtana. The sequence goes on from JASAUF010000667.1 coordinate 5,914,642, forward strand.
CATTGATCTGTTCGGTGATCTGGAGGATTTTTCATTCCTATTAATGAATCTGACGAGAGGATTTGGGCCCCATCCGCCCTAGGTATATTCTTGGCTAAAGAGGTTTTTTTCTTTTCTTTTTGAAGCCGTTGATCCAGCTTTGTCTTGTAGCCCTCATTGTGCCAAACATGTGGGGCACAAGAGCGCCACCCTCAATGGAGGCTTTGAGCAAGACGACGGTTGAGAGCAAAATTCTTGCAGTTGGCAATTTGAAGAAAAAGAACTGGTCTCTCGGTGTTTCCAAATCCTCTCTTGTAATTAGCTGCTCCTCTCCACTGCCTTAGTGGATAGTATTTTGTTCTTCTTGCAGTCTCTAAAACAATTCAGTATTCTAGCAGAGAGCCAGAGCCAGAGAGAGAGAGAGAGAGAGAGAGAGAGAGAGAGAGAGAGAGAGAGAGAGAGAGAGATGACGACGGGGGGTTGGAATCAGAGAGAGCAGGGGTTTGACATTTTACTAAAGATTTCCATTTAATCTTTGAAAGCCAATTCAATAAAACTCTCTTCAAATTAGCTTCTGAAGGATGCAGCTTTTTGGCTGGGTAAGTGAATGAAGAATATGAGTAAACAACTACAGATATAAAACAGACTGATCACCTTCCAGTTCATCAAAACCGCTCGTCGACTTCGTGCCAGAACTCCAACTGCAAGGAGATCATTTATATTTTGAAGAAAATTAAGAACCAAAGGATCCAGCAAGGGTTTGTCTCCTCCATTTGTAATTGCTGATTTATTGTGGGTCATTATCATATCAAAAGCCAATGGACAGAAAGCAGTACACAATGCTTTCAAAACAGGCACCAACACTTCATAGGCTGCTAGGCGAATTTCTGCTCCGGTCTACTCTGGGACATTGCAAGCAAAAATCAATCAGTGTAGATAGCTTGAGCAAAAATCAATCAGTGAATGAAGGTCGTGAAAAATTATAGCAATATTCATGGAAATTCAGTCTTCAAAATCACATAGACATGACAAAATCCCATATATACTTGAACATACCTCCGAATCATATGCTGGAGACGAAATAACTTTCCATGAGAAATTCCATAAGAAAGTAAAGGCAGCATCAAGGGAAATGTCATTTTTTAAATGTGCACACCATGATGAGATGGACGCAACCGTCTTTACTGACAAAATCTGTTCAACCACATGAAGGATTTGACACCAAGATTAATTTTCTAGAGAAGCTTTGATTTGTCTGCTGTGATATTACCAGCCAGGTCAAAGGATTTTATGATCAGTTATGGAAATCATTTTCCTACAAAAGATGTTGATTTATTATGAGAATTTCGAGTAAAAAATGTCATATGTAAATCCATCTGCTAAAATTGAGTTAAAATAAAGAAGAAAAACTGGAATAAAGACTAATATCTGGTGCGACAATAATCTTAAACCAAATAAGAACAGTTACACTGATGGCCATGTCTTCAGATTGGGCTTCACAAAAAGACACCAAGGTGTAGCCCTAGATCATGATGCTCTAGAATGAATTCAACACATTAGCAAAGGTCACCCCCTCCAAAATACGCTCGATAGAGATAGATGTACTAGTATCAAGGCCTCGACTTATCAGATAATATAACGTAAGAGATGGTCCAATTTCTTTATAGTATCTCATGAAGACAAGTACAAATACAATGAATCTTTCATGCTCAGATCATAACATGCAATTAATTCAGATAGAGATTAACAAAAGGAAAAGAAACATACAGCTTGCAACACAGAAGTAGCTGTTGAAGAAGCCAACCGTCGTTGACTTGGGCCTCCTAGCTTTCCTTTTATGGAACTTGGTAGAATCACATCATTTATCTTAGGGCTGGACCAAAATATGGAGCAAGCTGATTTCATAAAAGACACAAGCTCCTCCTGCATACCAGTAAACACAGTTACGACACCTCTAGTATCATTTCCAAATTGTAAGAAAACTAGTGGCTGTAGTGGGGAAAACATGAGGACAACAATTGCCTACTTTACATACCAATATAAGAATAAAAGGCCCAGTAAACTTTTCAAAGACAGTATAATTTGTTGGTGCACTCAGGTGATCCAGTATCGTAGTCATGCTAGCTTCCGTCTCCATTCTGACATCAGCAGTGTAATAAGTGGATTTTTCCTGTCCAATCTGAAGCTCTTGGACCAAGCTTAAAATAAGTATGAGAAACTTCAAAGGAACCCAGTCCACATCACTGTTCCCTGTGCAGATATTAATGCCATAATTTTGGAGAAACTGCAAACATAGTTGTCAAAGCAAAGTTTCAAAAATCCTTCAAACAAATACCAAGTTGAAATAATAGATCTGACGCAAACAATATGAAATTTGAAATTGACAGCCTGGACAAGAATAGTTAAAAGATTGATCTGGAAACAGGGAACACCAAAATGACAAAGTCAGATATAATTGATTTACAAATACATCTTCAAGATTGATGAATAAATACATCTTATGAAAGCCAGAGCGACTCTGCTGATTTTGAGATCTCCAACAGAAGATAAGCCTATTAGTTTCGGGTTCTGGGTTTTTGCTCTGTTCTTCTTGTTCCCTTATACTTTTTTTTTGTTGTTCTGGCTGTGCTTTTGTTTTGTTTTTCTGCCCACCCCCCTCTCTCTCAAGATTGAAGATTCAGGTCGGTCACATACATAAGTTTGTGTGTATATTCAAACGTATACTTGTAAACATGTATCTTCAACCTTGACAGTGTTTTGACATCTTGAAGATACAAGGTGACTAACAAACCAATGTATGAAAAATAGCAACAATCACATAGAACCAATGACTTCAATTGTGCTGTCTCTTCCCTCTACGATAATGACACCAGTAAGATGATCATGTACAATACTAGCCAACTAGAACACATGATCCTGTCTAGGCACCAGATATTTCTGATGGAAACATGTACACGTTGCATAAAGTCTGATCAATGAACTTCCATGACACCAATATGATGAAGACATTCACAACACTCCAACTGCCAGCCTACTAGATTAAGCTACATCATTTAGCAATGAACAACAAGTCATGGGAACACATGCCTCAATAAAAGCACCACTTGGACACAAAATATGCCTCAGTGAAAAGCACCACATTGCACACACGCTTGGGCATGCAAATACACCTACCACCCACACTTGTCCTTGCAAGCCATGCACACTTTATAAATGCATGTGTCGATGTAATACAAAACTACACTTATACATAATATATTATATATTTTATTTGGCGACTTGTCCCAGCTCTTGGGTCCTTGGATCATACATGAACTATCATGGTTTATCTTACATCAGAATAAGGGTTGCAAGAAATGCAAATGCATTAGTTGGACTGAGTACAGAACAAAGTTCATGATTTTCAAAAATATAAAATGATGTGGGAAGGATTTCAGAATGACAGGCATATTTGGAGAAGGCAAGGTGTCAAGCTACAATATCTAGGCATTCAAACAATATAACAATGTCAAATTAATTCTAGCATGATAGGCATATATGAGAAATAATAAACAGCATGAAAACATTTTATAAAATTAAAAAAATAAAAACTAAAAATACATAATTACTGGAATTTGTTAAATCACAGGGTTAGGAAGGCAAACCGTAAACTTTGGGTCTAGCATGATAGGCATATACTAGAAATAATAAACAGAATGAAAACATTAAAAAAAAAAAAAAAAAAAAACAAAAACAAAAAAAAAAAACAAAAACAAAATATATAATTACTGGAATTTGTTAAAGAAATATAAATAATGCAATAAAGGATAGTAGTGATCACAAGGTTAGGAAGGCAAACCGTAAACATTGGTTCCAAATGGCAATCCTCCGTGACTATGAGAAAAAACACCCTTGCCCACCTTTGCGCTTCAAATCCCCATGCATCCAAGTCATCATCATCGAAAGAAATAAAAGAACCAGGAGAGTGATGGTGCCTTATGAACCTTTGAGGAAAATCGCAAAGATTCTTAAAATCCTGCAGTTCAAGACTAAAGGGATTGGAGCTGCAACTTTTAGCACTGCTCCCATAAAACCATTGTTTTACCTTCTGTCTCAACATGCCTAGAATGTGGAATATCCAAAAAAGAGACAAAATGGGCTCTCATGAAAATGTGTAGCATAAAGAGTGAATTATGATCATATTTATTTTATAGAGTAATAAGTGAAGTTAGCCACAGAAAATGCGCAAAAAACTAAAAGAAAAGGGAGAGTAAGGTTTGCAATAACCCTAACTAAATTTTAAAGTAATATTCCAAAACCATGCTCAAAAACTAATCTGCAAAAATGTGCAGCACCTGCTCAATAGCAACTAGTATGACAGTTGAATCTCAACTAGCATGCCTTAACATAAAGACAGCGCTTGTAAACAAAACAAAAATGCTTCCACTGTTGAGTTGTAGCATTCTGGGAATTTGAAAAAAGTTTAGAAGGAGGTATCTAGTGGCTTCTACAAGCTTGCCTATTGTTCCAGTAATTTCACATGATCTGTAATGGTAATATCATTGATTTCTCATGCCTCACCAAAGACAACATCGTGATATTTGGTAATGGTGGAGAGAAGTTAGGAGATATCAATAGTATAGCATTATAAAATAAGAAAGAGCAAGGATACTATTAAAGAATAGTAAAATAGAAGAGGCAAAAGATTAAGATTAAAAATATCTTATTAGCTGCAGCATAGGCATGTGGCCAATTTTATATGTGCTTGTGCCAGTGCAGCAAGATATCCCATAGGTCATCAACAATGCCACGCATCTCCAGAAGTTTTGATGTGATACATCTATAACCAACTTTACCTTGTCAAGCGCTTCAGTTGACAAGTTGTAGAGAGAGATCTGTATGTGAGAGAGGAAGAGCATGTGCAATTAGTACAATATAGCTTGTCCTTCCATCATTAGACAATTTCCTACAACCACGACTAAAGTCACTATGAGTCCCACTGTATCCAGGTGAGCGTCCAACACAATCATATTGAGACCTTGAAAGCGATCATTGCCTCCTCTGCCTCGAGCTCCATGCCCTCCATTTATGAACTAGACAACATACCCTTCCTACAACTTTCTTCTCACTTAAGGAAAACAGTCCCAAGCAGAACTACAGACGTGGCTCTCTGCCTCAGAATCAGAGTACAAATGGCTTCATATTGAGGATTAAGTCCAACAGGTAGATGAAAGATCTGTTGTTCCTCAATTTTGGCTCTGCATTCCTTATCACAGCACGACCATATGGGTCTATGATGACTCATGACTCAACTCAAGCCACGTTCCCCTGAGGGTTGTATAATATTCTCCAAGAGACTTACTCCCCCACCAATGATTAGTGATCTCACTTGTTAACTGAAACATCCTTGCCACAATTCTTTTTCTTAGGAAAAAAAAAACACATTGCAATGGCATCCAAATCTCCATGGCTGTCTCATAGTACATAATGTTCTTCCAGTCTCGGGCTTCATAGGATGGAGTAATCATGAGATCACAACCACATTATCAGCTACTTCCCAGTCAAAATAAGTTGGATCAAGGTCTCACAGTCTTCCCATCTAGAAAACCCAGCTTCTTCCTTCCGCCGATAAACATCCAGACGGACAGACCACTCTAAATAATTCTTCCCATCAAACTTGTGGTGGCTTGTCATTTATCACTAGTCACAGGAGGATTAAGGCCCTTTGTACTGGACATAACATTCAAAGAGGACCTATCAATCAAAGACCTACGCCTTTCCATTGTAAACAACCACCCAACATGAGAGAAAAAAACAGTACCAGCAATGTGTACCATGTCCACACCAGACCCACAATCAAAAGCAGCTTAGCTGGACCACACTAGAGCTACCACATCAATATGTGGTACATACCCACATGCAGTGAAGCCTCAAGGAGGCTCAAGAGCCAAAAAAAATAAAAATAAAAAAACTTATTCACATTACCCTAGCACAGCAAACAGCATCAATCTGAACCAAAAGTCCTAAAAAAAAAAAAAAAAAAAAAATTTGAAAAAAGCCCCTAAACAGTAAAACTAGAGGGAAAAAAATCATCACCAAATCTTCAATACTCAATGAATATTCACGATTCCACTTCCCAGAGGTCTGAAATTATCAAACAGACCATATATGAACAGCTGATGCCTGCAAAAAAATCCCAATTTGATCTGTAAAAGCAAGAAACTGAAAACAGATTTTTCTGGAATTTTTCTCTATTTCAGAAACCAATAAAACTACCCCAAAAATCTTGAAAAAAAAATAATAATAATCATCAATGTTCTGCTGAGATGTAGATATTTTGGAAAATGTACTTTTTCCCCAAAAGCCCATCAGTGTAGGTGCCAACGTCAGCCATACAGCATGCTAGCATCAGCAACAGTCCCTAAAAAATGTTAACTTCTCTCTGCTGCTATGAGTGTAATACCAAGTACAAAGATTTCTATGCCAATAAAAACTACCCCAAAAATCTTGAAAAAAATCATCAATGTTCTGTTGATATGTAGAGTGCTTTTTCCTCAAAACCCAGCGGTCACCAAAAAATGTCAACTTCTCTCTGCTGCTACAAGTGTAATACCAAGTAGAAAGATATATACGCCAATCTTGAGGGGGAGTGTTGAGACATGAGATTTTAAGGGTTTATATGTAACTTTAATATTTTACGGTATTATTGTCATTTTGTTGGAAGTCTTATAAAAGGAATAAGAAAGGGACTGTAGCCCTAATACATTTCTTTTCCCCATCTTTCTTTCTTTTCTCCTCTTCTCCTTCCTCTACTCTCTTTTTTTTTTTTTTTTTTTTTTGAGAATCAACGATTTTATTTAAAAAACAGGCCAAAGGGCCAGAAAAGAATACAAACAGAACTACAATCCTAGCAAGGTGAGAAGAACGCAGGAGCCCAATCTAACACCAAGGACTTTGCCCTTCGGATAACCCAATAATCTGATTCCTCCTTGTTCACAAAGCATCATCTGTTACACTCAATGTTCGAAATATCGGTATCGCACAATGTATCGCACCCTTGAGATATAGATACGTATCAGTTATCGCACGGGATATATCGTTTGTATCGCATAGTTTATCGCACTTTTTGGGAAACATGGAGAAACATTGGGAAAATGGTTGAATTTTTTAATGAAACTTTGGGGATTGTTAAAAAACCCCTTAATACATACTTTTAAATCATAACATCTCAAAAAAAATATACACATAATAAGTTTCCTTTGTATAGGGTCCTAAGCTATACGATGTTTAACTGAACTAATGCAACTATATTTAAATTGGATGCATGATATTTATAAATATATCAGTCATGTATTAAAACACAACCAATTCATTGAAAAGACAGAGAATACCGAAAGAAGTAAAATTTGAGAAATATACTTATGATTGATGGAGACATGAAGTGACATCACCAAGTTCTGAAGGGCCCACTATGATGTATGTGTTGTATCCACACCGTCCATCCATTCAAAGATATCATTTTAGGCCATGAGAAAAAGTATGAGTCAGATCCAAAGCTCAAGTGGACCCCACCAAAGAAAATAGTGGAGAGAGTGACGCCCACCATTAAAAATTTCTAAGGGCCACAAAAGTCTTTGATCAAGCTGAAAGTTGTTTTTTCCCTTTTTTCATGTCTGTCTTAACTTATAAACAGGTTGGATCTCAGATAAACATCACAGTGGACCCACGATCAGGGTTTCAATGGTGGGCACCCCTCTCTCCACTGTTTTCTATGGCGGGGTCCACTCCAAATTTGGATCTGACCCATTCTTTGTCTCATGCCGTAAAATGATCTAGCCAAAGGGATGGACAGTGTAGATACAACACATACATCATGGTGGGCCCCACAGAACTTGGTGTCGTCACTTTAGTAGCCGGTTTGGCTACGCGTCCCGAGAATCCAAGGACGCGGATTTCCTGCGCAAGCCATTTGCAAGAAGTTCCGGCGCTGAAAACTTAAGTGGGGCCCAACGTGATGTTTGTGAGTAATCCACTCCGTCCATCCATTTTTTGAGATCATTTTAGAGCAAAGAGCCAAAAATGAACAGGATCCAATTTTCAAATGGGCTAAAAACGTAAGGATTGAACATCCACAGTCGAAATATTCGTGGGGCCATAAAAGTTTTTTGAATCAGGTTAATATTTGTGATTTCAGTTCATCTCAGCTTCGTGGGCCCCACCATAATGTATTTGTTTCATCCATTCCGTTCATCCATTTTTACGGATCATTTTAGTGCTTGATACAAAAAATTATAGGGATATGATCTCATGTGGACCACACCACAGGAAAACAATAATGATTGGATATCCACCATTAAAATCCTCCTAAGGCCCACTGTACTGTTTATTTGATATCCAATATGTTGATTTGGTCATAAAGACCCAAATGAAGGGAAAAAATAAATATCTGGTTGGATGACAAACAAACATCACTGTGGGCCTTAAAAAGGTTTCAACAGTGGAAATTAACAGTTCCACTATTACCTGTGGTATGGTCCACTTGAGTTGTGGATATGGTTCAATTTTGGGCTGAACACCTAAAATGATCAGTAAAAACGGATGGACGGCGTGGATAAACCACTTGCAATCACGGTGGCCCAACAGAGTTTACTCGGTACGAGCGTACCATGTCCCCGTCATTGACGGAAACGGATTGGCTATTCCACCTGCCAATGGCTGATGGTCGGTGCTCTGTGGGCCCACCATGATGTATGTGTTTCATCCATGCCGTCCATCTATTTTTATATATCATTTTATGATATTATGTAAAAAAAAATTGGATATATTCCAATATCAACTGGGCCACATTACAGGTAATAGTGTGGAATGAACGTTGACCATTAAAAACTTTTTGGGGTCCATAAAAGTATTGGATCTTGCTGATATTTGCTTTTTCCCTTCATCTGGGTCTTTATGACCTAATCAACAGATTTGATGTCAAATAAACAGTACAATGGGCCTTAGGAGGATTTAAATGATGGATATCCAATTAATATTGTTTTCCTGTGGCGTGGTCCACCTGAGATTTATATCCCTCTAGTTTTTGGGATAAAGCCATAAAATGATCTTTAAAAATGGATGAACGGAATGGATGAAATACATACATTATTGTGGGGCCCACAGAGCACCGACCACCATCCGCGGGCTGGTGTCAGGGAGAGTATCCAATCTGTTTCCGTCACTGACGGCCCCAATGTCACGTGACCAACTTACGTGGGTCCCACCATGATGTATTTTTTGTATACACACCGTCTATACATTTGAAGAGATCATTTTATGGCATGAGCCAAAAAATGGGTCAGATCCAGAGCTTGAGTGGACCCCACCATAGAAAACAGTGGAAAGAGTGACTCCTTTAAGGTGGGCCCTTAAAATTCTTAAATTTAGGGATCAACCCCTTAAATTAGATGGGAAAACGGATGGACGGCGTGGATAGACTACATACATTAAAGGTTGGCCCAACTGAGTTTACTGAGTACAATAAGAGCGTACTCCGTAGCCCACCGTACGATCGAAACCCCTTTTCACCCCATATCCGCGCCCTTCTTCTTCGTTTTCCCTCTCCTTCACGCACGCAGAGATTCCGACGATCACGGCGGCGACGATTCTCGTTCCGGAGGAAGGGGTTCCTCAATCTGGCCCGATTTCTCACCGGGATCTCCGAGAAATCCCCACAAATATATCGCAATGGCCCACCTCCGATCACCAATCTTTGCTGGTACTCTCCGATTTCTCCTTTTTTTTTTTCTAATTCAAAATTTTTTTATTCTCCACTTATACGCATGGCGATATCGTGTGATATCGCGCGATATTGCACGATATATCGTGCGATATCTGAATTTTTGCATTTTTGGTATCTTCTGGGCGTTATCGCTCGGGTATCGTCTCGTTGGGGGCCAATAACGATAATATCGGCCGATATATCGGCCGATAGTATCGATATTTCAAACACTGGTTACACTCCCCCCCATACGACCCATAGAACAGCCATAACCGCTAGCCGCCAAACCACTTTTCCTTCTTTCTGAAGCATACTTCCATGCTCTACTCCTCTTTCAATCCAATAGAGCATTAATCTCTCAACTTATACTCTCTCCAAGAGGGGGCAATCATCACACCCTCCCAAAAACAGGTTCACATGCTGAAAAACATCCCAAAACGCATGTTATTTATGCGAAAATCCTGGCCTAAGAGATATCTCACCACATATGAGAACCCACACTCCTAGATGCCACCCCAACATTCCAACTATTGTCAGAGGCACTGTATTTACCAATCGGGATGCTTCTAAGCAAAACTAGTTCCCCACTTTACAGAGAGAGATTCATCAGTCTAATGCTTCTAAAGCCAAGGCCCTCGCGGCAGGAAGGTTTGCACATGTCTCCCAAGCTACCAGATGAGACTTACGAGCAACCTCCTGGTCATTCCATAAGAATTGCTTTTGTATCTTCTCAATAGTAACCGCAGCTTTCTGGAAGCAATGGATTTAGGACAAAAGGTACGTCAAGGAGGACAACAGTCACAACACTGACATGATGCAGGTTACTCTGCGACCCAAGGTGAAGGAATTTGTTGTTCCATGTACCAAGTTCTATTAAGCTTCTCAATGACAATATCCCAAATTTCCGTCCCACATCTACCATAGCACAGGCATACACATGTTTGATAGGGAGCTCAGCTCTCCCATACCCAACATCTTGATGGCGAGCTCCACAACCCCACAGCGAGCATCTAACACAATATCTATAAGGGTGGAGCTGCCCAAATTAATTCCTGAGATATTAGTTTTTACCAGATTCGCTTGCAAACCAGACAGCAGACACTGCCTCGAAGTTGATGTCTCTATAAGACTATGCACATCCTCCGACAAGCCATTCCCAAATAGCAGAATGTCATCTGTGAATTGAGCCAGAATCATTTCGGGGTTCAATTCAGCAGGCCGAGAACCAAGGGGTGATAATACAAGCCTTGATCCAGCTGCACTGTTTCTGCCCAAAACCCATCTAGCCCAGCAAGTACAAGAGAAACCTCCAGTTCACACAGTTATAAATCTTGATCATGTCCACCTTGAGGAAGAAAAGTTAAGATCCCTTCTGCTATGATCATCCACAACCTGATCCACAATTAAAGGTCCATCATACCAGCCCTACCATAAATAGAAGTGCTCAGATTCTGCGAAATAACACGACTGATCATCATAATCAAGCACAGTGACAATACTTTTGCGACAATCTTGTAACTGCTGCCAATGAGGCTTATAGCTCTATAATTAAAAACAACCACAGCCCATCTCTCTTGGGAATTAAAGCAATCAATGAGGCTCCCACTGATTTGCAGATGGAGGTGTGAATATGGAAGGCTAAAAATTCTTTCATCAAATCCTCCTTAACCACCCAACACATCTGATAGAAAATCAATGGGAATCCATCAAGTCCAGGGGCCTGACGCCCGTTGACCTCAGAGATGGGGGCAGCAACTTCACCTTCACTGGAGTTATGGTCTAGCTCATCTGCTTGCTCAGAAATGGAATCGGAAGGAACCCCAGTAAGCAAGGGCCTAGACACAAACTCTTTAGAGAAAGCAGCTTGGAAAAAGTCTACAAAGCCTTCCCATATCTCCTCTTTGTTGTTAAGCCATTGATCAGTAAATTATGGGTTGCTTTGAAAGAACTAGGAACAATTCCCAGACGTAACTTTAGGAACCCAATTATTAACTAGTTTGAGATCTTTGGAGGTTGGCTGCTAAGAAGATCCAAAGGGAGTACCATTTGGAGGTCTTTTCAAAATACTAGTGGTCTCGATATGTCAGCCATGAGAGGACTGAAACGTTTTACTGGAGAGGATGCAAACAGCAGGATACAACACACTAGTGATATGAAATTTGAAGAAGAGTTAGAAAGATGGGTCTTTATGCAATCCATGAAAATGTAAAAACAAATAGTAATTGACAAGCATAAGTGGCTAGAAATCCATTCATTTTTTGGATATATGAAACATGCATATACAAGTAGCACTTTTGTGGATAGTGAGATACAAGGGATGAGCTCAATACAAAATTATGAGAAAACATAGCTGTGAACAAGATTTCTCTGTGATTCCATGTATAGTCTCAGATACTTACCACCATAGTCTGTAAATTCACGGGGCACAGACGAAATAAAATGCAAGAGTACATCAAGTGGCACATCATAGGTAAACATCACAGAAGAAGCAGCCTCTAGAACCTTCTCAGAAACTGAATGCCATTGGAAATGTCAGTTTTAGGTTCGTTGCTCTGGCGGATAATTAATTGTGAATCTGACTATTCAAAAATGGAAAGTAAAGAATAAAAATATCTAACCAGCTCAAAAATCAGAGACCTTGAAGACGATAATTTGCATTGAAGTGTTGTTTGCTTCTCTCAAGAACAATTCTAAGAGCATCTAATAAATCTGCACTTCTATTTTGCAGAAGATTTTCTTGAGCAAATTCTACTTGCACTGTGTTACGAGAACTAGTTTCACACCATTGATCTTCACCATCACAGTGTGTTTCAGTTCCACAAGCAGCTGAAGCAATGCAAACAGCAAGTGCCATCAATCCAGCTCTCCCAAAGGAATCGTGTTTAGCAACGGATGCTAAACTGCAAATGAATGCTACCCGCTCTCTGCAAACATATGAGAAAAGCATCCACATCAATTTATCGTACAATCATTGACCTTTTTTTTCCAGAGAATCAACAATCATCGACCATTTACCTACTGACTAAAGAAAAATGTCAAATTTCATCCATGGACCTTCGGGAGACCGTGATATAAATTAATGCTTCAGAAACAGTTCCCACAACATTTCAGAGGTTCACAAGTTGGCTGCGGCTGCTGAATTTTCAGCTCTGCCCCAGCTTCCAGATTGCTGAGCTGGCTGTTGATAGTTTTCTTTCTCTTTTCTTTTTTTTTTACCTTTTTGTTTGTTGTATTTTTTGGGCCCCTGGTCTCTTTGGAATAAAATTACCTTTCCTTTTAAAAAAATGAGACATGCCTCACATTAGAGATAAAAGCTAGTACATTTAATTGCATTTTTTTATTTGTAGTGCATGCAATTGCATTGGAAAAACATGGACAGTATTGGCAATATGAAATACACAGCATTAGCAAACTTATTGTCTTCTACAAGATCCTGAAAAATGGGATACATTAAGTACATAAAACTTATGAAAGCCACAAGTTTTAAATCCAATGCTGCTAGTTATATGTACTTCTCCTTTGGGGACCAGCTAAGATTGATAAAAGTGAACCGACTTCTAAAAACTTTGCCGTCGTCATCGCCGTCTTATTCCAACTAATTGGGGTCAGCTGCGTGACTCTTGTTACACCATTATTGTCAAGATACATGATAAAAGTTGTGGCAGAAGTTTCACGCCAACTTCCAACGTGACGCAACCCTCTATCTGGGCTTGGAACCAGCAATGAGAGCACAAAACTCCCCCGGGCGCTATGTAATAATAGCAACTCAGTTGAGTTGAGTTGACTCGTTGGTATCGGGGCCGGAGTTGATGAAAACCTTGGGACTCAGTAAATTCATCATCCAGTCAAATTGAGTCCCTTCCTCCCTCAACTCCCTCTGTATCTATCTACTTCTAAGAAACACTATAATGCGACTAGAATCAAGAACAAAACTAATTGGAGTAAGCTGACTGAAGGTTATTACCAAATTTGCAGCAAAAAGATCACTGAAAACTCAAGAAGAGAACCACAGGAAGTACACAAAGATAAAGTGTTGTGGGATGATTCCTAACAACCTACTAGCCAAAACAAGTATTCACAACCCCCTCTCTAGAGTTGTACACGAGCAGAGTTAGCTCGGTAACTCGCTCGACTCGGCTCAAAAAAGCTCGACTCAACTCGGATCGAAACTCTGTTCAAACCGAGTCGAGCCATTTTTTGGGAGCTCAGAACATTTCAAGTTGAGTCCGAGCTGGACCTAGCTCGACTCGGCTCGACTCGGTATTAAGCTTGACTCGACTCGACTCGGATCGAGTTTTAAGTGAATATATAAGGGTTTTTTAAAAAAAAAAAAAAAAAACCCTCATTCGCCCGACCCTTCCCATTTCGCCCAACCCAGCAACCCTAACCCATTTCTCCCTCCCTTTCGCCCAAATCACCCGACCCTAACCCATTTCTCCCTCCCTTTCGCCCAAATCGGTCGTCCGTTCGCCCAATACTCTGGCCATTCTCCACCGCCCGTCAAAATTCCTTCTTCCAGTGACTATCCGGACGATCTCCTCTCCCAAAGTAAGTCCTCTCCTCTACTCTCTCCATTTTTTCCGGCGAGTAACGTCCGTCTAAGTAGCGGAACACATCCGAACTAGACTCGAAAACTCAGCTCGAACTCGGCTCAAACTAGACCGAGCTGCTAGCTGAGTTGAGCACGAGCTGCTGTTCCAAGCTCGAAGGCCGAGCCAAGCCGAGCACGAGCTAAGACTCAAGCTGTCCGAGTCGAGCACGAGCTGGGTAAAGCTCAACTCGACTCGACTCGTGTACACCTCTACCCCTCTCGTCTACCCAAAATAAAAAACTCTGAATTTCTTTATTCAATTAGAAAAGCATGTAAAAGTATTTAATAAGGCCCTTATCCTTTACATAAGCCTTTTCCATACAAGAAACTGAAAGAACTTACAACTCTTATCTATTTTCGAGAATCACTCATCTCTAGACTCCAAATGATATCTAGAACTTACAAATAAGGATTACTCCTATAAGCACAGAACTAGAATGGAAACTAAGTAACAGCTAAGTATGACTAGAACAGTAAATACACAATGCATGTGGACTTCTGATGCATAGGATTCCTAGATAGAAGATTAATTTGGTAATTTACACACAACATGCATCCAAACAGGCCTTCTGCTCCACATGGCTGGGTCCAAAGATCCCTACAATCCATGACGTGTGGCCCCATGGGCCTTATGCTCCATGACTCGTTCATCGCCACTAAACCACACAAGTTTCTGGTGTGCTCTCCTGGACTACAACCAGTCCTAACCAGCATATGGGCTACCATCCGACCCTGCTTAGTCCCAGAGTGCCCTCGCAACAGAGATCCAGTTCAGGCAAACAATATTCCCAATCAGGCTACATCCATCAGTCACATTTGGCTGTAGTCACCTTCATGTGCTTCAATTAATGGGTCCTTGTCCCATCAATGGCTATGAGTGCTTCACAGCCAACAGGATCCTCTCTACTCTTCTCAGCTAGAGGCACTTCGACACTTTGCAGCTACAAATCGTCTAAACACTAACTTAAACCATCCACGGCTATAGATATCTTAACGCTTGATGGTAGAAAGATATCTTCATGCCCAATAGCTATTAGACATGCCCCACAAACAATAACTAATAAGCTTGCATTAAGCCGTTAACATCAGCATCTATGAGACATCCTTAACGTTGAATGGCTACAACCAGTGGAATTCAAAATCAACAGGTCAACTTGAAGAGCTACAAAACTACACTTGGATAAATGGATCACCCAACACAGTGCACACACGCAACTATTCACCACATGCACACATTTTAGTGTTGAATATTTGGTTTTCCAGTTTAACCAAGGGTTTTCTCCAAAGAGATGTAATTAATGGCATTTGGCATGCCACAGCCAAGTGTGTGTTCTGCACCCTACAAATAATAAGGCCCTCCAAAGGGGAAATTTGTGCAATTTTTTTTTTTGGCTTTATAACTAAATAAAATCCCTTCAATAATCAAACTAGACCAGCATAAAAAAGCTAGAAATCTGGAAAAAAAAAAAAAAAATCAAACAAGATACCATCGTACCTACTGGAAAAGTAACTGGAAAATTGGCATAGAAATTTGCTAGCACCTTTAATTGTTTCTGAAGAGTAAACTCCTTTTAAACCTGCAAGTCACACATTCATACCATCGAATTCAAACATGAGAGAGATGAAACCCACCATATCATTACCACAGCCTGCACTTGAGGTTCAAGAACAATTTAGATAGACCTTTCTACTTATAAATAAATTTTAAAAAAAAAAAAAAAAAAAAAAGTAAGCAAAGCTAGATGCAATTAACATATGACAATGGGCCAATAAACAAATCAAATGGACATGAATTCAAGAAATTCAGTTCAGCACAGATGCTAAAACATAAATAAATTGATGAACATGAAACCCCGGTACCTACTTACATCCACATGAAACCATATCCTGATGCATGCAAGACCACGCAGGAGCAATTACAGGATGCACCCACACCACTCAAGCTGAGAGATTAAAGATCTGACAAGAACGCAAATCAGGCCCATCCAACAGTTCTAATAAAAAAAATCTAGCAGATCCTATGCATATCACAGCTCCGGGCCATTCAACGGTCTAGATTGCTGATCTGGAGCATTGCAAGTGCCCAAATTGGTCTTACTGTGGATATGGATGATTTATCTGTCCAAGATCAGTGGCCCAATTGGACTTCAATGTCCCCAGATCTAATTGGATGGCTTTGATTGATAACATGTGCGATGAGTCAGCTTTGATATCTGATCCGATGCTCTGTGGGGTCCACTAGATCCATCAGATGGTCTTATAATTCCCTACATCGATTGGTTGCTGAATAATGTTGTAGCTGCTCCTGAGCAATGATATAACTGTCCAGGATAGAAAATGCCCCTTGATATGGATTAATGTAAATCAGCCCATATGCAGGGTGATTTGGACATTTCCCACTTGTTATAGAGATCTTTGGAAGATGTTTTATTTAATTTTTTGTATTAGAAGTCTAGGTGTCTGTCTTATATTATTTAGAGAGATATTTAAAAGTTAGAAACAGCATAATTCAAGATCTAGGAGGGTTTTTTTTTAAGGTCTATAGAGAGACTTGTCTTGCATATGGTATAAATGGATTAAAGGAATCATAAATTTTCCACTTGCTGCCCTAGCATGTGTTGCTAATCGGTAGAAGAAGAGGGTGTTATTTGCTTAGCATAGAAGCTGGTAGTTAGTAGGACATTAACCCAGTCCTATACTCTCATGTCTTGCAGCATTCATGACTTTTCTTAGAGGTTTTGGATTTGGATATAGAAAATACAGGTCTGGATCTGAACTTCTGTTACTTGTTGCATCAAACTCCCACATGGCTTCTTCTTCTTTTTTTTTTTGAAAGGTAACTCTCCCAGGGATTGAACCCTGGATCACTCACACACAAACACACACTACGCTATCTCTACCAGCTCATCTAACGAGCAGGAGACATGGCAGTTTGTAGTTCAAAATTTGAATTTCTATGTAGTGTATCAAAGCAAATAAGATCATTACTATTCTAATACATTACAAACATATGTATATTCCAATGAGATAATTGCTCAATATATATTTCCTGGAACTGTAAATATAAATACTTTTTTTCAAGACAAAGCTGCAACCAGAAATGCCCAGGGCACTAACTCCTCATCACAATGAACAAGCATGCAACCAACCACAGACAATAATCATGGTAAACAAACCTGAGCATTCACACAAAAGAATGCCGACGTGATTGGTAACTATTTACATGAGTTGGCAGAATGTTAAATTTGTATCTTGACTTAAACTGTCAGCAAGTAGATGCCTAGAGTGAATGATGAAACCCTTTCCATTCAAGAACAGCATTAATTCAAGCTTTTGAGCTAAAAGGCTAAATACTTAAACTGAAAAACTAACCGAAGTCTTTGTGGTGTACAGCATCATTCAACCCTTGTATGAATGGCCCGAGTATGAAACTTTCAGGCACTAGTTTTGCACAGTTTCCATTATTCTCCCAATTGATGCCTAAAAATGATTGCATAATCAAACACCGCACTGTAACGTAGACATCAGAAGGAACCATATTCAGAATGGATAAAAGACTTTCATAACTAGGTTCTCTTTAAGATCTTTCATAAGTAAAATTACTGAACAAACTAAAAAAATTGCTTCCCAGAGCAGTACAACTATCGAAATTAGGATCCCTGGTATACCTTGAGGATTCTCGTGACAAAATCCTCGCTCCCATAAAACTGCTAACCAGCTAAAGATTCCCTCTAAAGCTTCCATCTGAAATTGATAAACCCCTCTACCAACATGATCCATATTTGAATCAGGTGTCCAAGAAAACCGAAGCAACAAAGATATCTGGAAAGATAATTTGGTCAGTCACCAGAACTAGCTGCTAGCTGTGAACAGTACGCAGCAATTAGTTTGAGTTTTGAATATAGGCCATAATGACCATCAACATTCACAAACAAATTTTGACTTGATATTCATTGCAATGCTAGAAAAATGGAGATCTTGATATAGAGTTCTTCCCCTGAACAAAAGAAGATTTACAAAACTAGCTGCTAACAATAGACTTTGAACAACAATTATTAACCAATAAAAATGAGGAGAAAAAGACTCCCCTTAGATGTCACATCAAACCTAGAATTTCTGGTTGAAAAACAACACAAATAGGAGCATTTGAAGTTTTGAACCCCAAAAGTAATCCAAAACAGGGTCAGGAAAAGAATAAGAAGAAGAACAAAGAAAACTACTTTTCATTCACAATTCACCATTCCTTCAGAAAAGAACCTTGACATTACATTTACCATCCCAAAAGCATAAAAACCCAAAGCTAATCCTAACCATCCAAAATTTCTACTAGTAACCATTTCATCAATATCATCATCTAAGCCTTATCCCACCTAATTGGGTTCAGCTACATGAATCCTTTCCGCCATTCCACTCTATCAAGGGCCATAACCAAGGTATTCCGTAACGGTAATGGTGGCCATAACAGCCACCACTGTTACCTTTGCGATACGGGCCATAACGGCTGGTAACAGCCCCCGTAATGGCCATTACGGTTTCTTTTTTAATGAAAGAAAAAAAAAAAAAAACCAAAAAGCCTGCATCTGCCTTGTAACATTGGAAAAAAAAAAAATCCGAAAAACATGTATCTGCCCCATAATACGCCATTACAGGGCTGTTATAGCCTTTACAGGAAATGTAGAGGATTGTTAACGGCGGTTAGGGGTCATTTTTTTTCATAACGGCTATTACGGCCATTACAAACCCGTAACGTGTAATGGTTGCCACCATTACCTTTACGGCCCCATAACGGCCTTTACGGCACACCATGGCCATAACTATACCCTAGCATGAGTTTGGAATGTCATATTGTTGGATACAGGTTGGAAGTTTTGGCAAAAGTTTGACGCTAGCTGCCAACCTGATGCAACCCTCCTTTATCTGGGTTGGAGATCGGCAATGAGAAGATAAATTTCCTACAAGCGCATTGTAATAGACTACTACATGGGTTGATTACAATTAAGCACTATCTAATAGTCTATTACATAGTTTGATTACAATCAACTAGTATCTAACCATTTATTTTCACATAATATTAGAAATGCATAAAATATCATTTAAATACCCCCCCCCCCCCCCCCCGGTCCTTCAATAAATCAATCATAGCTCACTTAGTTCATGCAAGAAATGCATGATCTTTGGCTCGTTTAAAAGATAACTTAATAAGCTTTCAAATGTAACCAATTTTATGTCATTCAGATGTCATTTAGTACCTGAAAGGCAGCCCAGAAATTAGCGACAAAAATAAGGGTACCTATGGAACATTGCTATTTCTTTCTATAAAAACGGCTTAATATATAGTAGTCCAATTGCACGGACCCCATGGATTAATTGGACCATCATTTGGGTCACTGACATCTCTTTCTCATTGGACACACTTATCTTTAGCAATTAGTCTCTTTTTCTATACTAGTTGTTTATGACATGTTGGGAATTTTTACTTTTGTTATCAAGGGCATCATGGTCATTATTGTATTTATGACCTAAAATAAAACAAAATAGAGAGAGAAAATAGTGAGGCTCTCTCTCTCTCTCTCTCTCTCTCTCTCTCTCTCTCTCTCTCTCTCTCTCTCTCTCTCTCTCTCTCTCTCTCTCTCTCTCTCTCTCTCAATCATGTCCACGTGGTATCATAGTGTGATTGATCCGGGCATTGATCTCTTCCTTCATCTTCAATGTTTCTTCCCTTTTCTTTCTTCTTTTATTGTTTTGAGGTGAAAATCTAAAGTCGTTTGGGGTTAATCCACTCGAATCTCTCTCAGCTACCCTATGGTGGGTTGTGTGATCATGCCCCATGCATGTGTGTGAGGACCACTTTCATATAGATCCATCATGATGGACAAAGTGGGGCATTGTGAGTCTGTGGCTAGATTTATGATCAGATTTGAGGTTGAAGTTGTGTATAGCAAGGGGTTAAAGAACCAGTGTACATGTAGAGGTTTCAAAACAAAAAATGCCATCAAGTGATTTTGTTCATTGATACACATCAGTTTTTGAAATACAGGTTTGGTAAGTTAAAATCAAACATTCTTCCCTTGTGCACTGATTTCTCCTGCATCTATGGATGTCAAGAATGAAGCCAAGACTAGTCTTTTGTTTCCATTAGAGTCAATGAACTTTCAGATTACATCGACTAAACTCAATGGAGCAAATTACTTACAATGGGCCACATCGGTAGAGATCTTCTTTACGGGTAAAAGGAAATTAAAATATTTGACTTTCCCCATACCTAATGAAGGTTCAATACAATACGAAGATTGAGCAGCGGAGGATTCTCATATTAGAGTGTTTCTAAGGAATTGGATGGAGCCTCAAATTATTGCAAACGTCATATAGGAAAATCTGAGAGAAATGTATTTGGGCGAAGAACTTAACTCAGATCTATGAGTTACTTAAGAATATCTTAGCCCTTCAACAAGGAGATAAAAGTGTTGAAGAGTATTATTCAGCCTTGCAAGATATGTGGAAAGAACTAAATGTATACCAGCCACTGTCTACTAACTATGAGATTATGAGACAACATGGAGAGGAATTCCATCTTGCTAAATTCCTCACTAGTCTTCATCCCAAGTTCGAGCTTGTCCAAGCTCAGATTCTTGGAGGTAGCAAGATTCCATCCATCACTAGGGCATTTGCTTCTGTTCAGCATGCAGTTAACATACAGGGTCCCTCTTTGTTAGATCGTTTTGCATCTATTCTTATATCTAGTAGAGGAGATGGGGAAAGTCATGGCCATGGTGGCCATTCTAGCAGTAGAGATTCAATGGTAGGTTACTTTGGAGGAAAACAAAATAATTGGAGAGGCCATGGTACAAACTTCAGTGATAGCCGTGGTCGTGGTCATGGTAATCGGCAATGCACTCATTGTGGTCTCAGTAACCACACGATTGATACGTGTCGGGATATTGTTGATAAGCTTGCTAGGTCAAAAGTGTTTTTTTTTAGAATTTCATATACAAGCACAAATAAAATTCAATTCTAAGGTGTGTTTTATATAATATATATCCCATGACCAAGGTTTTCGGCAGCGTATGAGATGTAACATACACTACACAATATGAAGCGTATGCTACACAGTGTACCGTGCGTAGGCATAGCATGTGCTATGTGAAGATGTTTTTTAAGTGTTTCTTCCCTATTAGTTCAGCATTTGTTTGGAAATGGGGGTGTGACTCATCCCCATCCCATGTGACACCACCATCCAAACTGTGGTCCCTATTATGGATGGAGCATATCTCTATCATCCCACTGATCAGACAACCCTAACCATCTGTATTTAGGCCTAAAAGTGTACAGCTGGAGAGTTTGTATTGTTTTAAATGGTGTAAGACTCACAAAATTTTATCCCGTAATAAAACCCATCCTTTTGAAAGAGGGGTTTACAAAACCCTGTAACTCTAACACCAATAGTCATCCAACCCCAAACAAATCCGTCCACTCAATTCTCTCTATCCACTTGACCATTTGGGAAAAAAATTTAAGGATCTGATTGGCCTTGTAAAATGATCCTGTGGCTGGAATTTTATAGGCATTGGAGCCCAAAACAAAGGAGAAATTAAAATTCCTTCATTTCACATCTGATCAGAAGTTGACATCAATCTGTCACAATAAAAATATGTGACGGATTATTGGATGAGGCAAGTCTTTCTAAAAGCCAAGCCCGTCAAAACTCTCATGGATACAAATCAAAGGCTTGATATGGATAAGGGAGTATTGGTTGATGATCTAGGAAGATACCATCGACTGTTTGAAATTTTGATCTATCCAACGATTACCCGAACTGATATCACATATCCAATCAGGGTGGCACTTTTTGAGCATTGAGGTAGCTAAGCTCTAAGTTGGCATCGATCTATTACAACGAAATAATGTGATGAATTTATTGGATGAGACAGATCTTCTAGTAGCCAAGTCCATCGAAACTCTCATGGATACAAATCAGAAACTTAGTATGGATTAAGAAGAATTAGTTTATCATCCAAGAAGATGTCGCCGATTGGTTGGAAAATTGATCTATCTAACGATTACCCGACCTAATATCATATATCTGGTTAGCATGATTAGTCAATTTATGCAGGCTCCTCGGATTCCTCACATGGAGCATGGAGGTCATGTTTCATATCCTCATGTATTTAAAAGGAGCGCCTATCGTGGTATTCTCTATTGGCATAATGGCCATCTCCCTGTAGAAGGATATTTTGATGCAAATTGGTTACTTCTCCATATAACAGACGATCTACTATTGGCTACTATACTTTTGTAGGTGGTAATGTAGTTACATGAAAGAGCAAGAAGCAGTGCAGTTGCTCATTCAAGTGTTGGGTTGAATATAGGCTAATGTGTGAACAATGAACACTGAGAAAGTTAATAAGTGAGCTTGGATATATGGTTAATTAATGCAGGGGCATTTTCACACCAGGCTCGAGTAGGGTAGCCTGTGAGATGCAAGGGCACACTCGGGGTGGGTAGCCCGTGTGAGGTGGGTGGCTCGTGTGAGGCAGTACCCATGTGATGTGGGGCCCACGAGGGGGGTTCGACCGAGGTCCTAACCCATGGGATGTGGGGCCTGGGCTATGATATAAGGGGATTAATTCGCCATGAGCTATCAGTTCGGGCTTTTAGAGCAAGTGGTTAGTTGTCCTGCATAAAATTGGTACCAGAGAGGGAGGTCTCATGTTCAAGACTCCTCACCGGGGGTGATTAATGCAAGGGCATTTTCACATTTACGCATTTATTTTGGCTCAAGTGGGGTGGTCATAGTGTTAATGGATTTGGGGTGGGATTTTGGCCCCTTTTTTTAAAATTCGAAAAATCAATTTTTAATAGTTGTTTTGCTGGGCATATGATGTGTTAATCATAGTAGAGATTTTTTATATTTTTTTTCTATTTACGCATTTATTTTGGCCTTTTTTGAAAATTCGAAAAATCATTTTTAATGCCGATGTGTAGACATGTGAGTGGCTCATGTGAGGCAGTACCCATGTGATGTGGGGCCCACGAGGGGGGTTCGGCCAAGGTCCTAACCCATAGGATGTGGGGCCTAGGCTATGAGATAAGGGGATTAATTTGTCATGAGCTATCAATTCGAGCTTTTAGAGCAAGTAGTTAGTTGTCCTGCATAAAATTGGTATCAAAGCGAAAGGTCTCATGTTCGAGACTTCTCACCAGGGGTGATTAATGCAGGGGCATTTTCACACCGGGCTCAAGTGGGGTCCCCTGTGGGATGCATGTGGGATGCAGGGGCACACTTGAGGTAGGTAGCTCATATGAGGAGGTACCCATGTGATGTGGGGCCCACAAGGGGGGTTCGGCTGAGGTCCTAACCCATGGGATGTGGAGCCTGAGCTATGAGATAAGCAGATTAATTCACCATGCTCTAACGTTTTGAGCTTTTAGAGCAAGTGGTTAGTTGTCCTGCATCATTGATACTCCTATGATGTTGTATTGTAATAAGCAAGCAGCTTCTCATATTGCTAACAACTTTATCTATTATGAGTGAACCAAGCATATCAAGGTCAATTGTCACTTCATCAACAAGAAGGTTGGTAGCAAGAAAATTTGCATGTTGTTTGTCAAGTCCTAAGACCAACTGACAAATATGTTCATAAAAGCCATGGGTAGTAGTCAACTAAATCATCTCTTTGTCAAGCTGGCATTCATGACATATACACTCTAGCTTGAGGGGGAGTGTTACCACCGTCTCGTTCTCATTGGACTCTACTATCTTTAGTACTTGGTCTCTTTTCTCTATTCTAGTTATTCTGGACATGTTGGGAATTCTTGCTTTTGTTATTAAGGGCATTATGGTCATTAGTGTATTTATGACTTAAAATAAAACAAAAGAGTGAGGGAGCATAAACCCTCATCTCTAATCTCTCTTTCTCCCATTATGTTTCTCATTTCTTCCTCTTTTCCTCCTCTCTTTCTCAATCACATCCACAATGTGAACACCAATCCTACCATCATGTGGAGTCCACTAACTGATTAGACAACTTCATGGACCCATCCATTTATTGGAAACCTTGATCATGACCATTCTTGAATTTTATCACCCTCAAGTTCGTACCATACTTGTTTTCATACATTTTCTCTTTCTTAATAATATTTTGCGAAGTATAAAAATTATTATAATGAGAAGAAGAAATGACTTGTTTATCAAACAGAAAATATGCTTTCTTCTATATTACTGCTCAAGGTTGCTTCATGGACGAAAAAATAAAAATGGTAAGATCTATCAAATAATTGAACAAATAACACGTGGCAACTGACCTGGTGAGTCCAAGCTGCCTCGACTAAGTGTGCACCATACTCTTCAAGCATTTCATACAAAAGTAGGAATGCCACCCATCTCTGTTGACAGTTCAGAAAGGGTTCAGATGAATTGCATATTTGCCCCACACCTAAAGATTTGGCTTCCTTCTCAGCCCATTGTCCCCTCTTTGTCATACCATGTGCCATTGAACCATTCTTATCACCTGCATTAGTATCTGAAACAACAGTGCAGCCTTGACTTTCTTCACTCAGTTTACAAGAGTAATGGCCTAATGATATTTTCAAAATATGTAATGATTGCTTTCTCACCAAGGCATCCTTATCAACCTGATATTCAAAACAAGAGAGAGGAATAGAAAGTATATTAGAATATCCAGGAAGTTCTATGTTGTCAAATCAAGATGGATATTAAGCGAAAAGAAAAGAAAGAAAGAGCAGATGGACTAGCTCCAGGAGTGTACCAATCCTCTCCGCATTTCATCCCAAAACAGTTGTTCTTCTCTTATATCAAAGTCATCTGCACCATTTTGTACTGCAACATTTTCACACCCTTCACTATGAAAGAAATGAGACAAATATAGAGAGAGTATCCAATAGGCTTCTTGTCGCTCTAGAGGTCCAAGAGAAAACAGGGAGCTGCAGCACTTCCAAATTTTCCTTGAAAAATAATCCCTGACAGAATCAAGCTAGAGAATTTAATGGGGTTCACAATATCAGTTAGAAATTTGTGCCTGTGAATGGTCACGCTTCCAGGCCTGGGCTAAAACAGCTCCCATGGGCTATAAAAGTTAGCTTGTGGTCAGACGTGGGCCTCATTTTTAGCCCTGTCAAATAAATGGCTGGGCCTGCAGAGTCCGTGGTATCCAAAAAATGCAGTAACAGTGGGTACAATTACACGTTATAGGCCGTAACGGCCGTTACAGTTTTTTTTTTATGGCTGTTACAGCCATTACACCCATATCCTAATGGTAACAACAGTGGCTGTTACCGTTATTGAATACATTGCTGCAGACAGGTTTTACTACCTTATCCATTTAAATCCAACCAGAGGTCAGGTATGGGCCCGTTTACATCAGTCGTGAACTGGGTCCAAGCCTGAATTTCAGGTCTGATTAATTTACATCCAATGCCTGAACTTCAGGCCCGGTTTATAAATTAGACAGGCTGAGGCTGACCTCAACCTGATCCAAACCCTGCCCGTTAGATACATTGTATAACTATTTCTACTTTCTTTGATGCCAACCAGATCCACATGGACAATAAGTGTCATTCATGTCTCTAGAAAAAGTTGTGGTTTTTACCTGGTAAAGATAAATGTCAATCCATGTACTGAAACTTCAAAGGAGGAAAGGGTATCAAGTGCCCTGAAAATACACGGAAGAAGAAGGTGACTTGCACATGATCGATGTTCTGGACATTGTGAAAGCATGCGAACTGCCATATCAGAGAGGGCCCACAGCACATTCCTGGCAAAATTTTCTGCAGAATGCCAACCTACCGCCCTCAGTTGTTCTGCACTTTCAATCACTTGACAGCTTTTGAGAGCAGCAACTACCAAAGAAGTTAAAATATGGCATGCAGTAGACAGTGGCACAGATCCAGACTCGAGCGATGTGACAAATTGATCCACATTTCTATCACTTGACTCGTTATTCAGCCTTTGAATGAATGAGTCTCTACTCCACTGGTAAATGGCTAATTCTTCACTTTGAAGTAAACCCATAGAAAGCCCCATTGCCCTTATAGAAAATGGAACCAAAGTTGCTTCAATAAGTTCCCACTTGTGATTTTCAACCACGACATCACACAGTAATTCTGCCATCTAAAACAAAAGGGTAGAATAAACCATTAATAATATAAATCTACAAAGTCTATAAATTCAATATACAGTAGAAACCAGCTTTTACCTGGTTAATTAATTCATGATTATTTGTATTTATTATCTTTAGGAGTGGAAGAAACCCTCTCCAAATAAATGACTGCAATGCATTAGCCTCAGTCCCTGCAAGCATAGTTCTGTAACGATTAATTATCAAAAACAAAAACACTAAATATTCGAACTGAAAGAAAAAAAAAAACTTGTGATTAACTCCATACATCCAGCTGGTATAAGCAGGAAGAGATGTACACCATGTCTAATCAGGCACTTACTAAGCCAAAAAATTGTACAAGTTGAGCACACTTCTGGTAATCCAAATCACTAGTATGCATAGCTTGCAAACCAGGTGAGTCGACCAGGGATTGGCCGAGTCAAACAGGCCCAGTCACTGACCTGTTCACTGGGTTGGGATGCACAGGAACGGGAAGAAGAAGAAGATTTCAGTTTTTTTCTATTATTTGCTTTTTTCCTCAGATTGATATTGAGATGCAGATGAAGATAAAGAAGAGCAGGTTTTTTTTTCTTTTTTTCCTTATTATTGCCTGCTTTTTCAGATTCAAATTCTGATTTAGATTAAGAAGAACAAGAGGAGGAGGAGGAAGAGAAAGGAAAAGTAGGATTTTTTTCCAGTTATTTTTGGTGGACCTCCCAAAGAAATTTCTTTTTATTATCCTTTGTATGTTTTTCCAGTTTCTTTGTATGTTTTTCAATTTCTTTCTATATTTTTAGTTTTCTATTTTGTATATTTCTTCTATTTTAATTAATTTATTTTATAGCAAAATAATTGACTCACCTGGTTGGCCCACCGAGTCCCAGGTCGACCTGGACCCAGTGACCATCCGAGTCCTGGCTGGCAAACTATGCTCATATGGCATGCTCAACAAGTAGAGGAGAGGCCCAAAAGACCTCTCAACCATAACCATCCGAGTCCTGGCTGGCAAACTATGCTCATACTGCATGCGCAATGAGTAGAGGAAAGGCCCAAAAGACTTCTCAACCATAACCATCCAATTGGGCAAGTCGAATGTGAACTAAATGGTCGTAATTGTCAATTTCATCGGATTGCCAGGATCATCTACAAGGGAAGATAGCAGCTCATGATCCATCTGACAATGGAGCCCACCAGAATCAGCAGCTTATATAACTGAAAGATTAACCCATCTGTACCACTACCAAAACCACTGTTTCTTTTAATGGATCATCATATGATATATACCTTCATAAGCATGTCTGGGAAAAGAAGAAGAAGAAGAAGAGGAAAGAGAGTCACGGTGTGTTATTGAGGTGTGTAATGATGCATAAACTGGAGAAGCATTGAAAGATCTCAAAAATGAAAAATAAGAGTAAAAAAATAGAAAATATAAAATAGCTAATAAAATCTCTCAGTGAAATCAGTTCACCATAAGCAGCATGTGTTGATGTTTAGCATGATTGATATGTTTTGTGAAACCCAGAAAAAAAATAAAATTAAATTAAATAATAATAATAATAATAATAACGGATGCTGATGTAATAGCACGCCATAACCAGCATGTGTTGGTGTTTTGCATAATCGATGTGTTGTAAGATCCAGAAGAAGAAAAAAATGACAGATGCTGATGTATTCACTTGGAGGGGGGAATTCCCGAATCTATTTCCAACAAAGGCCTTCAGCATTACCAAGTCAACCAAGAGCAACACAACGGATGAAACCGTGCAACTCACCCGGGTTCTTTATAAGGCAACAGAGTGCAGTCGTGTAGGACATGATATAGCTCGAACAATCAGATTCCAGTTTCGCATTTCCATCTTTGAGAGGATCCTATCAAAACCCATGCAAGTTCAGCAGAGTTAATTCAATGTCCAGTTCTGCATTTGGATGCACTGTCTGATCATACCTCAATTGTTAGTCTAATGAAAATAACTAAAATTTGCCATTTCACTTCAAAGTCTGCTCATCACAATGCAATAACCATTTGTGCGTCCAAACACAGCCTAATTCTCGATTAAATTGAATTTTCGCAATTCAGTTCGCTTGTGCTTCCAAACACAGCCAAAATCAAGAAAGAAGTTAAACGAGCGATTTCATTTGTACATACCTTTGTGAGATTGGAGAAAGCGTCTAGAAGAGATTTGAAGAGAGATGATGGAGCTAGACCAGTCGAGGCTAAGACGCAGTCGATGATCACGGGAACGGCTGCCGACGGAACGAGCCGGAAGCTCGTCGTTAGAGAAACGACGGTGGCGGGAATGGAAACGGGATCCGATTCGGACATGCTCTGATGAATTGCAAAGACTCGAAAGCGAGATGATCGAACGGTTGTGAAGAAGTGAGTGCGGGAGATATGGAAGATAAAAACCCTAGAATGAGGGTTTTAGTGGGTGGATGGAGTGTTTGAAAGCCCGCGAAATGGAGGCTGACGTAAGACCTCTGTGTTTGTTTTGCACCATTTAAGAGATGGAGGACATGGAATGGTTTTAAGGCAATCCAGACCTCCCAAATCTCTGCCCCTAATGTGGATGGAGCATAACCAACCCAAAAATTTGTGTTTGAATTTGGACCACTCACTATTTTACTTTTAACCATCTATTTTCTGGCATTAATTGAATGGTTCTTGATCACTGTGATTTTAGAGATTGCTCTATCCATGGTAGGACCCACGGTTTGGATGGTCTACATTGGTGCCACTAGTGAGAATGATCAGTCACCGGGGGCGGATTAGATACTGACAAGGTAGTAGCCAATTCGCTACTGAAGTGACGTCACCGAGCTCTGTGGACCCACCCACCATGATGCATGTGTTGTATCCCTCCCGTTTTTATGGCATTACAAAAAGAATGAGACAGATCTAAGTTCAAGTGGACCCACCATAGAAAACCGTGGGAGCAGTCACACCACCGTTGAAACATTTATAGGGCCCACCATGACGTATTTTTGAGATCCAACCTATTCGTAAGTTAACATGGAGAAATATGAAGTTAAAACAAAAATATCTGCTTGATCGGAAACTACTGTGGCCCCTAAGAAGTTTTGAACGGTGGATGCTATTGTCCTTGCTGTTTTCTATGATGGGGTCCACTTAAACTTTATATTTATCTCATTCTTTTTGTAATGCCGTAAAACGATCTCTCCAAATGTATGGATGGTATGGATGCAACACATGCATCATGGTTGAGTCCACAGAGCTTGGTGACGTCACTTCAGTAGCTATTTGCCTACTGACCTTAGTCAGTTTCTAATCAGCGGCCTAGTCACCGGCATGGCCACGGATGGGGTACTGGCTCCAACCGGACCTCGCTTAGCTAGAGATTGGCACAGACCCATGCTAGTGAAGCACATAAATAAGTAAAGATTGAAAGCTTACCAACTCTATCGAGTGCGTAGGTTTTGAATGAAGCCCACATTTAAGGATTGCAAGCTTACCAACTTCACGAGAGTGATGAGGTTTTGAAACAATATATTTATGTTTTCCTTTTATACATGCCTATCAACCTTATGAGTAGGTGGGATGACAAATAAACATCATGTTGATGTTCACGCAAATTGCAGATTTTACAATTTCTATAAAAATAATTAAAGAAATAAAAAAAATATAAAGATAAGTTGGAGTACATATAATTATATTGTTCTTAAAGCATTATTCACTCCTCGAAATGATTGAGAATGTGTTGGCAAACCGCTTATAAGATACAATGAACCTGAGGTGTGAATACGCATTCAGCAAATACGGAGAAGTACGAATGTAACTCTGTATACACAATATTTTTCAAGCAGGTAAATAAAAGAAAAAATCTCAATTTATAAAGTAGATTTAAAACAATCTTAACCACTACATTGGTCTACTTCTTGAGGTCTTCTTGCTAAGGTTCGTGTGAACCTTGCTGACTGATTAGAGTACACAATTACTCTTCTATTTGGACTATAAGTGAGAATGGTTTAAGTATGGGTAACAGTTTGTTGGACCATCCAGTCATTGTTTATATAGGCTAGAGTGGCTGATCGTTTTAGCTTAGGATCATAACTCAATATGACAGTTATTTTGTTGTTGGTAAAAAACTAGTTATTAGTGGCAGTTTCTTACCATCGTGCACGTGAGATTATTGTCATTGCACGTTTGCCATGAATAGTCACTAACTAGCCGTTTATAACTGTTGTACATATTGGATTAATGTTGCATGAGGAGTTACACCTCACTCCAATGGTGGACCTTAGAAAATCTCTCCAAATGGATGGTTGGTGTGGATACAACACATGCACCATGGTGCAGCCTATAACTCGGTGACATCACTTCAATATCGAGTCTCGTTACTCAACCTGTCAGTAGCTAATCCGCTTCCCATATAAACGCCATTTTTTCTTCATTCCATTTTGATTTTGGACTATTCCCAAAATACCAAATCACAAGTTTTTTCCAATAAAACTTATATATATTGTTGGGGACAAAAATACTAAGTCCAGTGACTCGGGTCTGGTTCCTCGGCTTGGGAAGCACTACGTCGGATCCGAGGCAGGGCACGTCGGATCCGAGGCAGGATTGAGAGCTCTATAAACCGAGACGAAAGTTAACTCGCCTCGGACGAAGGACCAGAAATCCGAGGGTGCAGGGCCGACCTCGTAACGGAACCAGCGGGAGGACGGGCAAATGATATCGATTTTCGTTCGAACATGTTGGGATAAGATCCCTGATCCCGAAGTCCGCGGGATCAGACGAAGATCGCGGACGGGTGCCACCCGATGTCCGTGATCCTAGGAAGAGAATCCTCTTTCGATTACACGATATCAGGAGAAGAATCCTCCTACGATTAAACGCTTAAAACAGCTATAAAAAGGAAGCTTTCATCATCTAAAAGGTACGCACAAATTTCTCACCCAAGCTCCCTCAATACTGAAAGACCCAGATTCCTAGCCTGACTTTGGCATCGGAGGGTCCCCTGCTCCAGCCAGGGTCTCCTTTGTCTTCTTCTTGTGCAGGTGCTCGAAGGTCTGCCGAGGGTGAACCAGATTTTTGCATCAACAGTTTGGCGCCGTCTGTGGGAACCGTACAAGAAAGCCATCCCATATTCCTTTATTGCATCCCATGGTGATGACTAGAAGGACGGTCCCAGAAGAAGATCTAAATGAGATCGCAGCTACGGGGCCAACAGGTCCAGTCGCGGTCTCCGCAGTCCAAAACCTACCTACCAACCGCCAACGAGGAGCGACTAGAACAAGCAACAATCAACGAGGTCGGAACGATGGGCGGTTGGATCAGGAGGTCCAAGAAATCCGATCTG
This sequence comes from Magnolia changhungtana, assembly GCA_030180095.1. Taxonomy (NCBI): domain Eukaryota; kingdom Viridiplantae; phylum Streptophyta; class Magnoliopsida; order Magnoliales; family Magnoliaceae; genus Magnolia; species Magnolia changhungtana. The sequence goes on from JASAUF010000667.1 coordinate 5,946,388, forward strand.
ATATGAATATGATGAAGCGAGATGTTAGAAAGAATGTATCGGCGGCAAATGCGCCACTCCCGCCTCCTCAAGGAGAAACGGCACACGTACCAGCTGTGCGGCCGATCCACAACTTTTCGCACCACAATCTTTTCGGCCGAGCCAACACCTAAGCTGTCGAACAGAACCGGGAGCCAACTCCAGCCATGGCCGGCCAATGCGTTTTGTTCCCGTAACCGACCTTCGGCACGAGATAGAGCGAAGAAGGCGCATCCGACCTCCCGAAGAAGGCACGGCAGAAAGTAGTAGAACCGTGGAAAGCCGATATTCAAAACTTTAAAAGAGAGGTGCGGGAAGAAATGGCGAAAGAAATGGCAGACATGAAGCATAGTCGGAATATGCATCCAATCGATACGAGGCAAAGGCGTCCCCCTTTGTGGACTCAGTAATGGCGGCTTCGGTTGTCCGAGAGGTTTCGCTTGCCTCAAATCACTCCCTTCACCGGCAAAACCGACCCAACGGAGCATATCGAATGCTTCAGAACATATATGGAGCTCCATGACGCCTCGGATGCAGTGATGTGTCGAGCCTTTTCTCTTACATTGACCGATATAGCTAGACTGTGGTTCAAACAGTTGAAGCCAAAGTCCATTAGCTCATTCGCTGAGCTGAGCGACGCCTTCCTTACTAATTTCATCGGCGGAAAAAAGAAATTGAAGCCCCCCGCACATCTGAACAACATAGTTCAGAAGCAGGGAGAGCTGCTGAAAGACTACATAAAGCGCTTCAATTTCGAGTCCCTTCAGGTTCGGAAACATTCGGAAGAAACGGCTCTCAATGCGCTCATGCAAGGAGTTAAAGATAAGCCATTTCTGGCATCTTTAGACAAAACTCCGCCCGATACTCTGGCAGAGTTTATGGCACGGTCGGATAAGTATGCCAACGCCGAAGAAACGCGAATCCTGCGTGAAACTAAAACCTCGGTCAAAGAGTTGGTCAAAAAGGAGGCCGACTCGGACCGGGGAAAGAAACGCAAGGATGATCAAGCGCATAATGAGCGAAGATCAGGAAAACGACTGATCGCAAGCTTTTTCCACATATACCCCCCGAACAAAACTCGGGAGCGTGTATTGATGGAAATCAAAAGCGCTTAAGGTTTCGCTTCAACGCCCAATAAGCTCAAAGGCAATCCTAATCGGCGGGATAAGGATAAATACTGTCACTATCATCGTGATCATGGGCATAACACGAGTGATTGCCGTCATCTAAAAGAAGAAATCGAGCGACTCATAAAGGACGGCCGACTCAAAGAACATGTGGTTAAAGCTGCGGAAACTGAGGGACGCCCGACCGAGAATCAGCCGATGGAAGAAATTCGGACAATTATCGGTGGTCCGCGAGGTGGGGGCGACTCAAACAATGCCAGAAAGAACCATGCAAGGAAACTTAGTCAGCCAGATGCCGAGCTTATGGTTATAGGGCGGCCGCTAAAAGAGAAGAAAAGGGAAAATATTGTCTTTCGTTCACAGAGGAAGACGCCCGAGGTATCTATCACCCCACGACGACGCACCGATTATCACTCGACCATCGCCAATCAAAAAGTATTCCAGGATACTCGTTGATACTGGGTCATCTGGCCGATGTGTTATTTACTCAGCGTTCAATAAAATGGGAATCGAACGATCCATGTTACGTCCGATTCGAACTCCGCTTAATCGGGTTTTCCGGGGACAAGTATTGCACTCGAAGGAATTGTCTCGCCGCCACTCATCGCCGGCAGCATTCGCATCGAAAACGATGATGGTGGATTTCTTAGTCGTCGATCAACCTTCGGTATACAACGCCATACTCGCCGACCCTCTCTAAGTCTCCTACAAAGCCGTGGTATCCACATACCATCTCTCACTAAAATTTCAATCGAGTCGGGAGTAGGAGTTGTCAAAGGAGATCAGCAAGATGCGAGGCGTTGTTACATGATAGCCGTGAAAGGATCAGCCGACAAAATTCCAATCGACGTTTCAACGATCGAATCGTTGGACCCTCGGGGCGAGAGTCATGAACGAGGACGGCCGGTTGAAGACCTCATCTCAGTCCCCTTGGTCGAGACAGATGCATCAAAGACAGTGCGAATTGGCTCGTCTTTACAGCCCCCCTTGAAAGATAAACTGATAGCCCTGCTCCGCAGGTACGCCGATATATTCGCCTGGTGCCATGACGATATGCCGGGGATTGACCCATCGGTGATGACCCACCGACTCAACGTCGACCCGTCGTTTCGACCGATCCGACAGAAGCGACGACCACTCGGCCCCGAACGATATGCTATCATTGAAGAAGAAGTCAGCAAACTCGTCCAGGCCAATTTCATAGAAGAAATACACTATCCAGAGTGGGTCGCGAATGTCGTGCTGGTAAAAAAGTCCAACGGGAAGTGGCGAGTCTGTATCGACTATACTGACCTAAATAAAGCCTGCCCGAAGGATAGCTTTCCGCTTCCAAGGATAGATCAGCTAGTAGATAGTACGGCCGGACATGAGCTTCTGAGCTTCATGGATGCGTATTCAGGATATAATCAAATTGTAATGCACCAAGATGATAAATCAAAAACTACCTTTGTCACAGACAAAGGCCTTTATTGTTACCGAGTGATGCCATTTGGTTTGAAGAATGCCGGTGCAACTTATCAAAGATTAGTTAACAAAATCTTTGCTCGGCTTTATAGGTCGAACCATGGAAGTATACATCGACGACATGCTCGTCAAGAGTATACACGCGGCGGATCATGTAAATGATCTGGAAGAAATGTTTCTCATCCTACTAAGTTTTCGGATGAAGTTGAATCCGAATAAATGTGCTTTTGGGGTGAGCTCCGGAAAGTTCCTCGGTTTCTTGGTTAGTCAGCGAGGAATTGAAGCAAACCCCGAGAAGATAAAGGCCTTGGTCGAAATGGAATCCCCTAAAACCATTAAGGACATCCAAAGGTTGACTGGAAGGGTCGCAGCACTTAATCGGTTCCTGTCCAGAGCCACAGATAAGTGTCTCCCTTTCTTCAAGCAGTTGAAAGGACAACAAACAATGAGATGGACGGAAGAATGCGAAGCGGCATTTCAACAATTAAAATCATATCTCGGTTCTCCGCCTCTCTTGTCAAAGCCCGAATCAGGCGAATCCCTGCTGCTGTATCTAGCAGTATCCGACGCAGCAGTTAGCTCGGCTTTGATACGAGAATCCGAAGGAAAGCAGCTGCCGGTATATTACGTTAGCAAAGCATTGTTGCCAGCAGAAACAAGATACCCAAACTTGGAAAAAGTAGCCTTGGCACTAATAACTTCCTCTCGCCGACTCAGGCCGTATTTCCATGCCCATACTATCATCGTGATGACCGATCTCCCTCTTCGCCAAGTTTTGCAGAAACCAGAAGCTTCCGGCCGACTCACGAAATGGGCCATCGAACTGAGTGAGTTTGATATTCAGTACAAGCCGAAGGCAGCAATCAAAGGGCAAGCTGTCGCCGATTTTATTGCCGATGGAACCCCACCAAATGATCTCCCAGTCGATGATATGCCAACAGATGTCATCGCCCAAGCAGCGGCCGCTACGCCGCCCCTACCCTGCCCTATTCCCTGGAAACTATTTGTCGACGGCTCTTCCAACTCGAAGGCAAGTGGGGCTGGGATTGTACTGAAACCCCGATCATACTTACATACAATATGCCTTGCGACTTGGATTCCAAGCCTCGAACAACACAGCGGAATATGAAGCATTGTTGCTCGGTCTCCGACTCGACAAGCATGGGAGTCACGCATTTAAGTGTGTTCAGCGATTCTCAGTTGGTCGTTAATCAAGTGAACGGTATATACCAGACACGGAAAGACCAATTAAGAGCGTACATGGAGAAGGCAAAAGAACTTATCAACGGATTTCAACTCTGTCAGGTCACTCGGATCCCTCGTACGGAAAATGGCAAAGCCGACCTATTAGCGAAACTCGCCTCTGCCAATGAAGACGACATACCCAGGTCCGTCCCCGTCGAATACGTCGAGAAACCAAGCATAAATGAATCAATTATTATGACTGTCCATGCTATCGACTCGGAACCATCCTGGACGGATCCAATCCGCCAATACCTTGACAAGGGGGAACTGCCTGAAGATCGTGTCGAGGCCCGACGACTTAAATTCCGAGCCTCCCGTTACACCGTACTCAACAATACCCTTTATAAGAAAGGTTACTATGCTCCGTTGCTTCGGTGCCTCACACCCGGTGAGGCGAATTACGTATTACGTGAAGTCCATGAAGGAATCTGCGGAAACCACTCTGGAGGAAGGTCTCTCGCCCACAAGGTTTTACGGGGATACTACTGGCCCACTATTCAACACGACGCTCGCACGCTCGTCAAAAATGCGACAAATGTCGGCCGATTCGCAGCAATCCCGAGACGAGCCCCGAAAGCGCTAACACCAATGACTGGTCCCTGGCCCTTTGCACAATGGGGTATTGACATCATAGGTCCACTCCCTATGGGAAAAGGTCAAACCAAGTTCGCCGTGGTAGCAGTAGATTATTTCACGAAATGGGCCGAGGCAGAGCCATTAGCCAAAATAACCGAGCAGAAGATCACCGAGTTCGTCTGGAAAAACATTATCTGTCTGTTCGGAGTACCCCATACCATTATTACGGATAATGGAAGACAATTCGACAACAGGAGTTTTCGCGAAATGTGCAACAACCTCAGAATCAGAAACGTCTATTCCTCACCTCATCACCCTCAAACTAATGGGCAAGTCGAGGCGGTTAATAAGGTTGTCAAGCAACATCTTCGGACCAAGCTCGACCGAGCCAAGGGAGCATGGGCGGAAGAGCTCCCGAAAATTCTTTGGGCCTACCGAACCACAGCCCGAACCGCCACAGGAGAAACTCCCTTTTCACTCGCTTACGGGTCGGAAGCCGTCACTCCCGTTGAAATCGGCCTGCCTTCGGCCCGAATCACTTCATTCGACGAGGATGAAAACGAAGAACTCCTCGCACTCGGACTCGACCTCCTGGACGAGCGAAGGGAAATGGCACGACTACGTACAGAAGCCCGGCAACGACAAGTGGCACGGTTCTACAATGCCCGAGTTAAGATCAGACGATTTCGGATGGGAGATATGGTTCTCCGAAAAGTATTTTCGAATACTAAGGAAATTGGGTCGGGCACGTTAGGACCAAACTGGGAAGGACCCTACATTGTCTCGGGTACCATTCGGCCAAGAACATATCAATTGGAAGATCTGAACGGGCAATCGCTGCCTCATCCGTGGAACGCTGAACATCTCAAGACTTACTATCCTTGAACTCAGTGCTCAATGTAAAGATTCTAGACTAAGCAAGATCAAAGCCGAGTTAAATAAAACTAATGTGTTTTCCTTCATTCGTCAACCACATCCGAGTACAAAAAAAAAAAAAAAAAAAAACAAAAAGGGGCCCAGGTTACTCTCCGCCGGTCGGAGCGGCCCCGAAGCATTCTCACAAATGCCGACCTCTTCCCCACCTAGGTGATTTGGGCGGCGGCATCCGCATTCTCGGACTCCAAGGCTCCACCCTCGATTTCGAGAGATCAAGGTCGGGAAAAGATTTCTTTATCTCCTTAATGCATTCAAGAAATCCGCTTTGAAACAAGCGATCCCTCTCATCCTCGAACTCCTCGGATTCGAGAAATGCTTGGACGGCTTGATCCCTAGCTTTCTCGGCCTCTTGAGTCTTCTCATTGGCCTGCTGGATAAGCCCCGCCGCCTCATGCTTAGCTCGAGCTAAGTCATCTGCGCAAGCGTGCATGGACTGTGAGAACTCGTCGAGTCTCCTCTTCAGCCCTAGAAAGAAGAACCGATACCCGACTAACTTCAGCTTGCGTCTCTTCAAGGGCTCTCTTGGAGGAAGCCGCCTCTGCTTTCGCATCCTCAGCAGCTTTTCGGGCGAGGGCCGCCTCCGCCATCAAAATACCGGCCCGAGTTTCGGCCTCTTCACGGCGCCCTTCAGCTTCCGACGACGAAGGGTCTGCAGCCGATGGGTTGAAGATAATTCCTTGCTGGCCTTAACCAAGCAAGGAGCGAGTTCAAAAAGCACCCTTGCCGCATGACCAACGGTTTGCGACGAAGGAGCATTGTAGAGACCGATGAACTCTTTCTCGCTCCCGTGGGCTAAAGCCCAGGAACCATCCCCGATACCACCTTCGCGATATCGCACGGACGGACGCCCTCTTGACTCGTCTCCTCCCCTCTCGAGGATGCAGTCCTCGTCTCTTCCTCCCCTCTGGAAGACGCGGCCCTAACTTCTTCCTCCTGCCTCGGGACCTCCGTCGAAATATGTTCCGAGTCGGGTGCCGCCCGAGGTTCCGAGGCCGCGGTCGCCGTCACTTCCACCCTTTCCTCCAGGGTCAGAAATTACGACAACAGGGGGAGCAGAAGAACCCATAGGTTCTTTTTCCTTCCGTACCACTTTCGGTCTCTTCAGCGGCCGATGCTCGACAGAGAGGCGATCGTGGAGGAGCCTTCAACTTTGAAATCATCCTAGGAGGAGGACGGGCCCCGGCCATCTTTGAAGGGACCGGTTAATGGAGGGTTGGCTCGGAAGGGGCTGCCTCAGAGGGGGCTGGCTCTGGGAACAATCCGCAGGTGGGGACGAGCTTCGGGCAAATCTAAAAGTAAAAAGAAAGAAAGAGGAGAAATTCAAGTCAGGAAAAATCCAAAAGGCACATGAAGATGCACTTTCAATTACCTGTGACAGCCGAGTCTAGACCTGCGAGATGGAGGCGCTCCGGCTGTAAAAGTACTTTCCAGGACCTATCTGTCGGGTCCAACGTCCTCAGTTCTTTGATCCGAGCTGCGGCACTTGAGCCGAGCTTTTGTCGCTTCTTCGGAATATCTGCCAAACACAAGCACGTCAGACTCGGAACATTGCAAAAATGATGAAGGGCATGGAAGAAGAGCCAAGTCACCTGCTCTTTGGAACGACCGAGGGACACGAGCCTCGTAGGACCCGGATTCAGCCGACTCCCAACGGCCACAGGCCCAAAACCAACGCTCCCTCCAATGCTTGTTAGAAGTGGGAGGGTCAGTTATTAAGGAGCCGCCTCCGCCCCGCCAAGCGGCGAAGACGTAAAAGCCGGGGTAGTTCGGATTCACGCGCACTTGATATAAATGAAGGAATTCGTCGACTGATAACGGCGGCTGTTCCATCTCAGCCCACAGTACCGCGCACCCGAGTAAGTTCCTCCACCCATTCGGAACTATTTGCCCCGGCGCAATCCGAATTCGGGATAAAACTCCCTGGACAATGGGTTGAAGGGGCAGACGCAAGCCACATTGCATCGAGACTTGGTAAATCGCGACTGCCCCAGGAGGAGGATGATCCGGCAGCTGACTCGGACGAGGCAGATAAGTGATAACTGATTCGGGGATATGATACCCGATTCGGATTCTGTCTAAATCCGCCTCAGTTAGAACCGAAGGAACCGGTCCACTCAGGTCATCCCCGATCCTTCTCCCTCGACTCTCACGACGCCGACTTATCGCCAGAACCGACTTAGAGGTTCTCTCGGCAATCACTACCTCTTCTTCCTCCTCTTCTTCCTCTTCTTCCTCCATGCCCCTTGGACAATTGGGCCTTCCCGGACGGGTTATCAAAGAGGATCCACCCCGAGAAGGGTTAACAGGAGCAGGGCGCTCTGCCGGAGCTTCGGTGACCTGCTCAGAGAGAAATGTAGCGTTAGCATCAACTGTCATCTCCGTTAATAAAGAAGGCGATTCCGCAACGTTCCAAAAACGTTGCGCTTCGCCTTCATCTCCGGAAACTCCTTCCTGGGGACTTTGAGAACCCCTAGTCGCCATTATCACTAAGTAAAGAGGAAGGAGAGACTCACCGGAAGGAGGGAGAAAAACGGAAATGGCGAAGAGTGCCGCTGACAGTCAGCAAAGAGGAAAGGAAGGGAAGGAAAGACCGAAGACCGGAAAAGCTCCAAAAGAAATGAAAAGCGGGAACGGCAATAATAGTTTGAAATGCGGGGCCCTTACCCTTTTATAAGATCGCCGTACGCCGGAAGTAATTAATGAGGAAATGATTCGACGCCTGCATCGACTCCCTGGCTCGACACGTGGCGCGCGTCGACTGACGACAATAACGCCCTAGCTACGTGTCCAACCCTTATTGGCAGGATGAGCGACTTGACGGTTGCTTGGGCGCATCCGTTGTCGAAGCCCGAATCGTCTCCTATCAAAGACAAAGACACGGGATGCATTAAATGCACTTATTGCCTCGGACCGGGCCATGAACCGACTCACAACTCGTTACTCCCGAGTGTCACGTGAGACACACGGAGTAAGGGGCTTACTCGTTGGGGACAAAAATACTAAGTCCAGAGTGACTCGGGTCCTGGTTCCTCGGCTTGGGAAGCACTACGTCGGATCCGAAGGCGGGGCACGTCGGATCCGAGGCGGGATTGAGAGCTCTATAAACCGAGACGAAAGTTAACTCGCCTCGGACGAAGGACCTAAATCCGAGGGTGCACCGGCCGACCCTCGTAACGGAACTAGCCGGAGGACAGCGCGATATCGATTTCGTTCCGAACATGTTGGGATAAGATCCCTGATCCCGAAGTCCGCGGGATCAGACGAAGATCGCGGACGGGTGCCACCCGATGTCCGTGATCCTAGGAAGAGAATCCTCTTTCGATTACACGATATCAGGAGAAGAATCTTCCTACGATTAAACGCTTAAAACAGCTATAAAAAGGAAGCTTTCATCATCTAAAAGGTACGCACAAATTTCTCACCCAAGCTCCCTCAATACTGAAAGACCCAGATTCCTAGCCTGACTTTGGCATCGGAGGGTCCCCTGCTCCAGCCAAGGTCTCCTTTGTCTTCTTCTTGTGCAGGTGCTCGAAGGTCTGCCGAGGGTGAACCAGATTTTTGCATCAACATACATATATATATATATATAGGGAGAGAGAGAGAGAGAGAGAGAGAGAGAGAGAGAGAGAGAGAGAGAGAGAGAGAGAGAGAGAGGCGCTAGCAGCTGGCCCTAGTTGTAGAGGCATTTTTAACTTGGGGATTCTAACTCATGCATGGGGTGTACACGAACCGGGCTAGTTCGGTTAACTCGCTCGAACCCGCTCAACTCCGCCCAACCCGAAACTGAGTTCAGTCCGAGACCGGCCGTTTTCTTCAGCCCAAAACTGAGTTCGGGACGAGTTCGAATAGGTCCCAGTTCGGCCCGACTCGGTTCGAAACCCAACTGGACCCGGCCTAACTCGGCCTGACTCAGCCTTTATGGTATATATACCATATGTACCCAGCCTGATTCGAACATTTGCTCTTTTTTTTAACTGCTCCTATTTCACACCACTGATTGGAGCATGACCTGATCATTTTTCGGATGTGGCCCATCAACCATGGTGGCACACAAAATTAATGGTTATGTACAAAAAATACCACTTGTACAGCAGGGATATTTTGTGTGCATTTATTGGAAATCCCTGAAACAGCTAGATCATAGTATAATTCCTCTGCTGCATTATGTTCACTCTGCTTGTAGAAGTAAATGTTTGTTTTAGTTTCCAATACAAGTTACTATTGATTTCAGTGACATCATCCTGGAAGCTAAAGAAACTGGGGCAATGCTTTGGACTTGCAGCGTTTGATTGTTATCAGCACCGCATGTGCATGCCCACAAAATCATATTGTGGTCAAGCTGCGATTATCTTTAGCCATTATTCTAGTCAGGAATGTAGGAGAGGTATCGCACGAAACAATTTTCTCTTTGGATATTTTGAGAGAAGAGGTACTCTAACCAGGATGTGATAAGCTTGTTCATGACTGGCTGATATCTCTACGAATATCATGCCCTAGAGGTTTACTAAGCTCACACATGTCCATATGTGTCACACCGACTCTGGAACCATGATTAAGACTAACCTTTGCCTTGGGTTACACAATGTGATTTGGGTTGAAGTATTAAACATCCATATTCATCATTCACAGCCATACATTCACACAATGGCATCATATACATTATAAAAAGACATGGTATATATGCCGTTGATTGACTCTACCTTTATTCACAGTCTATAGTTCAACTATCTAAACCGTTGATTGAGGGCCTTGTAATGAGACGTGGATTACCTGCTAAAGTCCTTCCCAATAACTTGTTATAAAGTCCAAAACTGGTCCGAATTCGTTCGATTGCTGACCGGGCCGAGTTCGGGCTGGGCATGTTGGCCCGGTGACTGGGCCGGGCAAGGTTGAGCTCAGTTCAACTCGTGTGCACCCCTACTCATGCATGGTGCATATTACAGTACCGGACCCAGCTTTCATTATCTAGAGCGTGCCGTTCTTTCTTTGGGCCTAAATATAATCGAAGCCCCTCACCATACTAGAAATTTCAAGTCACGCTGTACACGATTGAAAGGTTGTCGAACTCAGTCCCTAGCTGGTTCAATCATCCATTGGATATTCGCCTGTGGTTCAATAGGCCAAAAATCCTGCTTATTAAAAGATCATGGTCATCTATCAGGGAAGGATCACCAACATGCATCACCCCATGGATCTCACATGCAAAGATTGTTTAATGACCGGAACAGTTTATTGTGATCGGAATTGTTTATTCTTGTGCATGGTACAATAAACACACTAAAGGGATGATCTTGACCATTGGTGTATGGAGTTGAATGCCAGCCATTGACAGTTTGCTTTTTAACCGCCCAAATCCAGCCATAAACATTGTGGTCCTAGATCATGCTCCTCAGTGGTAGGAAGATAGGAGCCACGATTGTTATTCAATCAAACACAAGGCCACCCATGTGATAGAGGGTTTGTATTTGGTTTACTTGTGCTATTAAAAAGTGCGAGTGCTAGAGTCGTACTCGACTCAATGTTTGATTAAATGTTGGTGACCTCGAGGGTAAGACCCTAATTGAAAATCTAGCTGTTGCACGAACCATCAATTGTAATCAACGATCAAATATTTTGCAAAAATGTACGGGTTAGTCATTCCTGGTTGATTTTTTTTTCACAACGTCAAGGACTTTTTCGATTACCACTACTTGCAATAAAGTGTGTTTCTCAAATGAACAAATGCGAATAGATAAGCTATAAAGGCCAAGCAATAATGGTTTTATTAATATTTAGATATGACTCATTACAATCAATAGAGTAAAAAAAAAAAACCAAAAACCAATGAAAAAATATATAAATACCTAATTCATCCGTGTGAACAAATGACTTAGGCGAACGGTTGGCAAGATATGACCAGAGTGATGATTGTCAAAGCAAGAACTCGTTTGATCATGATCTAACAACTTAGGATTGTGAATGATTATGCCAATCAGACAATATTCTAGTGATGACACTGGACATTTAGCAATACATGCTAAAGCCAAGCCAAGCCAAGCCAAGATAAATGGAAAGATAAAGGTAAAGATAAACAAAAATAATATATATTGTGTTTGATGTGGGTTACGAGCTCTTTATTGTGTGCTCCTTTAAATTTGTAGGTTGTCGAGATGACAAAACTCTAACTGGATTTTCTTATTGGTCCAAGATTATTCGCATCCATGACTCATACTCTCCTCATAGGAAATTCATGTAAATATGAAATTGTTGGTTTTTCATACCTACACTTTTATATAGATACTCCTCTACTGAAGACCTTTAGGATGATGATGCATATAAAAATAGCTTAGTCAAAGCCATCTCCACTCTTTTCCCCTTATAATTGTAGAATTGGTGGGGATTGGATCCAATAGATCTGGGATCTCCTGTTCTTTTGATTCCAATTGCTCCAATATGGGCCAATTCCATTGACATCCCATTTTTTCCAATAACGGTATGATTTTCAAATATTCGGTATTTTCATAATTGTCACGAGAGTTCCGAACGTCTCTAGAAAGATCTCTTATTTCGAAAGATTGCGAAAGATGACCTTATTAAATATATCATCTCCCATGTTCATGATAGGATCATTGCTACGGTAGGTCATTTATATATGTGTTAAGTATGATGCCTCATTGAAATGCCACACAAATCACACCCATATGTCATTCAACATTTCGATCCCCTATAGGCATGCATACAGCCACGTGCCGCCGCATTAATTATAGAAGACACATCCCCGGAGAAAAGGTGGTGAAAGTTATTTGAATGTGAGCACGTTCCTACTAGCATCGAGCTCATTGTGTCAGTACACTGTGACCTTCTATCGGTCCAAGTGGGTGCGTAAAAAACAAGTGTAAATAACGATGTTAACGGTCCTAGTGATGCGAATGTCTCTGCAGGTGGGCCCCAAAGGGGTAACACAGGCTGTTGATTGTAAGTCAGGACAATGGTAAAAACAAACTCCAGAATGTCCATATGATGGGCCATGACAATCACATAACTTAAATTTCTAATTGAACGGGAACTCGGCTATTTTTCTAACCGTCAATTTGAAGGTCCTCATTTTGATGGACACGATTGGCCGATAGTCTTAAATGAGGCAGATCCAAAGATCAATTGGACCAAACCATAGGAACAGAGGGGACTGGACGCCCACAGTTGAAAACTTCTCGGGGCTCACAGCAATGTTTGTTTCATGGAGTCATAAAAACTGGGGTGAAGGAAAAACTCAAATATTAGCTTGCTTCCCACATGGATAAACACATAGACCATTACGATGGGCCCACAGAGCTTTATCAGTGGCGGGGTCACTCTCCAATCCGAGGCTCTCATTTTTGGCTGTCCTCTGACATGAGATACGGCTTTGGTCGATCCGTGACTGTGGGGCCACCATGATGTATATGCTTTACATTTATGTTGTCCATTCGTTTTGACAGCTCATTTCAGTCCTATTCCAAACATTAACCAGATATTCAAATATCAGGTGGACCACATCACAGGAAATAGCGGTGACTGACCATTAAAAACTTACACTGGGCTACAAAAGTTTTAGATCAAGCTGATATTCATGTGATCCTTTCATTTTAGGTCTTTGCGACCTTAGGATGACAAATAACATTCTGGTGGTCCCCAGGAGTTTTTAACGGTGGGTATTCAATCACCACTGTTTCCAGTGGTACAGTCCACTAAGATTTGGATATGCTTACTTCTCAGGATCATGCCCTAAAATGAGAATGAGATGTCAAAAACGGACGTCAGGCATAGACATCACAGTGGCCCCACAGTCAGGGATCCACCTACATTCACCGAAGCCGCGCCCTCTAAAGCTGGCGAAACTGCTGGATAGAACGGATTTCATGTGGACATCTCGGTGGGACCCACAGAGATTTGGGTGACCAGAGCTCCCTGTAACTGTTACAGGAACTCGCGTCCACTCAAATGCGGACACGGTGGGGCCCCGAATCCAGTGGAGCAAGCGCTAGACTCAAACGCGAGGAACCAGTGCGGCTTCCATTTTATACTATACCCACTTCTCTAAAAGGCCGAAAGCTATTGCTCTGTTAGGGACGAGGTGAAGGTGCAAAAGATGCGCGAATACACCAAGATTTCAGTATATGCTATTCAGGCGCTCCTCCTCTTCGGTAAGTAATCTCTCTCTCTCTCTATCTCTATCTCTATCTCTTGATCGATTGATCGAGACCAACGGAGTTTCTTAGCCATGATTTCCTCCAGGAGTGCTACAATGCGCCGTGGGTGATGAAGGATACTGTTCAGTACCCAATCAGAAGGCGGACTCGAACTCGCAACCTCTCTACTGGAAAGTAACGAACCCGACACTCTCCCCGGAGCATCTTCAAGGTCAGAAACCGATGCACCTAAATTCCCTTTTCGTCCTTTTTATGTATACCTAAATTCCCTTTTCGCCCTTTTTATGTATGTGTGTTACGTACTTATTTATGCATGTATGTTGAGGACATGCAAGAGAACAATAACCGATTAGAGTTAAACTCCTCTGAGAAGTTGAAATATTGGTAATTCTTTGATAATTCTGTTGGATTTGTGCCTTGGAAAACCATTGTGCATCTTAACCATTGATGGCATAGATGATGTCTGGTGATATCACCCACATGTAAATGTTATTCACCCACTTATTCCTTTGCTTATGCACACTTGTGGGGCCCACCACTTATCCCAACGAATGGGGTCGGCTACATGCCATGCTCATATACTTATTTATATTTTCTTATTTTTTGAGTTTTTCTGATAAAAAAGAAACACATTTGTTACTAGAGAAAGCCACTTTGAAGTAACTGATTATTACACGTTTTCTGGGCTAAAACTTCAATACATTGGATGTTTACTGGTCTAATGCTGCGACTTCTCTTGGCAAATCAGAAGACTTGGATGAATTCTTGCAAAACAATACTGATCCTGCAAGCCATGCCGAAGCATGTCGAATTTATAAATGAAGGGCTTGAGTCCATGCACAGCCCAACCCAATATCTAAGGGCTTGTTTGATAGGTGATAATCCATGGGAAAATAAAGGAATCCATAATCATTATTTCCCAAGATACTTGAGGAATAGATTCCAAGGGATTCCATTTTAAGTAGGATGTTTGATTTGAAAGTAGGAATCTTCACTTCACCTCTCAAGGGTCACCTTGGATTTTGTACTTGAGAATTGTAGAAATGGAAAAGTGTAATGCTTACATTAGGAATTCATGATTCCCCTTGCAAATCAAACAAGAGAAAACAATAATGATCACACTTTTACTTTCTTTTCCCACGGATTCCCAATTATCAAATGGGCCCTAAGGAATATGGCTGTGCATGCCAGGCAAATACTACATGCACAATTGTCAAGTAACTCGGGGCTGTTCTCCTTGTTGGGCCTTCAGTTAGATGGAAGTTCATTTCCAGCCCAATCATTTATTGGGCCTATTACTCCAGCCTTGGTCCAACTCATGGGCCTTGAGGCTCATTTCATACCAGAACAATGCGGGCTGGACTTGGGCTATCTTACACCAGCTGCAACGCTGCAAACAACAGCATCTCAGGGTTATTTTGGGTGCCAGCAAAGACTATTAAAGTAGTTGGTCAAGACGCTGTGCCTGTCTTGCCTGAAAAATAAAAAATTGCCTGTGAAAACACGACTCTGCACTTCTTCCAGGTTTAAGTAAATTTTTTTCTGATCGTTGATTTGGCACTAGCTGCTTGTGCCACCATGGCCCAGCTAGGCATGCTTTTAACCATTTGTTAGCTGGTGTCTCCTACCATTGATACTACGTGACCCATAAATCTGGCCGATCCAATATCCAGGTGGGCCACACTGTACGTTGAAACTGGACTGTTGGTCTTCTTTCAGGAGCGGAACTTTTCATTCCAAAAAGACATGCATGTAAAAGCAGCCGAACAACCCATAAGGTGTTGGTCTTCTATACACATGCATTTTTCAGGCTACTTTACGAAAAAGTAGACAAAAAAAGTTCTTCAGTGGCACCTGAACGGCCCCTAAGGTTCTAGTGTATTTAAAAACAGCCCACTCACTCTGGATAGATAATGCAGCTCATATATACATACACTTATACATATGCACCCACAAAGAGATGTATCTCTATAGACGTATAATGTAAATCTTTAATTACCAAACCACGATCACCTTATTTCTTGGGGTTTCAAATCATGTAAACATTCAATGATACAACTTCAGCTCTTATTTTAACTTTTGCATGCACACGCACAAAAACAAACAAACACACACACACGACAGGAAAAAAAAAAGAAAAGAAAAGAAAAGAAAAGAAAAGAAAAACTAAAGGTTTCTGTTTTATTGCCTGGCAGACTTACCTGGTTTCACTCGCAGTGTGATTAAAAGAGACCATGCTGTAATTACACCTGAAAGTCATGTATTCAGCCCTCTACCAGACTGGTATCTTTGATTTACTGCTGATTTTTTGGCTGCTGATTAGAGTCACCGGAAGTTTTTTTTTTTTGAGTGTCGTAATCCTTTTTATGTTTTGGTCTCTCCTCTTTTGCAGGACGAATACCTTGGGAGCTTATCTAATCACACCAGCAATGGGCTCGCATTTTGTAATGTACTTGGCAAATATGCAAGGTCTGATGTTATTTATTTTGTATGCAGCATGCATTATGTTGCTCATATGTCAATTACTTCGAAATTTTGTGGCAGAATGATATTGGCACCCACCCAATTTGATAGATACACCTTTTTTTTTTTTCTCCTACTTTTGGTGACACAGCGGCACTCGTTGTACACTTGTACTATCACAATACAATAGTACAATAGTTGTAATTACCAACAAGTAGAAGGAAAATGTGCATCCATCAAAGAAGGTGGGTAAATAGTGGTTCCTTTATTTTTAAGTTTTCAATAGATCTACTGAAGTTATGCGCAACTTGGTCTGGCATCTAGCCTAGCAATATTGATTTGTTGTTGTACTAGTTTTTTTTTTTTTTTTTTTTTTTTTACTTCCTGTTTTTAGATCTTTCTATCCATTCAAAGAATTCAAAGTTGTTGTGTTTGCTTTTTTCTCTTTCTCCTGCGTATGGATCTGATCAATGATTCTGCCCATGCAGACAACTCAAAGTCAGCACTACCTCCACGGGATGTTGAAAGGTGCATAGTCTTCTTTTCTCTTGTCTCAATCGGTTTCTGCAGGACTTCTTTGACACCCATGCTCACAGTATACCATCCATTTTCATGATTACTGAAAACTGCTTTGCAACCCACACTTGCCTGGTATCTGCATGCAGGTTTTACCTCATTTACTATTTCACATTCATTAAAGATTAACCACCTTGGTATCTTTGCCTGCTTGTTTTCGTGCATTGTGACTTGAGTTTCAAATGCAGTGCTCATTCTAAGACTTGCATACAGATCCATGAACTGTTTGTTATCTATGCACCATATACTTCCAGCCTGCTTTACGCCATTTTCTCATCCATTTTCCTCTATACTTGTCTGCTTCCATGTTTCTTTCTCTTCTCATCACCACTCAAGATTTCTCTATACTCCTGTCCATTTTCAGAATATTTTCAGGTCATACACTCGTATTGCATTCATTTTTGAATCTCTGGCAGTAACCATTTGGGGCCCGTTTGGACGGGTGGATTGGAAGGGATTGAATGGTATTAGGATGGATGGCATAGATTTCAAGGTAATGATGGTGTTGTCAGTGGATTGTCTTGAGATCCATGGGATTGCTATATCCACGGATTGCTATATCAAGTCTGTTTGGCACGCCCGGCCAGTCCCGGGATTAAACCTTCCCATCCCTTCCAGTCCCTCGAACCAAACATGTCCCAGGTAAATTTGAAAGGATTAGGGTGGATTGGATGGGATTTAAAGGTAATGATGGTGTTGTCAGTGGATTGTCTTAAGATCTATGGGATTGCTATATCCCGAGATCAGATCACCCCGGCTGTTTGGCACACCTGGCCAATCCCCGGATTTAACTTCCAATCCCTTCCAATACCATCTAATCCCTTCCAATCCACCCGTCCAAACGGGTCCTTAATTCCTTTCAACTTATATTCTATTACCCATGCATCCAGGTTCTTGTTTGTGGTCATGGGCACTGTGGTACTATCAAATGCGTCTGGAATCAGCCACAGACTGCTTGTAAGATCCCTTCAACTGTTCTTGTTTTCCTATGGGTAACTGTTCCTAGACGGGAATAGGTTTATCTTAAATTTTATATGATCCCTGTTATTTGATGGGGTGTGATTATCACTATGGGCACTCATATTGGTGACGATATACGAAACTATGTAGAAGTATATGGACATGCATGTACATATATGTAGTTATTCCCTATCAGGACTGATTATAATGTTTGTGGTTGAAATGCAGGTGGACTCGTATGCATATCTACCTGCGAATTTTGAACATTCTCTCAAGTGTGACACATCCGCCACCCTTGTTATATTCGAGCGAAGGTTTTAGTTTCTCATCTCCTGTTGAAATCATGCATGAATTGACATGTTCTCTCACTTCCTCTTGATTGTTGTTCGCCTAGAGAATGCAATTGCACTGTAACTACCCTATCCTGCCTCTTGTTATGGTTACTTTTTTCTTAATGGCCACTCATGCAACTGATTCGGAAAGCTTTTCTTTTTGTTACATCTTAAATATATGCCATTTTTTTTTCCTTGGTGGTGATGATACCAATTTCTTAAACCCTCATCTGCTGAGGGTGTGAGTCCATTTTACACAGACCATCTAAGTAAATCTAAGAATGGTCCACTCCCTTTATTTTTATTTTTTCTAAACTCACGAACAATATATTCCATATCGTTCCTACCTGTTTGTTTATACGTTTCAGAACTGAAGTCATCATTCCATATCTTTTTTAGTACTTTCAAAATTTAAATCACACTTATCAACAAATAAAATTTTCTTCTTAACTAGGTACTCAGTTTTGGAAAAACATATCTCTGAATTGATTGTTGGCTCAACGGACAAGCAGCCACTTCTTGAAACTCCAGGCGAGGTACTTCTTTGAATTTCTCATCCTTTAGAGTGCGTTTGGTTCACCAAATATCATGAAATTTCATGATTAATCAGTCTAATTTGGTGCAGAATTTCATGATTTGTAGTGAAATTTGGTGCAACCAAACATACCCTTTGAAGTCATCTAATGCTGTGAAGGGATTACTACACTTCCATTGAGCACACTTTCTTGTACATATTATTGGCTCTAAAGATCATATTCTTATTGTTATCTTTTAAAAGTCATTATTTGGCTGCACTATCTGTTTCTGCAAATAGTTTCTTTGACTTTGCTGTTCATCTGTTTTCAGGTTTTTGAACTTAGGAAACTGCTGCCTGTCTCAGCTCCATATGACTTCAATATCCATGTGAGCCATTTTATACTTAAACATCTCCGTATTACTTGTTGCTGCCTACCACCAGCTATATTTTACTTTTGCAACTTAAATTATTCACCTGGAATATATGATATTCTTAAGTTCCATGCATGTATAAGTTCCTGACTGCCCGTATCTAAAGGGTTTCTTGTATGTGGCTATGAAGAATTTCTATGAATTAGTCTCAAGACTTACGATACTTTTGATGAAAAGACATTACGGTTGGAGATGCAATTTTGTTAAACCAATGAAGTGAAAATGGAAGTAGGAATGCATTAGGCCCATGCAGCTGACATAGCCATTGATGCCACGTAAGATATAGGCAATAAGAACCCTTTAGGTCTGTGCATCTGACAAAGTGACGCTATATAAGATATGTATGGAAAGCATTCCATTTGTATATGTTACCCTCATGGTTGACTTGTATTACCCATACCTTATGAGGTCCTTAAACCAAGTAAACATGAGATGGCTCCTACATGGTAAGGAGCTGCAACATCTGAATGCATAACTCAATAGATTAGAAAGTTTCCTTCAACTACTTTAAAATACAGGTAATTTATGTCTGTGTGCTCATTTTGAGGCAGTTCAAGCCCAATGTTTTAAATATTGTTATCGCGTAATGTATCGCACCCTTGGGATACGGATACATATCAGTTATTGTATGGGATATATCGGTTGTATCGCGTAATGTATCGCCGTTGTTGGGAAACATGGGAACATTGGGAAATTGGTCAAAATTTTCCATGAAACTTTAAGGATTGTTGAAAAAGACATCAATACACACTTAGAAATCAAAACATTATAAAAAAAATGCACATAACAAGGGTTTCCTTTGTATGGGGTCCTAATATATGCGCTTTCCAATTGAACTGATGCAAGTATATTCAAAGTCTATTCATATAATTTATAAACGTAAGAAGACATGTATGGAAACACAAATAATACATTCAAAAGCAAAAGAAGAATCACTAGATCAGGTTACATACATGTTTAATTTTGTGTTTGGATACAAAGATTGTAACTGATTTGCGAGAAATTGAGAAATTTTGATATTTCTCAATTTTCCACAACTTTGACCCATCTCCCCTAAATCTCGAAATTGAAGTTCCAAATGCATGATTTTTAATGGAAAATATGAAGAATCATATATTTGTAACAATTTGACACTAGTTTAACGTGATTTACAACAAAAACATGAATCGAAAATAAAAATGCTCACTGGATCGAATAGGTGGGATATATCGGCACTACCTGTGCGTTCCGTATCGCTTGGGTGGGATACAAGATATAACGTGGGATATATTGGCTGATATTGTCGATATTTAAAACACTGTTCAAGCCCCATAGGCAATGAATCAGATATAGTGGTGAAGTTACTCTTCTTTCTAGTTTAGTTGAGTTTTATTGCACACAGCCCAGTGTGTTAAATTCTTTGCATTTCCAGATATACAGCTTACCTGAGAGGCTGAGACCTGCATGCTAAAATTATATGAAGATGATTGCTCTCTCTCTCTCTCTCTCTCTCTCTCTCTCTCTCTCTCTCTCTCTGCCGCAAAAAACTTAGTGTTTTGTGCACCCATATTGCAGATCATGGATTTCCAACCTGGAGAGTATCTTAATGTGAAGGTCTGTTTATTTCATCTCTTTCGTGATTCTTGAAATTATTTGCTGATTGTGGCAACTTGCAACTGATTCCTTTCTGAAGGAGTCCTTTAAAAGCCCTCTCATTACAGGCTTGCTCACTTTATCCTAAGGATGCTGTTAACATAAACAGAAATAGTTGAAATCAATAATGTGGTTATTTGTTTCATTGTGCGCTGGAGCAGGAGGTACACTATAATCAGCATGGCTTGTTGCTTTTAGAGGGACAGGGCATCTATCGCTTGGGTGACAGCTGGTAAGGATGTGTTTTGAGCCTGGAGGGAAATACTTTGAGGTTTCTATTGCCCTTGTTAAGAAAGGAATTCAGAAAAAAACGGCTAGCTTTTCTTTTCATTTATGATCTTTGATGCACGATTACTGAAATCGTAGAGTTTGGTCAAACATCAGATGACATATCTTGGTGCATGTTTTCATCATCTATATGTCAAATAGTTTTGATTTTGTGTTATCCTTGCTCTCTCCCCTAAGGATCATTGGAACTATCTTGCAGCTTGTCATCCCTATAAATGGTATCTATGTAAGTTGTAAGAATTTCGTTATGCTCCTGTAATAGGTTGAAACGATATTTCTACTTAGAAAATGCATGTCCTAGTAAATTTAAATCTGTCGTCCCTTGGAAGGAATTCCCCCCCTTGGCAGTATTGCCTTTTCATATGCATATTGAAAGCAACTAAGATCACGATCTTATCAATCGTACAAAAAAAAAAAAAAAACCATTTGGTTTCTAATGATTGACTTGATCCTTGCAATCATGGCAGGAAGTGTTTGTTGTGATCAGCTAACATCTGATCATGTATCCTCCACGGTAGTGTTGATTTTGCAAGAATCTGTAAGTGCAGGTCTAGCAACCAGCAGAATGGAAGAGCTTTCTGCATAAGTTTTACTATGCTATATTTCCCTGAAGGTTTCTGGTTGGATGCGTATATTAACGTTCTTTTTGATAAGTAGAAGGTCTATGAACATATTCACTTTGCTGTACTTTTTTCCACAGATGTTGCTCAGTTTGGTAGCAAGCAGAGTGGAAGAACTATCTGTACTTCACATTATTTCCAAACAGACAGAATATTCAAAAGTTTCCAACTTCTGCAGCAGATCGGATGTGCTCTGCCGCAAGTAAGATAAGGGTGGCAAGTGCTGTTCTTATATCACTTGCTATTTGGGAATAAAAAGGAGGAAAATGGGAACCCTGCCTGATTCATCGTCCCCCCACCCACAACCACCCAACCAACCAGAAAAAAAGATAGAAAGAAAAAGGCTGACTATTAATAATTGGCTAAGTCATACACTCTTGTGCCTATAGCAAGAAGAAAAAGGCATTAAATATGGTATTTGGTCTTCGTCTCACATAATGTTATCATTTCTTCACTTACCCTAGATGACCACTTCAAATTCCTTGGAGATGGGTGCACTTAGTGTCCAAGTCAAACACGTCGTTTTCAAATGCTTGTCTATCACTCCATTTCTTCTGTTTTGAACTGCATTTTAAAAATAAATTAAGTGCATCTGGTGCTGAAAAGGTCGGCAGTACATTCTCACAAGTTGCGTCGCTGCTTCTGAAATTAGGTACCCAGTTCAAGCAGACGATGCGATTTGGATGGCACCATTTGTACCTCAATGGTAAGAGCGTTATCCTTGTTCTTAGAAGGCCCTTTAGCTTCTATCAGCGAGGTTTGCTTGGTAAGCTCTGAGTTCCCCGAAATAGCTTAGCTTACTACATTTATTTACACATTTTTCAGGTATGCAGCACTTGGGAAAACCCGCTCACGGTACCTTCTATACAAGGATGTGAACATGAATCCACTGAATTCATAGACACTGGAAAACTGCCGGTCCAAAACCAGGTACTTGCTTTGGGGGGTTATACATATGCATTTTCATTTGAAAATGGAGAATGGCAATGTTGGTGCGAATAATAAGGCAGGAGATGGATTGACGGGCATTTATTAGAGCCGGGAAGTGCATTTCCCATTCTAGTGTAGGTGTTGAGATGGCTTGCTGCCTTCAAAGTAGAGGGGCAGAACCTGTGTTTTACTGAATTTTTGTTTGTTTTATTCGAAGTGATGATCTTTGTTGATGTAGAACTAAATGTAAAGGACCTAATGCAAATTAGAATCTGCAAAGCTTTGGATGTAGGAATGATCTGTATCATGGGACCCAGTGCTGATTGCAAAGATGAACAAAATCTTAGGGCAAATGAATTAGAAGGCAATGAAAATGAAAGTTTTAAGGACCTCTTCACGTGCAGAAAGGCCACTGTCGAGCTGGATGGATTAGCTCCGTCCATTTCATTTAAGTGGGAGGGTGAAGGAAAGGTACCTAATGTGTTTTTTCTTTTTCTTTTTTTTAAATTAATTAATTAATTTATTATTATTATTTTTTTTAAGACAAGAAATTTATTTAAAAAGGCAGCAGGACTGCCAGAGAAGCTACAGGAAGGGAACAGAAAAAACAAAGAAAAAAGAAAGGGGAGAAGACACCCAGAGATGGCAAACAACAAGACAGAAGCAGCCAACGCCTAGGCCACGCCCCCAAAAAAAAAGCCGAGACCCCTCACGGTGCCCAATCCCTAAAACAAATCAGAACTTTAGAGAAGGTGGCCGTAGATGAGTTACTCAGATTTCTAAAGACTCTGCTATTCATCTGAGCCTGTACATTCCACATATCCACAAGCAAAGTACAGTGCCATTTTTCCATCTAGGAATTTCCTGAATCCTGATAGACCGTGTCCCCAATCTTCATGGATTCAAATACTTTTCAGATTCGGGGTGCATTTGGTTGCACAGAATATCATGAAACTAAAACAAGATTAAGTGAAAAGTGTTGTATTTTGTTTTAAAATATTATTAAAAATTTGATTTTTCAAATTTTCGGTTTCCCTCTACATTCGGAAATTTTGGTGTTTTTGGATTGTGGATTTTGTTCCACATTAGATTTGATAAAGTAAACTATCTTGTATATAAGATAGTCTTTTTGCCTTGGGCTTGAGCCCCATTCAGGGGGTATGTGAATTTGGTCTTGTGGGGGGCTATACCAATAGTTCTAATATATGCAATTGACCACACGCGCGCGCATGCGCCGCCGAGTCCGTGTGCGCATGCACGACGGGACGGGCTGGGCGTGGGTGCGGGTGCGATGTGAGTGTACTCGCGTGAGTGTGTGTGTATGGGTACTCGCGGGACTTTATTTGCGAGAGTGTACTCACACTTGCGCCTTTTCGTTTTAAACCAGAGAGATGCATCTTTTCCTGTTGGTCGCACCTGTTGGGTTTAAACCCAACGGACCTAACCTTTTGTAAAATGGTGTTTATGTACCACTTCGAAGTCTATATAAAAACTACCGATTCATATACGAAAATATTATCTCTCTTATAAAACTCTCTCTGATACAGTTTTAAGAATCTTACTGATCGAGTTCATTGCTGAGTCAACTCAAGACTAGTTAAAGCGCAAGTGGTTAAACGCGTAAGTGAGTTCGAGACCTCATGTCGACAGTCGTTGTATGGAGTCGCACTCGCTAAGACACTTGGGGTCATAGTCGTTGTATCCTGGAGGTCGATTACTCTGGAAACCTGTTGAACTTGAGACACTGTCCAAGGGGAGCAAATTCGATTTCAAGCCAAGTGACTTAGTCACGCCTCAACTCAATTCAATAAGTTCTTTCTCTAAAATTTTATTATCTTTTTTTGGTTCTCGATTTTAATAGTCAATTTAATTCAACCAAATATTCCAACAAAAAACGTATGGGTCAATGTAAGAGAGGAAATCCATCAGGCATATTGATCTCCTGCACTGAAGAAAACGAGTGTTCCGGTGGCAAGATCAAACCTAAAACCACCGTGTGATTGCTTATGTACCAGATGAATGAAGTAATGAATGCCTTAGTATAAATGAAAACCAATGTTAGTATTTTTTTTAATTTAAAAAAAGAACAAAAAAACTGCATGTGATGATTGAATGTTAGATGACACATGAAGTTTATAGCAATCATTTTCTGATCCATTGGATGTTATAGAATGTGGGCCATGTTTGGTCTATAAATCATATATAATGTAAGCATGTAGTTATCTTTCAAAAAAACAATAATATAAGCATGTAGTTCATGTGTTTTTCGTAACTTTTCCTATATGATAGTGTGAGAGTTTTATTTTTTATTTTTTATTATTTTCTCATGTGGGAATTCCATCAATTCAGAAGTGGACTGTCCACATAAAATATTCTTTAAGCTTATGTGGTTAAGCAGGAGATATCTAGATGATCAACAGAATGCTTATTTCTTCACCCTAGTCTTCTAATCCTCACCATCTAATCAATTGGACATTTTGGATGGGAGAATCTGGTTAGGTAAACTCAAGACGTTGATCTTGTGGCGTTGGTCGTGGATGGTATTGCCCAAAAAGTCTAACACTAATTGGGTGGACCTAACAACCCAAATTTTGACATTCGAATGTTTCTAGATAGGATGGCTTGGATCATCTGATTGTTTGCAATCTTCTATTCTGCCAGCCATCATGCAATTCCCAAGCAGTAGGGCAAACTCCCATGAGAGTTCATAATTATTTTTTTAAAATGGGTTTTTTCATATAAATGCTTATCCTTTAGTTGATTTTTTAAAAACCACCTATTTACAAAGTTATTTAAATTAAATACTTAACCTCTAGGCATATGGTCTAAAAACCATATACTTTGATTAATGAAGAGTTTAAGTCATAATCATTAGTTGACGTACTCAACCTTATTTCCAAGCTAAAATTCCGTTGGCCCCACCATGATCATGTGTGTTATGTCACACTGTCCATTGGATCCGTACTCTTGCTCCGGTGGTACACTCTTAGGAGTTTCAACACCCGGTCAAGGGTTCGGTATCCATAGGTGGTGAAATCCTACTACAGCGTGATTGTGCAGAGGTGTATGTGTGTGTATAAATAAATAAATTAATTAAAAAAAATAAACACTATCCATTCAATATTTTCAGATCATTTTTGCGCATGGCCCACAAATGATGCACATCCAAATCTCAAGTGGACCACACCACAAAACAGTGGGCGTTATTATTCCACTGTTTCCTGCAGTGTGGTCTACATGAGCTTTGGATCTACCCCATTTTTGGGCTCATGCTGTAAAATGATCTATCAAAATTAATGGATAAAACATACATCATGGTGGGCCCACAGAATTTTGCCACAGACACTGCACAGTTTTACGTTGGGGCAATGAGATGGTGCAGATGTTTCCATGATATCCACAACAACATACATCCATTTCAGCCCCACATTGTAAGATATAGTGGTACCACCAAGACATTCTTGAGGCCCTGAGATTTGTGTGCCACTCTCATCCTAACGTGAATAAGCAAATAAACGGGTTGGATCACATGGTAAATGGGTAGCTAAAAGTCGTTTGGGTTAGTTAGGGTTCGTTTGGCACCTTGGATTGGAGGGGATTGGAGGGGGTTTGAAATCCCCTTCAATTGGTGCAAATGATCCCTTAGGAGTTTCAAACCCGGTCAAGGGATTGCCAATCCAGGTGGGTTCCCAATCCCCTCTTTGAGGGGGTTTGTAATCTACGTTGAGAGCTTGGATTACACCTAAAATCATTTCGTATAAATGTATGTCACTGTACACTATCATTTTACTGGGCTCATGGCTCACTATCGATGATTAGCACCATCCAAACATTGTTCATGTAGATCAACACCATCCAAATATTGTCCAGCACCGTCCAAACATTGTCCATATTAATCAACGATATCGCTTTGGATCACATACATTTTTGGGCTCATGCTGTAAAATGATCTATCAAAATTAATGGATTCGGAATTTCATCATGGTGGGCCCACAAAGCATATATTTTAGCGGGCTTATCACAACATAGTGTCAAAAATTATATATCTCACTAATTGGGGATATTAAAGTTGATTTCCATAATTAAATTCACAACAACATACAATATCAGCCCCATATATAGGTATTTTGAACCAAGACATTGATTCACACTCCATTTGGTGCCAAACACACCTAAGGATCGCAATAAACGGGTTGCGAATCCAGGGGGTTCCAAATCCACGCTCCCAAACAGGCCCAACGTTATTAACCGTGAGCATTTTCGTCATTTACAAAATATGACTTGAAATACATGAGGTTTTATTAAAAACAGTGTGCTTTCTTGACTTACAAATGGTGGTGACTCTTCAAACCACACCCATGGAATAGTTATATGACAATCCAAACCGTCCAAATTGGTAACTCAATTATGGATAGAGCATAACCCAAAGATTGCATTGGATGATAGTAACCATCTAATCTTGCCCTTGAAAAATGAACCATTCACCATTTTACTTTCAACTGTCCGTTGGATTGTCACTAATTGAATGCTAGAATTGGTTGATCAGTGTAATTTTAGAATATGCTCCATCCACGATATGCCCCTTGATTTGGATGGTCTGGATAGTCGGACAAGAGTTCCACACCACGGTTCTCTAAATGGTGGTGATTTGCCATAGGAGTCTACTCTTGCCATTTTTGTAAAGAGAACTGACACATGCCAGATGTGAAGGACATCAGTCCCATTGAAACAGTAGAATCCACCATGAAGATTTAGATGATCGAATATCAATCTGATCCGCTAACTAGGTGGGCTCAACTAATCATGATGCATATCTTGAAAATAAACTGATTGAAGTATAGTAATATCTAATTAATGGCCGTAAGTGGATGGCTGCAAATCGATGGATAGTGGGTCCAACTTCATCCATTCCGTGTAATTTTGGGCAGCATAAAAACAAAATGGGGCCTACTATTTTTAGAGCCTGGATTTTTGTGCATAGGCGTACGGTGTATGAGTCACCGCCATTAAAAAATGGCGAGGACTGCATGCCGTTGAACGGATCTAATTCAAGCGGCAAATGGGCCCAGGGCTGGGCTGCAGAAAATCAAAAGCTTGAATTGGTTCGGTCCAACCAATACAAAATCGGAGATTACGACCCAAACGAACCCCGTCCGGTCCCGCCAGTTTGCTCCACTTTGACTCAAGCGAGTACACTTTCTTTTGGTACTCTCCTCTCACATGTGTGAAGTTGCCGCACGTGATTTTTCCTGTCCGTTCTCATATGTGTGAACTTGTCACTCGTACCCACGTGCGAGGAGTTATTTGATACTCTAGCTGCGTATGATGCTTGAGAAATGGGGTCTTTAGGCCAATAACCTCAAGGATGTGTTATTAGCTTTAGCTACTTATTTACAAACGTAAACTTTTTTTTAGTATTGATGATATACTTTCATATTTCTAAAGGATGAAAATGCTCCTCTACCATATGCTTTATGAGCTCGTGTCCAAAGATGAAAGGACTTTTTCAAAGAAGTGATCGTGGGTTCCACTAAATTATAAATGAGCCCACTTATTGGTTGATTTAAGCTGTTCATTTTAATCGGAAAACAGCAAACTACAAAAGAGTGTTTTTTTGTTTTTGAAAAGAAGAACTCTGTGACTAAAATGACATTAATATTGTTCATTAATTTTAAATTGTTTCATTTGGTGTGATTTATCTGTGATTAGTTTTGTCCTCAAACTTGGTCCAATGAGTCAATAGTCCTCATATAATATGTAGGATGGGTACGCGGATTGCGTCCTACCTTAGCTCGGACGGTAATCCATCTGGGCAGGGCTCTGTGGGGTTCACCGTATTATAAGTGTTTTATCCATGCCGTTAAACGCTTTTTTCTAATAATTTTAATACGTGAGCCAAAAAATGAGGCAGGTCCAAGGCTTAAGTGGATTGAACGTCCACCATTTAAAAAATCTTGGGAACTGGAGAAGTTTCGGATCAAGTTGATGTTTATGTTTTCACTTCATTCACGTCCAAATGACCTTATAAATAAGTGAAGGAAAGCCATTTGGCTTTTTTTTTTTTTTTCTTTGGGGGGGTAGTTGTATGGAGCAACCTTCACAATGGTTGGGAGTTGTATGGAGCTCTAACAAAGGTCCGGTGAAGCTTAATATACTCTCTGGGACGAAAATAAGAGTTTTTTAAAAAGTTTTTTTGTTACACTCTCTAACGTAAAAGTTATAACGGCCAAAATGTAAGTTCTTTTGTGTGTTGTGTTTGTTTTTGTTGGTATGTATTAATGGTAAGAGTTTGTAAAAAGGAGAAGGGTATGGCAGTCCTTTTGTAGTTTTTTTTTTATTTTTTTTTATATTTTTTAGTTAGGTATTAACGATGAGAGTTTGTAAAAGGGAGGAGGGTGTGGTATCCCTTTGTAGTTTTTTTTTTTAGTTAGGTATGAGTGATGAGAGCTTATAATGGAAGAATGCTTTAATTAATGAATTTTGTAATGAAAATATATTGTAATGGATGAATATGATGAACATTATAATAGATAATTGTTGAACCTTATAACAGATGATTTTTTGTAATGAAAAATGTTATATAGTGGATCACTAATATTCGGTGTGGATCATCAATATTCATTATGGATTGTTGATATTCATTATGTTTTGTTGATATTTACGGATAATCATTATGGGTCCCCAATCTCACAAAAATGACCATAATTCTCTTGTCATATGTTTGATTGGGATAATCTTGCGCTCGTTAGAAAGCTAATTCGATAAAATTTTAAATTGCTTTGGAATTATCTCATTTGAACATCATTCGATAGCACAAAAGTAGGCATAAAGTTCATTATAGTTGTGGGTTATCGATTCCACAAAAAATAATTATAACACCCTCGATACATGTTCAATTATGGTGATACTGTATTCATTGAAAAGATAATTTGATAAAATTTTAAATGGCTTTGGAATCATCTTATTTGGATACAATTTAATAATTTAAAAGTGAGCCCAAAGTTTATTATGACATGGATCATACTATGATAAACTTTATGCCCACTTTTGGTCTATCAAATAGTGTTCAAATGAGATGATTATAAAGTCATTTGAAAGTTCATCAAATTATTTTTCAAACAAGTACAAGGTCACTCAATCGAACATGCAATGAGAGAGTTATAGTATTTTCGTGGGATCGATAATCTTATAATCATTATAGATTTTGGGCTCATTTTTAGGCTATTAAATAGTGTTCAAATGAGATAATTTTAAAGCTATTTGAAAGTTCATCAAATTAACTTTTTAACGAGAATAAGATCACCCTAGTCGAACATGTAACGAAGGAATTATGACCGTTTTCGTAGGATTGATGACCCATTATAAATATTTACGATCCACTGTGAATATCGGCGATCCACCATATAACATTCATTCATTACAACATTATTTCATTATAAAAATTTACACATAATGACAATCATTCATTCCAACATTCATCACATTCATCCATTATAAGATTCATCAATTGTAAAATTCATTCATTAAAAACATTTTTCCATTATAGCTTTCTTCCACACCTTCATCACTTTCACAAACTCTCACAATTTATATATAAAAAAATAGCTATAAAGGGACTACCACACTCTTATCCCTTTCACAAACTCCCACTATTGATACCCACTAACAAAAACAAACATAATACATAAAAGAATATATCTTTAGCCATCATAGCTTATACGTCGAAAAGTGATCGAAAAACTTTAAAATAACTCTTCGTTTTCAGCCCAGACAGTATATTAAGCTTCATCAGACCTTCCTTGGAATTCCACACAACTACCAACCGTTGTGGAGGTTTGGATCTTGTGTGGTCCCCTCTCATAAATAAAAATGAAGAAGAAAAGAAGAAAAAAGCCAACCGGCCTTGAAACCACAATGGCCTCACATAAGAACCATCCCACATCTTATATAGGGCCCACTTGCTTGTCGTGAAGCAAATTCAACCCATTTACATAAAAGAGGTTTTAATTTTTTTATCATCGGTCCGATTTTGAGGGTAAAGTTTATTACAGATGGACCACATTGGAGGAAATAGTTCGGAATTAACAAACATCGTTAATGCTATTGTCAGCCACAGAGTTTTTCTTTTCGAAAATCAAAAAAATATTTATTTATAGTTTACGATTGTTCGATTAAAATGAACAGTACGGATTGGCCAAGAGGTGAGCTCATTTATGTTTAGTGGGACCCACATTCACTTTATTAGAAAAACCCTTCCATTTTTTAAAACAAGAGCCCGTTATACCAGAAACATGTGTATTTTCATTTGGAGAAAAATGAAAAAGTGACCTCGGGGCAAAACATATTAATTTTGGAGAGAAAGGGCCAAAGCCAATACAACATAACACAACGAGACTATTGGCCTAAAATATCCCTTAGAAATGTCTTGCCTCACCCCAAAGTAGGGCCAAAGCCAATACAACATAACACAACGAGACTATTGGCCTAAAATATCCCTTAGAAATGTCTTGCCTCACCCCAAAGTAAACCGGCCAACTAAACTATGTAACCTACCGTTGTTCCATTACCATGGAAAATTAATATTGGTGGAACAATCCTGGTCACTGATTCATGGCCACTTATTTCTTAAAACCAAACCGTTGGATATTTCTCTTTCTTGAGTGTCCAATTAATGTCGTGCAATCTAATAATTAGACAATCCATTAAAAGTTTGTTTTAGATCTTATCATATCTGTGATTGTAGCTATTAATTGACTGTTCGGCTTATATTTCATATATATACGCAGTGTCTTGGTAATTTCTAAATGCTTGTCTATCATCTATCACACTTATCTAGAGTATCAAGGTATTTCTCGTGAACATGGATTTCATCTCCGATTTGAACGGGTGTCTACCGATGGTACACTGGCTTGACTTATTTTAAGATAATGCCTGCTAAGAGTAGTGAGACTCGCTTATGAAGTGACGTCACCCAGTTATCTGGGAGCCACTATGATGTATGTGTTGAATCCACACTGCCCATCCATTTGGAGATATAATTTAGGGCATGAGACAAAAAAACTACTCAGATCCAAAGCTCCAGTGGACCCCGACACAGAAAACAGTGAAGAGACTGACAACCACCGTTAAAAACAATTTCCCTTCTTTCACATCTGACTTAACTCATGAGCATGTATCTCAAATAAACATCATAGTGGACCTTAGGAAGGCTTTAATAGTGGGTGTCACTCTCTTCATTGTTTTCTCTAGTGGGTCCGTTCAAGCTTTGGATTTGACTCATTCTTCCTCTAATATCCTAAAATATGTTTCCAAATGGATAGACGGTGGGGATACAACACATACATCATGGTGGGTCCCACAGAACTTGATGATGTCACTTGAGTAGCCAGTCCTGTCAGTATCTAATCAGCGTCCAATAACAGTGTAGTGGGTGTAACAGTGTTTCCAAATGGATAGACGGTAGGTCTGCTCAAGCTTTGGATTTGACTCATTCTTCCTCTAATATCCTAAAATATGTTTCCAAATGGATAGACGGTGGGGATACAACACATACATCATGGTGGGTCCCACATAACTTGATGACGTCACTTGAGTAGCCAGTCCTGTCAGTATCTAATCAGCGTCCAATAACAGTGTAGTGGGTGTAACAGTGTTTCCAAATGGATAGACGGTAGGTCTGCTCAAGCTTTGGATTTGACTCATTCTTCCTCTAATATCCTAAAATATGTTTCCAAATGGATAGACGGTGGGGATACAGCACATACATCATGGTGGGTCCCACATAACTTGATGACGTCACTTGAGTAGCCAGTCCTGTCAGTATCTAATCAGCGTCCGATAACAGTGTAGTGGGTGTAACAGTGTTTCCAAATGGATAGACGGTGGGTCCGCTCAAGCTTTGGATTTGACTCGTTCTTCCTCTAATATCTTAAA
Organism: Magnolia changhungtana; assembly: GCA_030180095.1. Taxonomy (NCBI): domain Eukaryota; kingdom Viridiplantae; phylum Streptophyta; class Magnoliopsida; order Magnoliales; family Magnoliaceae; genus Magnolia; species Magnolia changhungtana. Next base: position 5,978,604 of record JASAUF010000667.1, read on the forward strand.
ATATGTTTCCAAATGGATAAACGGTAGGGATACAACACATACATCATGGTGGGTCCCACAGAACTTGATGACTTCACTTGAGTAGCCAGTCCTGTCAGTATCTAATCAGCGTCCGATAACAGTGTAGTGGGTGTAACTCTCATCATGGGGCCCACATTGATGATATATTGTATATCCATGCTGCCCGTCCGTTCCTCTAGCTCACTTTATTATCGGTTCCAAAAATTATCCAATCTAAATCTACGGTGGACAACACGACAAGAAACACCTTATCTTAAAAAAATTTCAAAGGGCCATTGGAAGGTTTTCCTATTGTTTATTGGAAATCTAAACTGTTGATGATGTCAAGGAGATTTGAATGAAGTGAAAATAGAAAGATCAGCTCGATCCAAATCTTATTTGGGCCATGAAAAGTTTTTAGTGGTTAATCATCACTATCCTTAAAATGAGATGGAAAAAAGATGAATGACCCACACAGTCAGGTAACACCCACTGACCTGTTACCCGGGTAACAGCTAATCCACGTGCGGGTCGTGAAGAACAAAGCTCACACTCGTGTGGGCCACAGTGTTCGGATCTTCTCGCCTAAGAATCGCAGCCGGTTCCCTCAGGTGGGTCGCTGTACATAAAATACAAATGCCAGCCGTCCCTGTCTTCTACAGAGCGGCCGGTCTACTCGCACACAAGTCTCACCGGATTATACGCCGGATTCCGCTGGGCAAACGCGCGACTGGGGTTCATTAAGGCTTGCACTAGTTTCGATGATACGGTAGACTCGGAAGAACTGTAAACTCGCAGATCGATTCTCCAATTACACGCGGTGAGTGAATTATCCATCGGGTCCACCCGTATAATGGCACAGGACGCTTGGTTTCGTTTAAAAAAAAAAAGGTAGTCAGAGAATCCCATCCATTACATTTCTACGGTTTAAACCGCTGCATATTTAATCATTAACTGTTTTACACCGTCATTTTAATGTCCAAATATCAGATGGATATGATCTTCTAGTTTAAGTAATTTTTGAAATATAGACCATCCATGCTAGATAAATACATATGTACGGATCAGATTTTCACTTGGCACTTCCACTTGTATTGTGGAGAGATGAAACTGCCATATTTAGGTTCTTCCGGCTCCATCATATCACCTTCCCTTCCTCGGATCCGGAACATACTCACGTGCGCAACACGTGACACCCACAACAACTTCCCACCCTCTCAAAACCCTACCACACCGCCTCCCAAGGGCCGCAGAGTCAGCCGACACCGAGCGGGTTGGTGGCCCGGCCCATCTAAGATGGGTGCGTAGCTTAAGCCGCGTACGCCACCGTCGTAGCGTCCCCAGCCACCGCTCCCTCAGAGCCCGAAAAGAAAAAACAAAAAAGCCAAAATGCTCCCAGTAACCTACGCCGCTCCTCTTATCCTTCACCCCAACCACCACCCCTCTCCACACTCATGGCCGCGTCCTCCTCCTCTCCTTCCCCCTCGCCCTCTCCTCGCCCCATCGCCCAACAACCTTCTAGAAGGATCCCTCCTCCTTGCTGGTCCCACCAAGAAACCGTAGCCCTCATCGACGCGTACCGCGCGAAATGGTACTCCCTCAACCGGGGCAACCTCAGGGCTTCCCACTGGCAGGAGGTCGCCGATTCGGTAGCCCGTACCTGCCGCCTCGTCTCCCCTCCAAAGACCTCCCTCCAATGCCGCCACAAGATCGAGAAGCTCCGCAAGCGCTACCGCACCGAGAAGCAGCGCTCCCTCGCTGCGGGTCCCCACGCCGGGCCCCCCTCCTGGCCGTACTTCCGCAAGATGGATTCCATGGAAATTGGTGGTGCCTCACCCGACACCTCAGACGACGACGATGAATTCGATGCCAGGGTTGGTAACACCCGCAGCTTGCACCGACTGCTTTTGAATGGCGCGGGCCACCGTTCTGGGGCTTCTGCTGCTGCCGCCTCCGCGGGAGTACGAACGAAGGTCGAGGAGAGGCGTAATTCGGGCGGTGACGATTTGAAGAGGGGGTCTCCATCGTCGGGTTTCGATGTGGTGGCCTCGGCTGTCCGGATGGTCGGGGATGGGTTTATGAGGATTGAAAAGATGAAGATGGAGATTGCGAAGGAGACAGAAAGGGTGCGGATGGATATGGAGTTGAAGCGGACAGAGATGATCCTTGAATCACAGCAGCGGATCTTCGATGTGTTTTTCGAAGGGTTTGGAGGTAAGAAGAGGGCGAAGAGGATGCCGCTGTCACCGCCAGAGAATTAGAAACTGAATTTCTTTTCAGCATTCTTGAAGTGGTTTGTCGGATGGGGTTACTCTCTTCTTTGCATAAGCTATCGGATTTGCGATCTCTTGTCACGAAATGGAAGTAGGTGAGTTGAAGTTTATGCCGGCCTTGACTCTTTTTCCCTTTTCTTTTTAGGCGGATCGAATGTTCAAAACGTGAAATATTTTTTTTGCCTTCTTTTTTCTTTTTAACAAGAACATCTGATGCTATGATCCGGTGATTAGTATTATTATATATATATTTTATGTAATTCAATGCTGTAGCTTGGAGGCCTTGTTGCATCCTGTTCTTAGTTTCTGTTTGGTGATTCTGATTTAGCTTATTTGATGTTGTGTGATCCTACTGAAAATGGTAGAGAATGTGTTTTGTGGCTTGCTGATGTTTAGGAGCATGTGGTTTTGTAGTTTTTTGTTTTCTTTTATTTGATTGTTTGATTTTTATGTGTATGCTTGCACTTGTTCAAGAAAGAATTTGTGGGTTCTTTGTATCTTTTAGATCAAGTGTCAGGCCTTTTTTTTTGGTTCAGTTAGATAAACGATGTTCTACAAGATGTGGAGAAAGAAGAAGGATTTTGTGCATTATGGCACGTGCAGACCCTCCTCATCTACATGCATCACACATGCCTTTATGGCACATGTGTACAATATCTGAGCTTCCCATGTGGAGGTCCACAATGTTTAGATCTTCTGGCCGGAAAATCAGTCCGTTTCACATATGTAGGCCACATTTATGCAAAAGAAATGAATGGCTTTGTTAGCCATCTGCTTGCTTTGCAACATGATGGCTTACCAGACAAGTTAAACGACATCATTCTTAGGCCTGAAGATAAATAGTCTGTCCTCCCACCTGATTAAAAGCTCAGATGCATGATGCGATGCATGTATAGCACTTGTGTATAGCCTACAAACACATAGCCCTTTGGCACTCTTCTACTGTCTAGCATTGTATACTCAGGCTAGACTCCTCTCTTAGTTTTGGCTTTTTGCACCATTTGAAAAATGGTGGTAACTCATTCCCCTCACATGTGGCATTGAAGTATAGCTATCCAGACCATCCAAATTGTGGATGGAGCATCTAAAGTCACACTGTGCAAAAAATCCTAACCATCCAATTAATGGCCATCAAATGGATGGTTAAAACTTAAAAGGTAAAGTGGTCCAAATTGAAATGGAAAGTCAGATGGTTGATACTGTCTTCTCAGATTCTTGACGTGATGCATGTATGCTACTTGTGCCAAGCCTACACACACAAAGCCCTTTGACGCTCATACTGTATAAGCATTGTATACTTGGTCTAGACTCCTATATTAGTTTTGCACCATTTAAAAAATGGTGTTGGCTCATCCTCCTCACATGTGGCACTGTCCAGGCCACCCAAATTGTGGTTCCATTTTGGATAGAGCATATATCTAAAATCACTGTGCTCCAGAAATTCTACACATCCAATTAATGGTTATCAAATGGATGAAAGGGGAAGCAGGAATAGAATCCTAACAATAGACAACCTTAGAAAGAGGGGAATGCAGATCGTCGACGCTTGTTTATGCTGTATGAAAGAAGAAGAATCGGTGAACCATCTTCCCGTACATTGCTCTTTCATTGCTCAAATCTGGGCCGATTTCTGTCAACGTTTCAAAATCAGCTGGTGCATTCCTGACTCGACCCTCAACCTTCTGTCGTCCTGGCAAGGGTTCAAGTTAGGAAAAATCAGAACGACCGTTTGGAGACTGGCTATTCTAGCAATTTGGTGGTCCATTTGGGATGAAAGAAACGATAGATGCTTCAACAACATATCTTCTACTGCTGAAGCTGCTTGTTCCAGGGCCAAAAGGCTCATGTTTGAATGGGTGGTCAATATTAATGTGCTGAAAGATCATGATCTTTGCTTTCTAGGCTGTTAGTTGTCGTCTGCTATCTCAGCAGATCCTTTTTTTATCCTTTTCCTGTATTCCCTCCTCTTTTCAATATATTTCTCCTGTTACTTTTGAAAAAAAAAAATGGTTATCAAATGGATGGTTAAAAATAACATAGTGAGTAGTCCAAAATGAAGGAAAAATCAGATGGTTACTGCTATCTTCTCAGTGCAATTTTTAGGTTATGTGCCATCTGTCTTTTGGTGAGTGATTTGGACAGTCTTGATTGCCATATAACTATGCCGTGTCAACGTTTGAAGAGTCACTGCCATTTTTTAAGTGGTGAAAAACTAACATACAAGTCCAACCTTTCAAAAGATGAGGTGCCCTGCTCATCAATTAAAACCCTGGAAAAGCTTTGACTTTTGGAAGGAACCTTTATTTACCTTATATCTTTCTCTGGATTCCGAATCAATACTCCTTTCCCAGAAGACAACAGAAATAAGCTAAAATAAACAATCAGGAAGAAAAGTTCTGTTTTTTTTTTTTTTGAGAGGCAAAAGGAGATTTCATAAAAAAGAGAGAAACTGAAAGGGGGAAAATCAGACTGCTGAGATAGCGAACTGAAACCCCCAGCTACAATGAAAGAAAGAAAAAAACAGAGAGAGAAAAAGAAAGCCCGCAAGAAAATCTGCGCCACTACTCCTTGGAAGATTTATCGGGCGCGAAGGGAGTCCCGCTGAGATTAACAGACGTGCAGGCCCATTCGATCACAAGCTGATAAACTCTGTTCCTCACCCAAACCACCTGATGAGAGACATCTCTAAAGCAGCGGCTATTTCTTTCTTCCCAGGTAGCCCACCAGGTGGCCAGAAGGGCCATTCTCCAAACCGAAGAAACAGCTTTACTGAGGGATACACCTTGCCGAGCTTGAAGAACACCATTAGTGGATCTAGGGGAGACCCAGGAAACGGAAAAGGAAGATAGGATATAAGACCAGATTTGCTGGAAGAAGGGGCAATGGATGAAGAGGTGATCTTTCGTTTCTTCATTTGACATACAACATACGCAGATATTAGTGAGAGTCATGCCTCTTTTCCTCAAATTATCAACTATTAGGACTTTCCTTTTGGCAACTAACCAACCGAAAACCGTGATCTTGGGAGGGACCTTATACTTCCAGATGTTAGCTGTGGACACTTAGATGTTTCAGACTTCCTCTCAAAACATCGGTATAGGGATTTCACTAAGAACAGCCCCTTGTTGTCTAAAGTCCAGATGAGAGAATCTTGCTGCTGAGGGTTAGGACGACACGTGTCGATCCGCTAAAGGAGGGCCACATAATCAGCAACTTCCCAATCGTACAAATTTCTTCTACAAGGAGGGAGCTAGACCGCACCATTACCTTGAAGAGAGTAACAATCCGCCACTGTAACAAGAGGATTTGGGGCTAGGTGGAATATGGCAGGAAAATTGTCTTGAAGAGCCCATGATCTCACCCAAATGTCCTCCCAAAACTGCACTTTGTCACCTTTTCCTATAGAGAAACCAATATGCCTAGACACCTGTGGCTTGGAAAGAAGAACAACACGCTAGATAGTAGACACGTTGCCACCAGCCTTCAGGAGACTGCCCGTACTTACTTTTGATTAATCTGTTCCATAGCGCCTCATTATCTGAGCCGAAGTCTCCACCACCACTTACCAAGGAGGGCCCAATTTATGGCTTTGAGATCTCTGACACCTGCCCCTCCGTCTTGAAACTGTTTACAAACTTCTTGCCAGCCCACCAGATGAAATTTCTTCCTATCCTCACTTCCATGCCAAACGAAATCACGCCTGAGTCTTTCGAGAGTGGAGATGATCTTCGCTGGGTATTTAAATAAAGACATATAATATAGGGGGAGGTTCGAGAGTGCTGCTTTGATCGAGGTGAGCCGCCCTCCTAAGGAGAGATACCTGCATTTCCACCTGGCAAGGTAGAACTCAAACCGGTCTATCACTTTGTCCCAAAGTGCCACCGAAGGCTTGCCCAAGCAAAGGGGAAGGCCGACGAAGAACGTGGGGAGGGAACCTGACACACATCCGAAGAAGTCAGCAAAGTTATTGGTATCGGCCTCACTGATGTTAATGCCGAACATAACCGACTTGCGCAGGTTGACTTTTAAGCCTGACACCGCTTCAAAACAACGGCCGGAAGTACGAAGGTTGCTCACTTTTTCCATGTCAGCTTCACAAAACAGGAGCGTATCATCTGCATATTGAATATGGGATATGGGCTAGCCCATATCTTTAATCTGGATACCTCCCATTATTCCTTTAGTCTGCCCTCTAATCAGCATACGGGAGAAAGCCTTAGCCACAATGAGAAATAAGAATGGGGTGAGTGGGTCCCCCTGCCGTAGCCCTCTGGAGCTCCTAAAGTAGCCTTTTTTGGGAGCCGTTGATAAGGATGGAGAATATAGCTGATCCAACACATGCTTTAATCCAATCTGACCATCTAGGGCCGAAACCCATCCTCTTAAGCATGTAAAGAAGGAAATTCTAGTCTACATGATCATAGGCCTTTTCGAGGTCGAGTTTACATATTATCCCTTTAGCCCCGGACTTGTGGCTGGAGTGTAAACATTCAGAGGCAATAAGAGCACTATCAATAATTTGCTTGCCCGGGATGAATGCACTTTGGTGATGGGATATGATTTTATCTAGAACCCCCTGAAGACGCGTAGCTAGGACTTTGGCAAGGATTTTGTATGGGCCACCGAGGAGGCTGATCGGTTTGAAATTGTGGAGAGCATCAGCCCCCTGAACTTTCGGGATAAGGGCAATGAAAGTAGCCCCTAACGGTTTGTAGACGGTTCCCCTGTCATAGAATTCTTGAATGAAGGCCATAATGTCCCCCTGCAATAGCTCCCAGAAATGTTGAAAAAATAAAATTGGAAATCCATCAGGACCCAGGGCTTTATCACCTTCCAATGACTGGATCGCAGTCTTGACTTCGTCGATGGAGAAAGCAACTTCCAGGGCAGCAGCCTCTATCTCAGATATGCAATCAACACGCATGAGATCCAGTTGGGGTCTGCGGCAGTTCCGTTGATATTGGTTTGAGATCCAGCAGCCTCTATCTCAGATAATTTTTTTGAAAGGTAAAAGTTCCGTTGATATTTAATTTGGAAAAAAAAAAAAACGTAAAAAGTGTGTGGGCCTTACCATAAAGACATTGAAATGAAGTAGAAGAGAAGATTGGAAGGAAGGGCAAATCCTAATCTTATATATATATATATATCATTTTTACTATTTATTTATAAATATGGAAAGAATGATAATAATTATTTGATTAGAAGCAAAAGTAAGTATGGAGGTTTTGAGGTTGAATTTTGTAGAGTTAATCAGTGTAATACACGGACACTGGCACTAGAACAATGCACGCCAATTCAAACCTGGCATGGTCTTCGACAAAGTCTCAAAATCAGATTGCTTGAACAACCCTAACCTCTGATCAGTGTTTTAAATAGCGGTAGCGTGATGCGTAGCGCTCAACCCTCTATAGCGTGTAGCGTAAGCTACACGATATTTCTATTTTTTAATTTAAAAATAGGACAAATATAATAAATAGTGGAAAAAAAGGAAAAAAATATAAAAATGCCTAAAAGATGATTCATTTTATCAATTATAAGCATGTTCAAAAAAGTTATTAGTTATCATTTATCAAAAGACAATCCACATGTATAAGCCAAATCAAATAATTATCACATCAACAACTTTCTAAGCAAACCACTTTAATTAATAATGTCTAATTGAAACCACAAGTCACAATTATGAAAAGAAATAAAAATTCAATAGGTTAAAAAGTATCAAGTACAATACAAGTGTTACATTTCTCAACATTAGAAACAAAGAAAACCTAAAAAAAAAATAAAAAACTAAAATAGTAAAAAAATACATTGTAGCTTACGCTACGGACGCTACGCGCTACGTAGCTGTAGCGTATGCTACGACCCCTGTAGCGTACGCTACAAGGGATTTACGCTATTTGGGATGCTACGTAGCGCTACGACCACGCTACGCTACGTAGCGTACGCTACCGCTACGCTACGGGCGCTATTTGAAACACTGCCTCTGATAACTGGCTGGTTATGTGATTTTTCAATTCTCATCGTTACTGTCCATTTGAGGAGAATTTATCAGACATGTGTAGCCATCCAATCTGTGATATTTGGGTTATCTATCCATCGACAGTAAGGCCTGGAATTTCTATTTTTTGGATAGGGATTAAATGCATGCCGCATGTACAAAGCACAATGGTGGTGTACATTCATGTGGTTGATTTTGCTTCTGCCATGATTATTGATCTATAAGCATTGGGCTTATCCGAAAGTAGGCTGGACTTGGGTTGATCCAGGCCATCCCATCCATCTACCACTTTAATCCCAAGGAATTTCATCAACCCAAATCCAGCATACTCAAGCTGATCTTAGCCCCTAATTAAAGTTTAGTATAATTAGGAGAATTTTGGACATGTTTTTATCAATTATAGGGTTGCAGTTGGGTCGATGATTACATTATAGCGTAGTAACTTTTCATAAAATGCCATTCTTCTTGTGCCTTCCCTTTTCCAATTGTGTAGTGGGTTGTGCCAAGAAATGCTCTCCATCTCACTTTTTGTTCTAGATTTTGGAGCTGAACTTGAACATTTTCTCTACTTGTTCAACAATGTAAAAGAGAGTAATATTTTCTTTGCTCCCTTCCAGGCGATCAGAGCAACAATGACTAATCCTTTTTTGGATAAAGTAGGTCAGCTTCCACCTTTTTTTGGCCTATATGTGAACCAAAATGTTTGGAATGGGCATTATTGTCACTTGTCACTACAGACTTTACAAGTTTAGGGGTTGTTTGGCGGAAGGCAGAATCCCAAGGTATTCCAACCCCTAATATTGCTTTAAAATAATATGCAGCTCTGAGCTGAATACTTTCTCAGCAAGGTTTATGAAGGGGTTTTCACCGCTTAAAGCAATAATGTTGTGGCAGGGTTTCGAGAGAGGGTATTTACTGTTCAGTTGGGAGAATATGCATGGGAATAACATACTAATATTCTCCCAAAAGGGCCTTTACCTCCACCCATGCTTTTGTAGGATATTACATCTACTGCTGTGTATTCTTGTAAAGATGATAAGAGTTACATTTTTTCTTGAACGGTAACAAAACTAGTTGCAGTGCAAGTGCATATCGTGCATCAACCAATTCATGGTTTCCAAGACTAAACGAGGCATTTGTGAAGGCGGCCTAGTCTTTATCAAATATTCTAGGCTTTCCCTCAGATAACATGGTCTACACTGGTTGTGTTCAGGCCAGTGCTTGCATTTACCTTATTTTCAACTTCATTTTTTTTAATCCAACTGCAACATCAACATTAGCATTTAATGTTATTTGATAGCCAACGAAGAGCATTGTTTTCATTTTCCTTTTCACCAGAAAATGCAAAGAATTAGAATGAGCTCCCACACAGAAGTTACTCGATGGTGATTCATGCAATTCCCTATCTAGTTTAAAACAAATTACTAGTGCCCAAATAAAGTGTAAAAGCTCGGTTTTTATTTTATTTTATTTTTAATGTTACCAACACAAATGGTAACATGCTTACTTCCGTTGTCCCCTGATATTCCAAATGAATTCAAATGATCTCCAGCACAGAAGTTACTGTATGACAAGCTCATTCAGTTCATCATTTAATTTAAATAAAAATAATAGCATCCAAACAAAAGCCTGAAACCTTCTTTTTTTTAATAAATGCTATGGAGATAACATGGAAGTTACTCAATGGCGATTCATGCAATGCACTATCTAGTTTAAAACAAATTACTAGCACCCCAATAAAGTGTACAAGCTCGGTTTTTATTTTATTTTATTTTTAATGCTACCAACACAAAAGGTAACATGCTTACTTCCGTTGTCCCCTGAAATTCCAAATGAATTCAAATGATCTCCAGCATAGAAGTTACTGTATGACAAGCTCATTCACTTCATCATTTAATTTAAATAAAAATAATAACATCCGAACAAAAGCCTAAAACTTTTTTATTTTAAAATGCTATGAGGCATGCCATATGTGTAAGCAGTTTTCACAAAGGCAGCTGTATGGAGATAACATGGAAGGTAACATGCCATCGAGTTGGGGAATCTATTTCTCTGCTATTCCATATCTCAGCAGGGCACTGATGCATTCAGAACCACACATCACTTGGGGAGGGTCCATTTCACATTTGGAGGGTCAAATGGACCATGCCACATCTGTTCAAAATGGTATCCGATGGACTGGGGGATCCACTAGATCTATCTGGATAGCATTAGAAGTCATGTATATCGACTAGTTGCAGTATTTAATGTTTTAATGCAACCATAAGGTACCATGTGATTGATGTATGAAGACCTCATGGTTGATATTTATAGGTCTAATTGAAATAGGAACTCTAATGGTATTATATATATATATATATATATATATATATATATATATATGCGTGCATGTGTGCGCGCGTGTGCGTGCGTGTGGCCATAAATCACATGGTTAGGATCATCAAATCAAAGTTTTACTTTAGAGTTATGATGATTGGACCTATTTTGTTTCTCTGGTCAATATTACTGTCCATTTTCATGCTATTGATCGGAAGCTTAGGATCATCTGATTGGCATGATTTTTAAATCATAGTTTGCTCCCAGCCATATGAATGAATGAACGGTTTGGATCAACACTCAACAGTAGGTCACCCCGTGTGCCATTGAAAAGGTTCGTGGATGTTATTAACCTTCCCATGAAGGTGGGGATGTTAGCAAACCACACACACGTGTGCGCACACACACTCCGTGTGTGTATATACATGAGGTGGCTACTATTTTGGGCTCCCTTCTATACAAACTGTAGAGTTAATATACCGTGTGATTGCATATAATTTTTTAATTAAAAAAAATAATTTTTTTTTTCTCCTTTTATTTTGACAGGTAACTGAAAACGTTATTAAAACTGATAAAAAAGAAGACCCAATTGCATGTAACAGTCATGAGGCTGATGTATAAAGAGTTGGGGTTGAGAAGGAACTCTTTACGTCAATCGGTTACTTGGGTATATAAACCCATATGATTGTATCCGGAAGTTATACGGTGATAGAAAAAGGAGTTTAAGAGTGTAGTTTGAACTCTTTTGTTTGCTTCTTTGTTCAAGACACCTCTTTATTTAGTTTTCTGAGTAGTCGCAGGCCCTTTATGTGGACCAATAGGATAAGTTTCTTGATTTCGTATTAATATCTAACCAACAGTGTTCTTTTTCCTTTGGATTTATGCATTAACTTAGAAATTATGTAACTATGGCTACATAAAACCATGCATATGAACCACAAGAGAGTAGTTGATGATTGTTTTGAATGAAAGAATAATATTCATTTTCGATTGTTGGTCTGAGTTCAAATTCTGGTGGTCTGATGGACTAGGAACCTCTTTAGTGGCCTTAGGGTTTGCATGGAGCAATTCCATGTATTTATTGTCTAATTTTCTGTTTATTTCAATTATTGCTGATTTTCGAGTGAATTGAAATCTATCATGGTATCTATCTAGGAGAGATTAGAGCTACTGGTTGGTACATATTTCAATTAGGGTAATATTTGTTCGGATTCTTAGAGTTGATGCATGAGGACGATATCTATTCAATTAGAATCATTGATTCTTACCCACAAGAGGGTACTCCCATAATTGTCACTTTCGAGTATCATGCACACAGCATCAGATGATATCTGTTTAACACAGACCAAACCGAAGTATGAGAGTATTTTCAAGTGTTGTAGTACTGACGACTTCAACAATTTCAGCACTGATAAGTTTCTCTACCTGAAGTATCATTCTGTCCAATACAGGATGGATGTGCTTATGTCTGTGATATTACTCATTGCTTGCTATTATTGGGTCTATGGATGCTGTAAGTGAAGTATGCATGTGATCACTATCTGTGGCTGCTATGGCGAGTCCCAGTTATTGCTTGCTTCATTGGTTTAAGATGGACTAATTGATATGCAGTAATTGTCAGATGGGACTACCTGGATGAGCTGAAAGGAGTTCAAAAGTTAAAATTCTTCGGTTTCTTGCTGAATAAGCCTGATGTTGCTTATGGGATAATCATTTTACCTTTTATATCAATTAAGACTTTTTTGTGTTGTTGTTGTTGTTGTTGTTGATATGTTCTTTGATTGTGACATGTGAATAGGTTCATGTATTGAATTTCTATTCTGGTGATCCACTTGTCCAAGTCCATCTCTGTTAGTTGCCTTCCTCTAGACAAATCAAGATAGTCACGGGTTGCACAGACAAGTATACCATGAACATGATAGTGCTACTGCTATTGGGTGTTCAGGCTCTTCAAGCTCCACAACACGTAGAGGCAAGGTGTCCTGGAATGTCATCAAAGGGTCGCATTTCAAACACCTATAGAGGTGCCAGATTATAATTTTTTCTTTATTTTTCCATTAAGTGTTTTTTATTTATTTATTTATTATTATTATTTTTTTATAAAAACACAAACTGGCACCCATTTTATGGCTTAATAATTACACACAAACACCTGAACAATTTGGGGTTTGATTTTACCTACATTTTTTATGCCATCTTTATTTTGCCACCTTTTTTTTATTTTTTGAAAATGATGAAAATATGACTCAGTGGTAACCATCCATTTCTTCTAGACACCATCTGGCCCACCCTACTAGTGGACAGGAGCTTTGACACGATGGATATACCCATTCTGAAAGATGATCCACCTGATGAATGACTCAGATCTGAAGGTATTTCTGTCATTTTTGTAGAGGTATTTCTGTCTTCTTCAATACTGGGGTTATCCCCATTTAAAAGAAGGCTGACAGCTGTTGCTTCAATCTGACATAAAGTGGTAAAATAAAGAGGGCAAAAAAGAAAAAAAGAAAAAAGAAAAAAGAGAAGAAAAAAAAAGTCGTGGTTCTGTCTAATTAACCCATAAAAGGGTGGTTGTTTTTCTTGAAGCGAAAGGATTAGCATGAACTCCCTTTCCTCTTCTTTTTTGCTTTCTAAATTTTTGAAGGGAGCCGTTGATGTTCACTATATAATGCCTGATGGGTGAGGACTAACTATGCAATATTCATTTCGTTATTATTATTATTATTATTATTTTTTTTTTTTACACACGCACACACACCCCACACACTCACACTAGTGGACTTTCACCACCTATGGATACTCGAACCCTTGACCGGGTGTTGAAACTCCTGAGAGTCTACCACCCAAGCAAGAGTAAGGATCCAATATTCATTTCATTTTGTTACTAGAGTGCTGTTAGCTTTTGTTGGAACTATATTGATATCAATTTTGCAAACTTATTTAAAAAGAATTACTTTTCTTATTATTTATTGATTGCTTTATTTTTGTTTACTAAGTGCCCCCATATCTCGATTCATGAAATTACCATGTCGAATGCATGAAAATACTTGGTGGCAATGACCGCCTATCTGGCCGACCGTTGAATAGGGCTACTCGACCAGAGCTTCAGCTTAACCGTGGACACATAATCAACAGTTTGTCACATTTTCACGTTCGTGTGTATATATACACAGCTAGCTTATTGGTGAGTGTAATTTTCAGTTCGGCATGCTATTACATATTTTCATCCTATTCTCTTCTTCTTTGGGACGAAGGGAAGTCTGTTGCCAGTGCAGGCTTTCATCACATCATCAAGAGTCTTACTTCACTGTTAGCCACCCCCACTAGGGATCGATACCAAGACCTCAGTGTTGAAACGAGGTATCCTTCACTCAGTCTACCACTTGAGCTATGGATCAGGGTGTTCATCAAGAGTCTTCCTATTTACATGTGGAACATGTAAACCAATCGTAGCCTCAAATGGTCACTGGAAATACCAGAATATTCATACTCCAAAACTGGCAGTCCTTTGTCAAGGAAATTGGACTGGCTCAGTTCCAAGTCCAGGGTGATTAGTTGTCACTCACCTAGCCCTTTTTTCTTCTTCTTTTCTTGTGAGCACCATTCCTGTCTAAGCTGAATACTCTCATTAGTAATGACATGTCATCAGCAACTGATAGATTTCCTTCCTCAATACAAGGAATGTTGACGGAGGTTACTGTTTAGTACTTGTTTTGCATTTGCCTGGGTCTGATTAATGGAGTTGGTTGTAATGCGTTCAATGTAGAGACAGATAAGTGTTGTCAGTGGGTACAGATAGGTAAGTGTTGTCAGTGGGTGGATGAGGTTAGTGCGATTTTCATGGCCGCCTTTCGAGCGTGATGTGCACTTCTTCCCCTCCTGGCTTCCCTGCTTCATGTCGTGGTATTAACTGCACCCCTTTATTTCTCATCCATGTCTGTGCATTATGGATTATCAGTACAAATGTTGGATGGTCCTATTAGCTATAAGAATGACATGGTTCTTAGCTACTTAGCAACCAAATTTATTATTATTCATTTTTCCCAGTGAACCATCTAGATCAAATGCATCCCAAGGTCAGGAATCTCGGCCGTTGATGCTCATATTTCCCTCTGTTGCATATCACCTTTGGTTATTGGCGAACTGTGTTGTTAAAATGTCCATCCGATTTGATCCTGAAATGTGATAATTGTGGTTGCAAGACTAATGGAGCTGCAGTAACCCAGACCATTGGTCTGTGTCCCCGCTGCATGGGCGATGCCTGGAAATCTCTACTTTATAGGACAGTCATATCATTTATTATTATTTTTTTTCACTTTCTTTGAGATGGACGGTTAAGAAAGAGATACACCGAAGGGCTCACATCTAACTTAGGAAGGGTCTGATATTGTTGACCCAGCGCTTTCTATAAATTTACTATCAAAACAAAGGCATTGTGGGAAGAAATGGTGATAGTTAGACGGCATACTCGCCTAAGGGTATTTTGGGTAATATGGTATAAAGGGACGTATAGAAGCATGCAACGTACAGTGCCTACGTGTGATGTAAGCTGTGAGAAATGGACAATGGTTAGCATTTAATGAAGAATGGTCCATTTATTAGTGGTTAAGATAATTCAATCAAAGTGACTTTTGTCTTGGTCGCTAATTAATGGTGGACCCTACAGGATGCATGGTTTGGATCGTTGTAGATTACGGCCACAAGTACAGTGGACGGCCTACAGGCACAAAATTTGTGTGCCTCTAGATGTATGGAAAGCGTGCGATATCTGAGCTTTCCGTGATGTGGGCCACACTGGTCGTGGGTAAAAATCAGGCAATTTCCTCTCCACGTGGATCCAGAGGACCCCCACCCAGAAAAAAAGGAAAGAAAATGATGGCTAGCACAATTTTTTTTTGATTTTTACGGCAAAACTTCTGAGGAATAAATATTTTACCAAATAATGCCTGGATGATTTCAAATTACAGGCAGGTGCTCTTTGAGGCAGGAAATTATTAAAAATGTTCTCATCCAAATTTTAAAGGCGAGAGTCTAGACTTGCAGGTCCTCATGGTATGCGTGTAACATTATATTGATTGTAAAAAATAAAAAATAAAAAAAATCAGGCCAATAAAGTCATCAGATTGGCGACACTTGAATTTGAATATTTTGAATGATGTCTATTATTTTTATCGATTGGCCCACTTTGTGATTAGATCTCTAATATTTTTGATTTGTATAATAACCATGTTGGTGTGCAACTGTGGGTCAGATTAGATGTCAGACATATTCGACATAGTTCCAGTGATTCTGGATTCTCCACTCTGTGGAGAGAGAACAAGAGAAGAATAGATAATGTAATATCTGCTATGAAAAAGCACCGACTTGGAAAACGGGCTCGATAGCCACTACTTAGTAAAATCTGGACCCCAGAGGTATTTTACGGTAAAAGTCCCCCGATGTTTTTTTTTTTGGCATTTTAATCGCAAAATCCATCTTGGATATGCATTTTACCGGACGCCGGACGCGGATTTCCTGCAAAAGCCTTTTTGCAGGAAGTTCATCCAGGTGGGGCCGACCGTGATGTTTGTAGTCCATCCGTTTTGTGAGCTCATTTTAGGCTATGGACAAAAATTGAGGAGGATCCACGACCCAAGTGTGCAGTACTTAAGGAAAAGGTAGTTAGGAAAATTCCTACCGTTGAAACCTCCGTGGGTTTTACAGCGATGTTTACCTGCCATCCATACCGTTAACAACATCAATCCTACTGGGATGAACTGAAAAAACAAATATTAGAACAATTCAAAACTCATATGACCCACGAATATTTCAACTGTCGAAATTCAATTCTCACATTTTCGGCCCACTTGAGAATTGGCCTCATGTCCTAAAATGAACTCACAAAACGTATGGGCGGAGAGGATTTCTCAAAATCATCAGTGGCCCCACATGGGTTCCAGCGCAGGAACTTCCGCGTCCGATTTTACCAAATCGTGCTTAGTGGAACCCGTACCCTCAGTGCCTTTTCGGAGTTAAAATTACATTACTACCCTCCTATTTATTTTTCTTTACAACAAAGCCGAGAATCTAAAATTGTGGGGGGCCATGTGTGTCAGAATGTCCAGTAAATGCACACTAACATTATTATTATTATTAGATGAACAAATCTAATCATATAGTGGATCAATAGATAAAAGATAATATGCACTTACCACGTGGGCCCCACAAGCCTGGACTTTCAACACTTGGTAAAGAAAAAATTCAAACTAAGGCAATTTTTCTCCCTCCTTGGTAATTTCTAATCATCCAGGCATTATTTGATAAAATATGAATTCCTTAGTAAAAGTTCCGTCGCCCACTTATTTTGTAATGTGTGGCCCTCTTGAGTGACCAGCCTAATGTTTGGGGGCAGTAGATCTATATGTTGGACGTAGACCAGTGGGGCCCACTGGTGAGCAATCACTAGTGGGTGGGTCCCACGAGTTTTGGCTTCTTCTGGCTTTTTTTCTATTCTGTTATATTTCAAATTCAACTTTAAATTTGATTTATGATAGGAGATAAGGAGTGCGCTTCTCTCATGAAACGCATCGAATCATACGAAATACCGAGAATATACAGAGAGAAATATAGTACGTTATAGTCTGTCCATCTTGGCTTGTCCTTGGGACGATCTGATCCATAGATCGCAATCCGGGGCCACCATATACCGTAGGATCAGAGGTGTGAATAGTTCCATCTGCTCCAGTAGTAGATAGACGGGCCGTTGGAACACCATTCTTCTGCTTTGTGAGGGTCCCAATCATCGTGTAGACCGTCAGATCTTGATGGCTCACCTTCCGCATTTCCCTACAGTGGTATCAGAGTAATTTAATGACGGATCTCCGATTATTTTCATCTAGAAAGGTAAGTGGCCCATCCTTTCTTTTAGATTGGAATCCATAGCTTTTGAATGGTATTGGATCAGCATATGTACGGTAAATTACATTTTATATAAGTACAATACCTAGTTTGGATGGATTGGATCACTGGATCAGTGTAAATTTTTTTTATTAAAATCATTGATTATGATCTAATGATCAGATCCATAACTAATGGTCTGGATTACCGAACAGTGAGAGTCATCTCTTTATGTGTTTTATTCACGTTGAAAGAGGATTACACCTCTCCACAACTTGCAGTGACCTAAATAAATTAGATAAACAGTGTACACATGGCATGTGGTGTAAACGTAGCAATCATTGTACATGTGGCAATTGGCATCAGAATCCACTTATCATATGTACAGTGATTAACGGAGCGAGCCATCTGATTCCATAACCAATGTGGGGAGTGGATTGGGTGGTGTACATCATATATAGTTGCTGTACACGTGGTTGTTGTACACGTGATTGCTGTACACATGATTAGCTAATGTACATCACAGCAGTAATCTTGCCTTTACTTTGACGTCAGCCCCTAGTTTTTCGGTGGAGAATTTCGGTGGAAATTCTCTTGAGGGCGTGATAGTCTTGCGCTGTTACAGCGCGTGCGGAAGATGATGCTTCCGGTTGAAGGACAAGGTGGGGTCCACCATAATAAATTGTCGATAAATCCACACCCTCCATTAGTTTTGTAAAATAATTTTAGACCATAGGCCCGAATTTTAAATGGGTATATGGATTAGGCAGCCCACAAATGGAGCAGAGAGATGGGATAAAAACCCTTTAATGTTGCAACCCATTCTTGGTTGTCCGTGAAAGGATTTTTTTTATTTGGGTTGGATAGGTGGGGTCCACTTATAATGTTTTCTCAGAGATCCGCTCCGTTCATTTTTTTTCTCTATATCGTGTAATGATATGGGGTTAAAAATGAGGCAGATCCACAAATCAGGTGGACCACTACAAACAAAATCAAGCCATTTTCAATCCACAAATACACGTGTTTGAGTGAGAGATCCATGTTGTACACGTTACTTGAGGCCTTTTTCAGATCTGCTGTACGTGTAAGCAAGGTTCCACAATCTGTACACGTGTGATGTACATGTGATGTACACGTATGATCTACATAATCTGTGCACGTGTGAGTAACATGAAGTGTACACTATTTGATTAAAGCGTACACTATCTGATTAAAGTGTAGTGACCTTGTATACATCACATGTGAATTTTAAAGTGTATACTAAAGTTTGGTGACATTGCTAATGTTACTGGCGTGATGCCATATAACGTGTTGCAATATAACACGTGATTGCTGTACATGTGTTGCAGTACACGTGATTGCTGTACACGTGTTGCTGTACACGTGATTGCTGTAACATAATCTTGATATGAAAACAGTGATCTTGTTGACGTGTACATGTAATCTGTACATGTAATCTGTATACGTGTAATCTGTACACATTAATAGTGATCTTGTTGACGTGTACATGTAAATGTAATCGGTATACATTTACTGTTTCTACTGTACACGTTTACTGTACGCGTTTACTGTACAAGTTTACTATTTCTACTGTACATGTGTTGTGGTGTACACGTGTTGTGGTGTTGCTGTAAACGTGTATGGTGTTATTGTACACGTGTTGGCTGATGTACACGTGCAGCTACTATGTTTGAGTTTTGATAATTCCATATGAGTAGATCTGTTGAAAAACGAATACACATGTAATCATGCTTAATCTTCAAATCAATGGTGTGGCCTACATTCTGAATGTAGGCCACACCATTGATTTATGATAGGAGATAGGGATAAGACCGGATGATGTGTCCTTATCCCAATCCCATCCAAACTCTCCTTTTTCTCTTATAAAAAGGAGTGCGCTTCTCTCATGGAACGCATCGAATCATACGAAACACCGAGAGTATACAGAGGGAAATAGAGTGCGCTATAGTATATCCATCTTGGCTTGTCCTTGAGACGATCTGATCCATAGATCGCAATTCAGGGCCACCATATACCGTAGGATCAGAGGTGTGAATAGTTCCATCTGCTCTAGTAGTAGATAGATGGGCCGTTGGAACACCGTCCTTCTGCTTTGTGAGGGTCCCAATCATCGTGTAGACCGTCAGATCTTGAGGGCTCACCTTCCACATTTCCCTACACTATATATGCACTGTAGTCTACCTGACAGAGAGCTTGGATCTCTTGGCACGTATGACTATGGATGGATGGACGAGTTCCACGCACGTGTAGGCTTAGCAAACTTATTTATAATACGATGGGTGGAGACTTTTTATTAAGTGGTGGCCGGTGGGAATGCTACTTTGCTTCAGTTTCAGTGCGACAGGCAGAAGACGATGGACATCTGTCCATCTTCTGCTATGGCATCCTAGCCATCCAAAACGTGGGCCCGTTTGCGTGAAAAACGGCTAGTACGCCCACGCCCGAGTGATCCAGATCATTGATCTGATGGATATATGATTGGGGGATGCCCCAAAAGTTTTAAGAGGTTTTCGGGATTATGTTTGGCCGTTTTTTTATTGGAGGTGGGCCGGCACCATGCTCTTTCTGGGATCTTCCAATCTGGAAGGTTTTCCAGAGGCCTTGAAGGGTCTAGATCACAAAATCATGGGCCCATATGAGACGATTCCTCCACCTAAGAAATCGACAAAAGCTTTATAAAATGCATGGATATGTTTAGGTCAACGTGAGCTGAAGCATCTTCTCGAATCGCCGTTGCCGTTTCAAAAATAAAAGAAAAGAGGAAAACTTCGTTACTCTAGCAGAGTAGCAGAGTAGTGATGGATGATACGCAGGCATAGAAATTACTTTAATATTGCATACGTGGCATGCAAGTAGTTCAAATTGAACTGTCCAAATTATGGGTTCACCGAAAAATTAAGCTTATTCGATTGTCTGACTATTGGATTGGTAGGCATTAATTGGGCGGCTAAAAATGAAAAACATCCAATGGTCCTATGTCAAGAAGCCAGTGTCCGCTAATCAGAGGTCAGGATTATTCAACCAATCCTAATCTGTTTTTGGGATTGTGACTCAGAGACAGTGCCTTCTACAATTTAGTCGGTTTAATTTGATATCCACGCGGACAATTTCTAAGAGCCTGCTTGTCAAGTGTTATACTATGCCGGAGTATCAAATAGGTCCCATTAAAAAAAAAAAAACAAAAGAGGAATTATAAAGTCCTGAATCTCATGATGCATACGGTTCCATTATCCAGACCGTTGCTTTTATGGGCCCTACTGAGGATGGGGTATTCCTCAATGATATCCAATACCAGTGTTTCATAACCCTTTTGCTCAGTGTCCTATCTGTACTGATAGACGGTTAAGAGAAAGCTACATCAACGGTCAGGGAAAAGTCTAAAGATTTGATGGATAGGATTTTCTCATTAGGAAGTTTTGGTCATTCTCGTCTAAGGCGGGTCCCACAAAAGAAACGGCATGTGTCATGCTTCGCGTGTCGCTTTGTAGGCAATGATGGCATCAGGACATTCCCTTACTGATGCATCTCTAATGATTGCCGACCCTGGACACAGGATATGCAGTATGATGGGGTTTTTTATACAAGTAGGGCCCAACTTTAGGCAATCCAAGCCGTTGGTCCCAACTGGGTCACAACAGATGATCAGTATCCAAAATATCACCTCATTTGGATAATTCTAGCCTTTGAATTTGTGACTTGAAACGTTCCACATCCAACTGGAAAAGAGCGACCCAGGTGTGGGCTAGGATCTTTAAGCGCGGAGACTTCTGGGTCATGGTCCATCCAACGGTCTGGATCTCCGAACAATGGGCCCTCAGGACAAGTTGCAAACACGAGTTCTTTCCACAATTTGGATGACTTTCCTTTCATTGGATACATTAGATCACAGAACTGATATTTACAACCCTCCTTTTTGACAGATACGCCATCTCTTTCTACTTTTGGTGTTGGAGTAGTAAACTTTGGCACTTTTCCAATACCAAAAGTAGAAAACTGGGTGCATGTATGCAAAAACATGGGTTCATATTTCACCTCACTCCATTAGGTGGACATATCTTATCTGCAATGTGGTCAACTAGATTTCTATCTTGATCTGTTGAACGGTTGAGATCCGGTTGCTATCATCCAAATCCATGTCCATTTCATCAGCACCGTACGTTGAGTGGACCCCATAAAGGATATAGAACAAGGTGACCACACAACTCCAGACACCAAACCTCTGGAATGCTATCTTCTTGAGTGTGGTCATGAGGAAGACATTGAGGAAGATGGAGGCTGCAGCTGGCCATGGCATGAGTGGGACCGACCACTCGGCAGGCCTTTGGGTGCATGGGAACCAACGGTGGAAGATTGCGGTGATGGCGATCGATGCCCCACCAAAAAAGACTAGGACCCACCAATTTTCCTTGAGCTTCCATGATAGGGAGAAGGCAATGGAGGTTGATGAGAGGAGGAGGAGGAACATAAGAGTAGGGAGAGGCCGGTTGCTTCCGTGCTTCACGTAACGGCGGTAGATGAGCGCGTTAGCCACCATGTAGAACACAAGAAGGGTGCCGAGCGAGATCATGTCGAGCACTATCTTGAGCTCGGTGAAGAGTGCAATCACTGCGGTGCAAATGCCTGCACGATGAAGGAGATGGATTTTCATGTTCTATAGGGATGTTCATGACTTGGGTTGCTTGCACTTAATTTATCTATTTTTCGAGAGAGATTGTTGAAAAATTCTGTTGAGGGCTGTTTGGAAATACTGAAATCATTGCAAGGAAATACGATTTCCATGGAAAATTATATTTTTGTTTTCTTTAGGGATGTAAATGACTTGGGTTACTTAATTTTATCAATGTTTTTGAGAGAAGCCATTGAAAAATTCTACTGGGGGCTGCTTGGAAATGCTGGAATTGTTGTAATTAAGGAAATCTGATTTCCGTGGAAAATCATATTTTTGTGTTCTTTAGGGATGTTAATGACCTGGGTTACTTACATTTGATCTATGTTTTTGAGAGAAACTACGAAAAAATTCTGTTTGGGGCTGTTTGAAAATGCTGAAATCATTATAAGGAGATTTCTGAAGTAAAGCATATTTTTGTGGTCTTTAGGATGTTGCTGATTTGGTTTACTTACACGTTGTCCATGATTTCAAGAGAAACTCTCGAAAAATTGCATTGGGTGCTGTTTGGAAATGCTGAAATCATTGTGAGGAAATACGATTTCCATGGAAAAGCATATCATGTTGTGTTCTTTAGCATAATTGTCTCAGATTGTAGTAACGCTCGTTGGAAACTGACTTAAGAAATTAACATATAATCCTGTGTGATGCTAAGGAACTGCAATTTGGTTGTTTCCACAATATTTGAATAGTTACCACAATCCAATTCAATAGAGCATTCAAACGCACCCTTAGCGATCGAACTTGTTGATGAATAAAACCCCCTCTAAAAGATTACCAGAAACAAAGATAAAAAAAAAGTCATTTTGAACCTTGGAATGAATGTTGCTACTGAAATCTATCAATGTAATTAATTCCTACCATATCTTGTTCTTCTTTAATAAGTACTTTTCCTTTAATGTTTATCATTTGGCCAGGCTATAAGGAGGAGAATTTCAGACAAATCCTTACCCAAGAAGATTGTAGCATTCATGGGGGTGCCAGTAGAAGGGTGCACCCTTGCCAACCAAAACGGAACGAGCCGAGTCCTCCCGATGACGCACAGGTACCTCGCCTGGCCTAGCATGGCAACCAAGAGAGAAGCCACAATACCTAAGCTTGCTCCCGCTCCGACGACATTGCTCGCCCATTTCCATCCCGCAATCTTTCGGAAAGCGATCGCGTAGGATGCTTCTTGGTCCGATATCTACAAAAATCAGAGAAATTCAAGGGCTTCTCAAGAGCTCACCCATGCTAGTACTATTACATTAAATTTCATTTTCGTCACTTTTAATAGACAGATTGATGGTTGTGAATCACTGACCTCATTGAAAGGAAGCATCACAGACAACGACAAGCTCATCAGGCAATAAAGAAGGGAGACGATGAGGACGGACCCAGTGATGCCGATGGGTAGGCTCTTTGAAGGGTTCTTGATCTCTTCTGCCATGGTGGACACAGAGTCATAGCCAATATAGCTGAAGTAGACAGTGGCTGCCCCATTAAGAACACCTCTAAATCCAAATGGAGCTAACCCTCCAGGCTTTATAAGGTTCTTTGCACTCCCATTGTAAAAGCCAGCAATGATAACAAACCCAAAGAAGATTACATGGAAGACTGTCATCACAAGGTTCAATGTAGAGCTCTCCTTAGTACTGCAAACAAACACCACCCCATCACTCCCAAATCAATGATAATAGACACCCATCAACATCGTTTCCAATAATGCTTCGTTAACTATACAAAATAACACTAACTATAATCAAACAACCAAAATAAATCACCCAAAACCCCAATAATGTTTATAATACTAACCAAAAAAGGATTCAAACAGACCAAAAACTAAAATTCCCAATATAAACACCCCATTACTCCTAAATCCACTAAAACAGAAACCCATCATGATCTAATCCAATAATGCATGCTGCAGTAACAATACAAAATAACACTAACTATGATCAAAACACCAAAATACATCACCCCATAAACCCACGATGGAATGGTGCATTGTACCTTTTCCCATATATGTGTGTGTGTGTGTGTGTGTGTGTGTGTGTGTGTGTGTGTGTGTGTGTGTGTGTAATATTTCAACCAAACAAGTGGATAATTAATAAATAAGCAACTAAATAATAAAAAAAATCCCAATAAAACACCTCATTACCCCCAAATCCATTATAATAAAAACTCATCAAGATCTGATCCAATAGTGCTATTATAATAACAATACGAAATAACACTAACTACAATCAAAATACCAAAATAAATCACCCCATAATCCCCAATATTTTTATAATATTTCAACCAAGCAAGGATCCACAACATCCAAAAATTCTAAATTTCCCAATACAAACATCCCATAACTCCAAATCCATTATAATAAAAACCCATCAAGATCTATTCGAGTAATGGTAAAATAGTATTATAAAATGATGATAACCATACAAAAATACGTCACCCTATAACACATAATTATTATAATACTAACCAAACAAGCATTCAAATTAACAGTCCAAAATCAGAAAATGAGTATTTAAATATGTAAATTTCCCACTTAAACTTAATCAAACAAGATCGTACAAAGATGAAAAGAATTGCAAAACAAAACACCCAAACACATGCCAAAAAGATACCTTAATAAATAATAATAAAAAAAGAAATACAAAAGTAAGATGGGGTAGTGAGAAATCTAACCTATGGCAGAGACAGACAGTGATTAGAAGAATAAGAGCCACAGCAATGAAATCCAACGTATCGTATCCCTTTGCCAACCCACCCACTTCAACCCTCCATGACTTTGGATCTCCTCCAAATGCACAGCACAAATACTCCGTGAAACTCCTCGCCACCGCCGCATTCGACAGCACATACTCCATCAGTATATTTGCTCCGCCGAAGTATCCCACAAACTCCCCTACACCCATTCGAGAAACATGATAAATCCAATCCAAACACCTGTTGGCTGTGTTTGGATGCACAGCTAAATTGAATTGCAAGCATTCCATTTAATCGGTCTAGAAAGAACTTGAAAATAACACAACTGCATTTTGGAGCACATTCCGCCGATATGAATGCTAATGAAGGGAATCGCAATTTGGTTACTTCTACTTCATTAGAGTAATAGTTGCACCTCCATTTGATAGCGCATCCAAACACAACCCAAACAGATCAAAGGAAAACAAGATAAATGAGAAAACAATGAAGTACTTGTACTTCTACTAGGAGTGTTCATATACCAAATGTCACTCTTAGGTAACTGAAGGCACCGCCGGCGACAGGTATCTCGACGGAGAATTCTGTGTAACACAAAGAAGAGAGGAGAGCGGATATGCCAGCGACGATGTATGAAATGAAGACGGCGGGACCGGAGACGTTACGTGCAATGTTACCCGTCGTGACGAAGACTCCAACACCAAGCATGCCACCTACACCAAGTGCAACAAGATCATACCACTCAAGCTTCCTCTTCATGTCTGCACCTGATCTTAGCCTCACTTGGGTTAGCTCTTCAGTTGGGGTCCATGTAGCTAGCATTCTCTTTCTGAGCTTTTGAGGGGTCTGAGAGAGGGATTGGAGATAGGCTGAGATGGAGGAGATGCTTTGGGATGATGATGAGGGCGTTGGAGTGGCCATGTTTGGATGGGATTTTGCAATGTGTGCTCTTTGGGTTTTTGGGTGTCCATGCAATGGGTTTATAAGAAGGTTTTTAAAAGGAAGATTTATTATTATTATTATTATTATTTTCAAGTGGGCCTCAGGGAGATTAGTTCTTCTACAAGTCATGTCATAATAGCTTATTCTGCAAGCATGTGTGTGGGGCCCATCGTGGTATTTTTTTATGACATCCACTCCGACCATCAGGTGTGCCCCTTCAAGTTAACCACGTGTTCTGAAAATCAAGCCCATCCAAAGCTCAGGTGGGCCTATCATTTAAAATAATCATTCCACCTCTAAAATCACATGGCGTGGTCCACTGAAATTCGGAATGGGATGAATTTTGAAATGTCCATTCATCTTGGTGGGTCACATCTAATGAATGGATCGGATGACCTATTTAAAATATGGTGGGACCCATGCACAATCTAGAAGGTTTTCATTGCAGGTCGCCATCCCAACCGTTTCCTTGGTGCCTGTGGTTAGTATCGAACTAATTTTTGAGAAATGGGGTGAACATGAAGGGACTGACCTTACGGACGGAGTGGATGTGGGCCCTACATCACAGTGGGCCGCACGCTTGTTCTTGTATGATGAGCATATTCTACAAACACGTGTGGAGGTACCGTCCTCTACAGTCTAGATTTCGGAGAGGAAAGTGTCGGCGGAGGTTTTTGAGTAAGAGGCTCGCGAGCCTCTCTTGAGATGGGAACATTGGGCCATCATGTAGGCAGGCCATGGCCCAAACCGTCACTGTGATTTGGTTGTCATTGGCGGTTTGATGGGCGGATTTCGGCTCCTTGATGTGGACCGTTGCTTTTTTGAGGATCAACCTTTTCTTACCCGTCGATTTGTAGTTTAGCTGTTTCGATGGCCCTGGAAGTGGGGCACACGCATGCGTGCTTAAGTAGACGCCGGATGCTGAAAGGGGCTCGCGACAAAGCTCACGTACCATGTTGTCCTGATCGTCCTTGGATCGCATAAACGCAATAACAGATTCGTCCTTGGAATAATCATTTACCTTGGTAATTATCGTATCTTTCCCAAGCTACATGTGACAACTTATTTTTTAACACTTGAAAGGGAGAAATTTACAAAATCAATGTAGGCATATCATCGTGTTGTATGTGACTTATCCACACCACTCATTTGTTATGCTAGCTAAATTTAGGGCATGAGCAAAAAAATGAGGAAGATCCATAGCTCAAGTGGACCACACCACAGGAAACAACATGAATCGAATGCCTACTATTAAAAACTTTTTGACGCCCCTAAAAGTTTTGGATCAAGATTATATTTGTGTTTTCTCCTTATCAATGTCCATGTGACAATATCGATGAGTTAGATGATGAAAAAACCTCAACGTGTGCCCAGTGAAAAAAACAACTTTCAATGGTGGATAAATTAAGGCTACTGTTGCCTTTCATGTGGGCATTTGAGCGTTGCATTTGCCTCATTTTTTTATTCATGCCTTCAAAATATTCTAATAAAATACATGGACAGTACAAATATATCATATGCATTATGGTGGGATCGACATATTTATGTCAAAATTTTTGTATTAATTTTCAAGGTAGAATTACTTTCACATTTTCAAACCAAGTGAAAAAGTAATAATTATTTATTTACTATGACTTACATGTATATTGAAAAAACAAGCAGTCAAATAAAAGTAAATTCAGACTACGGACGCAAATTTACTGCGAAAGCCTTTCCTGGGAAGTTCTTGTGCTAGAAACTCAGGTGGGGCCACTCTGATGTTTGTGAAAAATTCACACTGCCTATCCGTTTTGTGAGTTCATTTCAGGATATGTTATCAAAAATGAACCATATCCAAAGCTCAAGTGAGCCGAAAACTTGATGATTAAACGTATGCAGTTGGAATATTCATGAAGTTTTGATTTGTGCTAATACTTTTGTTTTCAGTTCATCCCAATAGGAATAGCGTTATTAACGGTATGGATGGCATCTAAACATCACTGTTGAACCCAGGAAGGTTTCAATGGTAGGAATTTCCCTAACAACATTTTCCTTTAGTACAGCTCACTTTAGCTCTGGATACGGTTCATTTTTGACAACATGCCCTAAAATGAACTCACAAAACGGATGGATGGGGAGGATTTCCCACAAACATCACAGTGAGCCCCACCTAAGTTTCAGGTAGGAACTTCGTGCTAAAGGCTTTGGCAGGAAATCCGCGTCCTCGTATGAGTTCCTGTGCATTTCCAAGGACGTGCCACCGGCCCCTTGGCTGGTGGTCAGTACTCTGTGGGCTCTACCATGATGTATGTGTTTCATCCGTTCAGTTCATCCATTTTTAAAGATCATTTTAGGGCATGATTCCAAAAATTAGAGGTATATAAATCTCAAGTGCTCCACACCACATGAAAATACTAGCAATTGGATATCCACCATTAAAATCCTCCTGAGGCCCAATGTCCTGTTTATTTGATATCCAATCTGTTGATTAGGTCATACAGGCCAAGATGAAAGGAAAAAACAAAAATCAGATTGATCCAAAGCTTTTATGGCCCCTAAAATGTTTTTAATGGTCGACACTCATTCAACACTATTTCTTATAATGTGGTCCACTTGAGATTGGGATATACTTCATTTTTGGTCTCATACTGTAAAATGATCTGTCAAAATAGATGGATGGCATGGATGAAACACATACATCATGATGGGGCCCATAAAGAACCAATCACAAGCCATTGGCTGGTGGCAGCGGAGTAGCCAATCCGTTCCCCCGCCTCCCTCCCTCGTGGCATTATTTGAGGGAAACGGATTGGCTACTCGACCTGCCACCAGCCGGGTGGTTGGTGGTCGGTGCGCTCCGTGGGCCCTACAATGATGCATGTGTTTCATCCATTTTCACGTATCATTTTATGGCTTGATCCAAAAAATGAGAGGGATATAAATTTCGGGTGGACCACAACACAGGAAAACAGTAGTGATTAGATATCCACCATTAAAATCCTCCTAAGCCCACTGTAGTGTTTATTTGACATCCAATCTGTTGATTAGGTCATACAAACCCAGATGAAAGGAAAAAAAAACAAAGATCGTCTTGCTCCAAAACTTTTATGGCCCCTAAAAGTTTTTAATGGTCGATGTTCATTCAACAGTTTCCTGTAATGTGGTCCACTTGAGATTGGGATATACCAAAATTTTGGTCTCATACCATAAAATGATCTATATAAATAGATGGACGGCATGGATGAAACATATACATCATAGTGGAGCCCACAGAGCACCGACCACCAGCCATTGTCGGTGGGTACTAGCCAATCCGTTTCCGAATTTGAGTCGGCAGATAACTGTTGTACCAGATAAGCCTACGCAAGGATCCAGGGTGGGGCCTACTTCTATGTTTGTGAGAAATCCACCCGTCAGTCCGTTTTTTGAACTCATTTTAGGGCACGCGACCAAAAATTAGGCGTATAAAAAATTCAAATGGGTCACATGAGAGGAAACAGTGGTGATTCAGTGAGCAGCGTTGAAACATTCCTATGGCCATAAAAGTTTTGTATCAGGCTTTTTCTTTAGTTTTTTCACTTCATCCCGGTCCTATTGACTAGGAATTTCTTTTTCCAAATTTCCCTCTTGTGACCTACTTGAGTTATTGATCCATCTCATTTTTGGTCGCATGTTCTAAAATAAGCTCAAAATCTGGATTGACAGGGTAGATTTCACAGAAACATCACGGTGGGTCCCACCCCTATTGAAAATCAACTTTAATCCAAAAGTAATTATGTATGCTATATTTATTGGGGGTTGAATTCTGATTAGGAAACATATGTAATATTCGGCACAATGGTTGTAATAAGCCTACTTAAATATATACTTCACCTAAAAATGATGAAATTGCAAGTCTTGGATGAGCCACAAGGATGAGATCATGTCCGAGTGACTAACCAACGATTTTTAACTGTAGATTTAAATGGACAATGTTCAGACGGCGTTGATCATCATGTTAAAGAAATTATAGTGATCCACTTATTAGTGCCACTATTTTTCTAGACAATTTTTGAACTCCAAACCTACTCCCTCTTCATTTGCTATGATTTTGGGGTCGAGCTATTGTTGATCTTTGGGGCCCATATGGATTTTTGCTTTATAAATCTTGGATTGATCTTATTACATGTTTGTTTTAAATTACTTATTTGGGGCCATCTAGCGGGTACAAATTATGACTCCATCCACCACATCCTTACCTATAAAAAATCATGACTCTCCTGAAAATGTGTTACAACTTCTTCCCAACCCCAAATGAAATTCTCCAACGGTCATTTTGTTGCCATTTGAATGCATTTGGATACTAACCATCTTAAAATAAGTATTAACTGTTTTTTTTTTAATCATATATATTTGGATCCTACTTAGGTATACTTGAGTATTCATCTTTTTTAGAAATGATCAAGCAAACATTAATATATTTATGAATATTAGAATTCCTTTCCCAATCTTTAAAAAATGGTGATCTAAAGTCACCAATTTAAAATTGACAGCTACCAAGATTTATAGGTCCCTTAAAACTAGAATGTCCCATCTTCGAGATGGCTCCTCAATAACCATGAGTTACAATGTTACAACCAGGCTTCAACATGTGAGGTTCTACCATCTCCGAGCTCCAAAATGACATTGTGTAACTCAAGGGAAATGGAAATAAAATGGCACCATAAGTAATAAGATGAGGGTAAGTAGACAGATGGTTCAATCATGTACAGTAAAAAACCAAGAATTATGCCAACCAAGAGAGTTAAATCAAATTGAAGGCCATGTAAAAGAGTAAATGAAAAGTCCAAAAGAATATGGGAAGACAGTAAAAGAAGACTCGATGACTTTTGATTTAATTGAGAATATAGCCTTGATAGAGATGGCAGGACAAGATCCAAACATTAGGATAAGACTTGTATGACAATGACAATGATGATAATGACACTGATAAACTAACTTTGATCCCATTGTGGTGTGATTTAAATAATAAATCGTAATCATGTATACATGCAAAAACTCCTAGTTAATAGGAGAAATATTGAGAGATGAACATCTCAAGCCCCTAAACATTAACATAGCAAGGAACTTGGAGATGCATCCCTCACTCTGCCTATCTATTCAAATATTATTTCATGATTCATCTATATCTTGTTGAAAGAAACTGGCTATAATGTTTATTTTCACTTTAGAGAAATTTTCATGCTCATTTCTTTTAATGGAATTTTATTTGCAAGCTACCCTTTGGTCCATTTGAAAAGAAAACAGTGGTCTGGTATTTCATAATTTGGCTATGTTAAGAAAGTGTTGTATTTTAGAGAAATAGAGGTAAGGTTCTTAGTTTAGTGTCCACACTTGGAATTTAAAATGGAGATGTTAAAAATGTTTGGCAGAGCCTAAGGTTATATTTGTCAAGATGATCTCTCATTGTCTTGGGTCGTATCTTGCTTTTTCTTCATTTTGTGAATAAATTTATTATTGCTTCTAAAAAAAAATTCTACAATTTTTTATGCAAGTAGCTAGCGGCAAGGTTTTTCATACAAACAACTTTTAAAGGTGACTTAAACTTTTAACAACTCAATTATCAAGTCAACGAGATTTCGACACCTGAATTGCAAAGAAATTGATAAGGATATGATGCAGGACAATTAACCACTTGCTCTAAAAGTTCGAACTGTTAGAGTATGACAAATTAATTCTTTTATCTCATAGCACAAGCCCCACATCTCATGGGTTAGGACCTCTGCCGAACCCCCCTTGTGGGCTCGTGGGCCCCAAATCACATGGGCCGCCCACCTCGAGTGTGTCCTTGCATCTCACAAGCTATCACACTCGAGTTTGGTATGAAATACACATTAATCATCCCTGGTGAGGAGTCTCGAACACGAGATCTCTCCCGTGGGCCCCACCCACCCGGAGTGTGCCCCTGCATCCCACAGGCGACCTCACTCAAGCTCGGTGTGAAAATGCCCTTGCATTAATCACCCCCGGTGAGTAGGTTGTACATCGAGCCGAGTCAAGTCGAGGTGGGTCAAGCTTGGCTTGGCTTGTCAGGCTCTCCTTGAGTTCAAGCTCGAGCTCAGCCTCAAGCTTACCATTGGAGCTTGGCTTAATTGTCAAACCTTTTGAGTCGAGCTTGAGGCGAGCTTACCTCGAGTCGAGTCGAGTCTACTCCCAACCCAGCACCAACCCACACTTGACTTAACCCACCAACCCGACCCAACTGACCTAACCCCTAAATCAAATATTCAATTAATAATGTATATGTGTGTATGTGTAAAATATTAAATAGAGCCATAGAGGGTAGCATGGAAGTGAAATGGTAAGAAAGGGATGGACGGGTAGGGTATGGTTTAAATTTAAAATTTTTAAATATAATAATACATAATATAATATATATTTGAATCGAGTTGAGCTCGAGCTTTGAGCCGAGTCGGGTTCAAGTCGAGTTGAGTCAAGCTCTACTATGTTCGAACTTGGCTTGTTTTGAAAACGAGATAGGTCATATGAAGTTTGGCTCGCCTTGAGTCTTCGTTCGAATCGAGTTGAGTCGAGTCGAGTCGAGCTAGATCGAGCCAAATCGAGCGAGCTTTTCGAGCTAGCTTGGTTCGTGTACAGCCCTATTGGTGAGGAGTCTTGGACACGAGACCTTCTGCTCTGATACCAATTTGATGCAGGACAATTAACCACTTGTTCTAAAAGCTCGAACTGTTAGAGTATGACGAATTAATCCCTTTATCTCATAGCCCAAGTCCCACATATCATGGGTTAGGACCTCGACTGAACCCCCTCGTGGGCTCGTGGGCCCCAAATCACATGGGTCGCCCACCCCAATTGTGTCCCCACATTCTATAGGCTATCCCACTCGAGCCCAGTGTGAAAATGCCCCTGTGTTAGGGTATAATCATAAGAATTTTTAAATATTGAGAAAAAAATAATTTTATCAGTATCAAACTTATTTCCTTATAATACTTAAGAAAAGTTACAAATCAGAAAATGTTGAATACTTTAAACACCACCACTCATTTCATAGATCTTAAAGACAATTCCCTATGAATATTTAAGAAAATCTTCGAATATTTAATGCAGTAGCATTTTCACACTGGGCTCAAGTAGGGTCACTTGTAGGATGCAGGGGCACACTAGGGGTGGGTGCGCCCTACGGAGGAGGTCTCGTGTTCGAGACTCTTCACCAGGGGTGATTAATGCGCATTTCACATCGGGCTCGAGTGGGGTAACTCATGGGATGCGGGGACACAATCGGGGTAGGCGGCCCATGTGATTTGGGGTCCACAAAGGGGGTTCAGCCGAGGTCCTAAAACCCATGAGATGTGGGGCCTGGGCTATGAGATAAAGGGATTAATTCGCCTTACTCTAATAGTTCAAGCTTTTAGAGCAAGTGGTTAATTGTCCTGCATCAAAGAAATATCAATCATAATCTCTCCATCCATACATCCTCAAGTTAAAGGATTTGATAGAGTTAATATAACCACAAGTATCTCCTAGTCTGGGCATGATAACTTCATTAACTAATGCTTACAAGTGATCCTGTGAATGTGAACGATTGAAGACCGAAAGTTGATGTGTCATCCATGATATATTTATATCACACTTATACGGGGTAAGACAAAGGCTTGATGACATTAAATCAAGCTCAATGGTGGAAATTGTCCATCTTGACACCAAGTTAGTCTCCTCTCATAAGATAACCAATCATAATAGTATAGGTGTATCCAAGAACTTGTATGGTCATAGCCAAGGTACTGAGATCCATGGATAACAATTCTCCTCGACCATAGGACGATGTGTCCAATCTCAAAGTGCCCAAGGACAACAAACTCATAGTTATAAAACCATGTTCATAATAGTATATGTGTATCCAAGAACTTGTATGGTCATATCCAAGACACCAAGATCCATGAATCACAACTCTCCCCGACCATAGGACGACGTGTCCAATCTCAGATTGCCTAAGGACAACAAACTCATAGTTATAAAACTATGTTCCACACATAATAATTAGGCCAATGAATGAATGATCATATAAGTCAAGGAACAACATAAACATTAGTTTTTAATGACATTACCCTAACATATATCAATGTAAGGAACTCATCGACATATTTATTTATTGATTTATTCGATTTATCTTCACGAATTCTCTCAGTTTGGGGATCGTCCCGTCACTAACACATGAATGGAAAACTTTATAACTACTAACTTAACCTTTCGATTGTCCGTTATTTTCTTGTACTTGATCGCATTTTCACCTTTCATAGTCAATTGATGAAGTTGTCACCATGCAAATAACTGTATGATTCTAAAATTTCTATCTTAGTTCCACGCTTTCTATCACCTTCCAACAACCATAGGATTTGACCATAGGTATCTTCACAAGCCAGGACCGCACATTGTTAATTAGGACTTTAATGGGGGACCTATCTCATATGTCCACCTGCTCTAACTTCGGTTTCTTGATTCATTCCACGTCAGAGCTCTCCCATTTGATTAATGAGATTGCCTGCCATATGCAGGAGTTGATTTATAGGCTTTGTGAGTGTGAAAATTAATTGGGTTACTTGCATAAACTTTTCCTCTGTTATTCCTTTGAAGCCCTTAGGAGATTATGTAAATTCAGAATTTCCACAACGATTACTAACCTATGATGCCAAAGTCGTGCAACCCGGTTATGAGTCAATAAAATCTTGATAGCCAAATTGTTAAAAAATGAATAAGACTACACCCACAAAAGTATTTGAGTAAAATGCAATATAGTTTTATTAATTCAAACCCCTCCTCTTACAATACTTAATAAAACTTACAACTCATAAAATGTGATATACTTTTCTCTTACCAATAAGATCTTGACAACCGAATCCTAAAGAAATGGATAGGAGTACACTCACAAAAATATTTGAGTTAAAGGCAAAATAGCTTTATTGATTCAAACCCCTCCTCTTACACTACTAAAGAAAACCCACAACTCATGAAATGTGGAATGCTGATCTCTTTACCCCCACCCACATACCTTAAAAGACAATCTTTATGAATCTTTAATGAAAATTTCCAATCAATAGATTGATTTAAAAATCAATCTTAATTGATTTCAAATCAGTCTATAATTTATTTAAGATACATAATAAAAAAATCCACCAATGAAGTTGCCTAAAATAGAAAAAAAAATCTAGTGATTATCTTAAAAAAATTCAATCACATCTTCTTCAATAGTCTCCCTATCTTCCACAAATGACAAATGCAATCTCTCTTTTTGAAATTTAGACCCCAAATTTTGCAAGAAACAGTCCAAAATCAGCAGACAGTGGGCTGTGGGCCTACTTGAACTTTGCATTATCAAAGAAAATGGGAAATGCTTTCAATAGTAAGGACATTGGGTAATTTCCAAAAAGCTGGCCATATGCTGCACACCCTCCAACTTTTTATAACAAGAAAGCATAAAATGAAGTCAAGCTAAACCTACAACCTGTTAGCCCGATTTTAAATGACTACCAAACTGAAATTTACAAGAAATATACTGTAAATTAGGATGGGCCGGCCAAATAGTAGCTTCCAAAGATTAGCAAGACAGTGTGGTCCTTACAGTGGGGCCCACCTTTATGTATTTATTCTATAGCAACGTTTGTCCGTCCATTTTTTCGGATCATTTTTTAGGGCATGAGCCAAAATATGAAACAGATCCAAATCTCAAGTGGACCATACCATAAGGCACCCCAAACTCGTAACTGAAATGATATGATTATAGCCATCTAATTCTGCCCACACCCTGATCCATAACTCAAGTGGTAGATTGAGTGAGAGATACCTCGTTTCAACACTGAGGTCTTGGTATGGATACCCTAGTGGGGGTGGCTAACAGTGAAGTGTGAACTGACTGTGGGTGTGCTAACAAGCTAACAAAAAAACAGAAAAAAAAAAAAAAAAACGTCTATTCGCCCAAATATCATTGCACTTAGCAATTTTAGGCATACCCAAACACTACCATTTTTAATGCAAGTCTCGAATGCATGGTTTTTTTACTCGATGACTCGGACAGACTCATCAGTACTAAGTCAATTCAAGACTAGGCCGAGTGAGGCCGAGTTGTCCTCTATCCTCAATCCCACTTGCAGTTTGATGAACCAGATTGAACTCAGCTGAGTCATGGTCGAGTTGGATGAGTCGCATCCGGGTCGGGCGAGTGGTCCATCCTTGATCGAAAGAGATTCTTGTCATTTTGAAAAGTTAAAAAAGGGTTAGTTTCTCAATGAAACTAATGATTATACATTAAAAAGAGATTATATATCAGACATATACAAGGGCTTTTTAATAAGCTATGATGCACTGGCAACGTGTCACGTAAAGACAATCACTTGGAATGAAAATCAGGCCAATCCACAGAGAGATTGAAACAACTCTAATATCAGTGGACAGTGGATGTTATGAAACGGTGCACTGGTGTGGTCCACCCAATGAGCGGATGAGCTTGATTTTCCTAGCAAGTGAAGATTATTGTGTGGTTCACCGTTTGTTCAGATGCGATGCTCTAAACATATGACACGTTGGTGTGGAAAAAAAAAACTACTTGTATAGTAACTAATGATACAGCTGCTGTACCATTTAGTTTGGGTGCGGAATCGGTTTTTACGGTTAGCGGTTAGAAGAAGAGGTATGTCCACTTGCATTATATAAACAAACGTGCAAGTGGGGATTATGGGGAATCCATGCGAGCTTATCTCCTGCTTTTCATTCAAGTCAAAAGGCTCTCTCTCTCTCTCTCTCCTTTGGGTGCGAATCAAATCCAAATTTCCTTTTAATTAAGGAGAAGAAGAATGAAAGAGTATTGATTGATTGATTGTGTAATCCTCTCAAAAGCATAGCGTCATCCTTACCATTTCACGCACTCAACTTGTTACTATTCAGTACAGTCACCATCTTATCAATTTTCTATCTCTTTTCTATTTGTATGGTGTGAGGCGAATATGAGTGGTCCATGTTCTCCAACGTGTCATGCTCTAAGGCCTCCACATGTTGCTTGGGGAGCACGGCCGCCGGCATCGTTTCTCTTGGCCCATGGCTCACAAAATCCTCTATCGGGAGCGCACGGGCCATGGGCAAGTTGTTGGTAATTAGATGCTAATCATGGTTTCAAGAATCTAATCATGAGGCGTGCCGACCTCTTTTGTCAAATCCAAATAAAGAGGAGAAAAGATCTGAGGTGAAAACGATAAGAGTCACGGAAAACTCTCAAATTAAATCATTTTCAGTAGAAAACAATAACCAATTTTCATTTCCCAACTTTTCCTTTAAAAAATTGTAGAAATTCATTACACCCCACTAAAATAAAATAAAAACATTAAATAAAAATACAAGGCAAAAAGGCGATGCAAGATGACCAATCAAGATGATGAGCCTGCCTGAAATTGATGTGAAAGTAGAACCCAAGCAAACAATGGAAATTTGGGAAGATCCATGATTTCCCATCTCCCCCGGGTCGGCGGAAAACTTGAATCCAAAACAAACAATGGGAATGGGAATTCATGATTTTCCATTTACTGAGGACTAAGTGGTTACTTTTCCGTATCCCATTTAGTTTTCCACCATCCAAACAAAAACACACCCCAATCCAAGGTTTAACAAATCAATCAATCAACTTCATAAGCCCTGTTTGGATATGTAAATCAATTCACAAAATAAAATAATTCAAAGCGGAGATAACCCCATTTAATGCATATGATAATCAAAACTGCTATCTGCAATCCTCTCTATCCCAATTTGGATCTGAACCGAAGGTATTTGCAACTGAGTTTTCTCTAAATCATTGGGAGTCACCCAAGCCGCTCTGCTCTTTATCGAATTGAATTATTTCAAATGGGCACAATTGGACATCCAAACACCAGTTTTATCATCCGCTTCTTGTTTTCGTGTGGTTTCACAGGCGGGACCATTGTGAGCATCACGCAATCCTCATTCTGGATTATTTGACAAACAGAACCACTTCCACAAAATGCAGATAAAACACTGAAAACTCCTGTCATGGTTTGCATTCTGGTGTACATCCAAACAGGCCCTTACCCGGGCAAGGATTATAGTAAAAACTGTTGTATTTTAAAAACATTTTTTAAAATAATTGTTTCAAATTTCAAAGTTTTACTTTTTTGTTTTTTGAAGTGTTTTTTTTTAAGTGTCTCTTTTGTCCGATCTCGAAAAAAACTTAAAAAATCTATGTATATAAAGAGATGTGGTTTATTTAAGGGTTGATCGGTCTGGAACTATGTCGGGACTGAGAGTACAATCATTCTAACAGTTTTGTTCCACATTCCGCGAGTATACTCGCACTTGTCAATTTTGTACGAATTTTAAACCATTGATGCGTATGTTCGTGCAATTGCACAGCTGGGTTCAAACCCAACGGACCTAGTTCATTAGAAATGGTGCTGTAAGCACCTAAATGTGTTCTACCTTCTTTTCTGAAAAAATACTAATTCAAACCACCGATTTCTTTTTCTGTTTCTTCAAAATTCGCCTCTAGTTCATTATTGTTTTGCCAACTGAGTATGTTACCGAGTCAACTCACTTTGGCTAAGTATTGCACGCTGGTTTGAGCCCGTGTATAATGAGTTCATCATTGAGACCAGGTTATAGTCATTATATTCTGGAGGCCAACTGTCCAAGATTCTTATTGCATTTGGGACGCGGTTCAAGGAGGGCAGATTTGGTTTCAAGCTGAGTGACCCAATCAGGCCTTGGTAATTAGTGCTAACTGATTACCGGTTCTAAATGTGTAAACTGATTACCGGTACAATGCACTTTCAACTGTCTATGACAGGGACGGATCTTGGGCACATCAGTGGTGGCTTGTTTTCAAACCTAAGGCCATCTTAAAAAGCATATGCAATCCTCTAATTTCTTTAAATAATTAAAAAAAAATAAAAATAAAAATCCAAAGTCTTAAAGAAGATCCTTAGCTTTAAACTAAAGCACAGGAGACACATATACAACACATTAGGTACAGATGAAGCCGATGAGTAGAGAGCGGTTTTCGTGCCATTAAGATATATTAACAAATATATTAGTATTGTTGAGCATATCCATCTTAATTAAAATGGCAAAAAGCAAGGAAGAGTGGAATCTAGATGCTTTTTTATATGATGGGTAGTTAAGTGGCACTTGGGATTCTTTTGAATTCATTATCATAGGTGGGGGCCCCCGTCCTTATTCCTTCTCTCTCCTCAAGGTTGAGGGTAGTTAGAATAGTTAAAGAGTCTCAAAAATCAGATTTTTTTTTTTTTTTTTTCTTAATGGCAAAGTTGTAGATAGAAATGCTAGCACCGTAAACCATTGTAGGCCCCTCTTAGTGTCATGTCACAAGTTGTTGAATAAATCTTGTTTTCTTCTCTAGAAAGGGAGAGTCTACTATTAGAAAGGTAAAGGAGGAAGAATAACATAAAGAAAGTCATACATGTAGAAACAAAAAGCCTTTTGTTTTGGTGAATCAAGAAGAGGACATTCCTTGTAAGCACAGAAAGATGTTCTAATTTTTATCCGAATTTGCCAAAGTAACCTTATGTTAATGTATATATATTATCTTTTTTCTTTTCTTTTTTCCAACTTGAAGTTGAAGCTGTGTTACAATGATGAAAAGCTTGAATTGCAGTTGAGTGCTACAAACATAGACTACACTAGCTATGCACTTAGAAATGGGCGGCTCTCATGTTCGACCCCTCTTAAGTCGGTGGTATGTCCATGTCATACCTTAGTAGCATTGGCTACGGGGGAACAAAATGGATAGTTTGCGGAGTAATGCTGATAGACGTACAACTGGTCATTTGTTTTATGTGCTTATATGTTCTCTGTTCATGTATTTGGCCTCACTGTGCAAAGTCCATGTGTATGTTTGAAATGGAACAGTGCTCTCATGACTATACTGTTGGTCGAAGGCCAGTGGAGCCCACTTGTGAGCAATCACTAGTGGGTGGGTCCCATTTGGTTTGACTCTTTCCGCTGCGTTCTTTCCTTTCAGTTGAAATTTTAAATTTGAATTTGATTTTGGATAGGAGGTTGGAAAAATACCGGATAATCTGGTCTCATCCCATCTCCTTCCTTTCCTACAAAAAGGAATACGCCCTCTCTCGTAATGATCATAAGAAACATCGAGGGTATACAGAGAGAGATAGTGTGCAGCATAGTCTGTCCATGTTAAGCTTGTCCTTGGGACGATCTGATCCATAAATCGCTATCCGGGACCACTATATACCGTAGGATCAGAGGTGTGAATAGTTCAATCTGCTCCAGTAATAGATAGACGGGCCATTGGAGCATCAATCTTCAGCTTTGTGAGGGTCCCAATTATCGTGTAGACCGTCAGATCTTGAGGGCTCATCTTCCGCATTTCCCAACAGTGGTATCAAAGCTCGCAAGAAGGCGAAGAAGAATGACCAAGAACAGAAGACCACAACACCTGCTCCAAATCTCAAGAAGGGGAACGGAAAGAATAAGCAGAAAAAGACAAATATAGTCTGCTTTGTCTGTGAAAATTTCGGTCATTATGCTTGACAGTGCGCCTATTAAAAGACGGTAATTTCTCAGTCACTAGATACTTTGTATGTAGGCGTTTGTTCTGAAATCCTTTCCGTTGATATCAAATCTAACGAGTGGATTTTGGATTCAGGCGCAACAAAGCACGTGACAAGCAGTCGTCGAGGACTCGAGGAATTTCCGCCTGTAGCCAAGGGGAGCTACAAGTTGTACATGGGCAATAACGTTGTTGAAGACGTACAAGGGATTGGCATTTTCCATCTACGTACGCGCATAGGGCGAACAATAATACTTCGTGATATTCTATATACACCGGGGATGCATCGGAATTTAATTTCTGTTTCTAAGTTATTAGCTGATGGTTTTGATATTCGATTTTTCGGGACAAGAGTTTCTTTGAGACAGAATAACCTCATCTTTGCATGGGGTAATTTAATTTCAGATTTATTTATTCTAGACGTAGAATGTGATAATGCATTTATTGCTTTGTCTGCTATGTCGAATGAAACTGTAGTATCTGAATCTCAAAAATGGCATGTGAGGTTAGGGCACATTGGAAAGGATCGTATGATAAGACTAATACGTTCTGGTCTGTTAGACTCCTTATCCAATGTTGATTTGTCATTTTGTGAACATTGTGTGTCGGAGAAGACTTCGAAGAAACCATTTCTCAAAACGGCTAGGTCAAAGGGCACACTAGAGATAATCCATTCAGATATCTGTAGACCCTTTAATGTACATGCCAGAAACGGATGTCAATACTTTGTCACTTTCATTGACGATTACTCGCGCTATGGATATGTGTATCTCATCTCACACAAATCTGAGGCTTTTGATTGTTTTCTTAAATACAAAGCTGATGTAGAAAATCAGCTTGAGAAAAAGATTAAAATCCTTCGATCTGATAGAGGTGGCGAGTATACGTCTGAAACGTTTAAATCATATTGCGAAAATGTTGGCATTGTTCGGCAGTACACAATGGCTTACACACCATAGAAAAATGGTGTTACAGAGAGAAGGAATAGGACATTATTGGACATGGTTAGATCGATGATGGCTCAAGCCAATCTCTCTACCACATTCAGGGTGACGATCATAATGTATATGCCGTCACGCCCTAAATAGAGTCCCATTCAAATCAATTCCTAAGACTCCATATGAGATGTGGTCTGGGAGGATTCCTTCTCTAGCCAACCTACGCCTTTGGGGATCTTTGGGATATGTTTTGCTGCCTACTCCGCATAGAGGTAAACTTGATAGTAAGACCATTGAATGCGTGTTCATAAGATACCCCATGCATTCAAAGGGATACGTTCTAGTTTATGAGGAACATGGACGATGGATTGAGAGAGAATCCCGGGACGTGACCTTCGTCGAAGATAGATACCCAAATCGAATGAAGCAAAAGGTTCCAATACAACTTTTTGAAATACCCGATGTATCTCAGGAGAGTGGAAATTCTGCTTCACAAGACGATGATACTTCTATAGTTCGTCAGGACAGTGGGAGGACATCTCAGCAGGCTCGCGAGTTATGTCAAAGCGAAAGAGGATTGATTCCCTGAAGATACTTCGATATTGAGGGGCAAACATTTTCTTGCGTTGCAGTTGATGATGATGAACCTGATTCATATCAAGATGCATTATTATCTTCTAACTCGGCCGATTGGGTGAATGCTATGGACGAAGAGATCGCTTCCATAGAAAAGAATAAAATCTGGGAACTTGTTGATCTGTCCTCCAATCGCAAAGCGATAGGTAACAAATGGGTACTAAAAATCAAAAGAAAGGCGGATGGTACAGTGGACAAGTATAAAGCACGATTAGTTGCTAAAGGTTTTACACAACAAGAAGGCATTGATTACGAGGAGACCTTTTTACTTGTTGCAAAGTTCTCCTTAATCCGCATGATCTTGTCCATTGTCGCAAGTTTAGACTTAGAGTTATATCAGATGGATATAAAGACCGCATTCTTAAATGGTGACTTGGACGAAGAAATATACATGCAACAACCCATGGGTTATGTGGACAAAAAGCATCCAAAGAAAGTCTGCAAGTTGTTGAAATCTATCTATGGGCTGAAGCAATCTTCAAGACAATAGTACATGAGGTTCCACTTGGCCATCACCATTTTTGGATTCACAATGAGTGAAGAAGATCATTGTGCATACATGAAACGGTCTGGAAGATCTTTTCTGATACTATCTCTATATGTAGACGATATCCTGTTAGCTGGTAATGACATGCAATTGTTGACATTGACTAAAGATTGGCTATTCTCGAACTTTGAGATGAAAGACCTCGGTGAAGCCAACTTTATCCTTGGGGTAAAAATCATCAGGGATCGCCCTAAGAAATTTTTAGGCTTGTCTCAAGCAACCTATATACAAAAAATCTTAGAGCGGTTCAGGATGAAAAATTCAAAAGCTGTTGAAACCCCTATGGATAAAGCTACCAAGTTAAACAGGAAATCGTGTCCCCAGACTAAAGCCGAGAAATTGGCTATGTCCTCAGTACCTTATGCAAGCGCAGTAGGAAGCTTAATGTATGCTATGCTTTGCACCAGACCGGATATTAGCTATGCAGTTGGTATAATCAGCCGTTATCAGAGTAACCCAGGACAGTCTCATTGACAAGCCGTCAAACCTATATTCCGCTATCTCAGAGAAACAAAAGACCTAATGTTGTGTTATGAAGGCACAAGCCTTGAGCTCAAAGGATATTCTGATGCTGCTTGGGGTAATGATGCCTACGAGGGAAAGTCTACTTCAGGATATATATTCTTACACAAAAGAGGAGCTATCTCATGGTCGAGTAAGAAACAGACATCCACAGCTTTTTCATCTATGAAGGCCGAGTATATTGCATGTTGTGCTACAGTTCAGGAGTGTGTATGGGTTTGCAGATTTCTATTGAGTCTGGGTATTGTACCGAGTGTTCGTCAGCCTATATCGCTAAAGATAGACAATACTTCTGCTATTGACTTGGCAAAGGACCCTAAACACCACTAGAAATCTAAACACATTGAGATCAAGTATCATTACGTCCGTGATCAAGTGAGAGATAAAAAGGTCGCCCTCAGCTACATTCCTACCAAGGAGATGATGGTTGATCCCATGACAAAACCTATAGCTAGAAATCTATTTCAGGTTCACGCCAAGCAGATGGGATTGAGGAAAACTTGATTGATGTACTTGTTTTGTAATACATTTGATCTTTCATTAATGAATAATACATTCCATTTATTCAGTATTGAACACTAATATAAACTAGGTAAGAAGATCATCAGCATTTACCTTGAGATCATGTAGGATTTCTATTTTTGTCCGCAGGCCGGTCACCCACTCGCACGGATTGACCAACCTTGAATGTACAAGAGAGGTACATTTAGGGCTATGTTTATGCATAGAGGTATAAACTACCCTTTATTGTGAATAATAAAGGATGAGGATATGAGTGAGTCGTATCCGCCTACAATCTTATAAAGATTGTAGATGAGACTAATAAAGTCGAATAACATAATCGCATCATTCTTATACATGCGATCAATGTTATGGCCTGAAATTAAAGTCAGGTTATGAGGCTATGAGATGAGTTGTACCTTATGTAGAATAACCTGCGTACTGTAGACCCGACTTACACCTAGTATTGTCTACTTTACGACGTGGGTTGTAGCCACGTGCTGGGACCTTTTACCTACAGATTGCTTTGATTCGATCTAATCATTGCAACGTGCGAGTAGCCAGTCCCGTAGGTGACTCTTTATGTCCTTAGCTACCCTCCTCTTGTGTATATGAGGATGAGATTGAGTGACGCTACTTTAGTGTACAATGACGAAAGGTCTTTGATTGACCAGACTCGGTAATGCTAGGAAAGCGGCTTGATTAATTCCAAATTACACATCTACGTGGGGAAGATCCCGTGACAGCTACACCAAGTTTCTAGAACTATTAATACGCACTTGAAGACTTATCCGCCGGTAGTATCGAGTTGTTTTTATTTGACTTTTTACAAACAATATTTTTCTTA
The DNA here is from genome assembly GCA_030180095.1 of Magnolia changhungtana. Classification (NCBI taxonomy): domain Eukaryota; kingdom Viridiplantae; phylum Streptophyta; class Magnoliopsida; order Magnoliales; family Magnoliaceae; genus Magnolia; species Magnolia changhungtana. The sequence goes on from JASAUF010000667.1 coordinate 6,022,938, forward strand.
AAAAGCATATATATAAGTACTGCTTTGAATTAGTTTTAGTCGAAATTTGTGAAAAATCAAGTTTTCAGAATAACTCGATAAGTTGGATAAGTACGTATGTTGGCCGAGTACTCCAGATCGGGAGTTAACTCCATCTGGTGTGGTCATGCGGACTATGACAGGCATTACAAAGCTTGGGTTATTGAGTACTAGTTAGGTGGTCACTTAGTACTTAAGCACCTGTGTGAAGATTATGGTGATCCAGCTGGTCTCACGCCTCTGATTCTTTTGATCGTGATGTTTGGTATTTGATTGTTATAAGGTAAGTTAGTTGGACAGATTTATGTGCCTATCCCACAATGTGATTGAGTGGGAGATGTTGGTTGAAGGCCAGTGGGGCCCACTTGTGAGCAATCACTAGTGGGTGGGTCCCATTTGGTTTGACTCTTTCCGCTGCATTCTTTCCTTTTAGTTGAAATTTCAAATTTGAATTTGATTTTGGATAGGAGGTTGGGAAAAGACCGGATAATCTGGTCTCATCCCATCTCCTTCCTTTCCTATAAAAAGGAATACGCCCTCTCTCGTAATGATCATAAGAAACATCGAGGGTATACAGAGAGAGATAGTGTGCAGCATAGTCTGTCCATGTTAAGCTTGTCCTTGGGATGATCTGATCCATATATCGCTATCCGGGACCACTATATACCGTAGGATCAGAGGTGTGAATAGTTCAATCTGCTCCAGTAGTAGATAGACGGGCCATTGAAGCATCAATCTTCAGCTTTGTGAGGGTCCCAATTATCGTGTAGACCGTCAGATCTTGAGGCTCATCTTCCGCATTTCCTAACATATACTAGTGTTACAGGTTGTTTGAGACGCAACAACCCAACTGGTCGATCTAGACCACCCAGTAGGTCCTGCCTGCTCTTCATATGCCATGGAGCAAAAATCAGACTGGTTAGATGATCCTTTCCATCCGAACGTTTGGTACTTCTCCATATCAAGCCCATTTTTCAAGCAAGGAGTAGGATTTCAATTGTGTGCCTGTGGGTGATTATGAAGTTATCGTAGGTCATCTGAACTTTGCCCACATTGAGGAATGTATATACAAATCTGCAACTCTCCACTACAAAACTGCCTCTAGATCCGTCGATAGTACTTGTCAAATGAAGAGAGAGAGAGAGAGAGAGAGAGAGAGAGAGAGAGAGGGGGAGAGAGAAAAAAAAAAAAAACCCACTTACTTTCTTGTTTATTAACAGTCCCGATTGTGTAGACAATCCATGCAAAACCCCACTTATTAAGTGATTGACATGGATGCATTATAGCTATCCGACACCACAACCTTTTCTCCACCATTTACTTGTCCTATAAAATCATTTTACCACAGCATTTATATAGAGAAAGCCTTTTCCTTAGCCGTTTATGGGGGATAAAGTCCCCCCTTTCCAACAACAATACATGGAAATCTAGCTAGGATCCACATGCATTCAAACCAAACCCATCATAGCTGCCAGCATCAGGTGTGGATGAGATGATAAGAAACCCCTCACATGACACTCCAAAGCAGAATATAAAATGATAGAAGGATTGCATTTTACAGGAATGATTAAATGCTCATGACAAATATTCAAATATTTTAAACAAAAAGCCACGATGGGTGGGAGAGAAATGGATGAAAAGTGAAAGGCCACCCAAACAATACTTACAATGACTCACCTTTTGTTAGTTGAAATGAATGATTCATGTGATGGAGAAGGCCATGATCTTTTCTTGTAAGCATTTTGGAAATTGACATGACCAAAAGCTAATTTTAGCGAAGTGAAAAGGAAAGTAGAATCAATCCGGCCAATGACAAACTAAAGTGCATATACCACAAATAAGAAAAAAGATGACCAATGGGTTACAAGCTATAGTAATGCCATTTAACATATGAAATCCAAGAGAAGTGACATATGCAATAGTTTCTTGACACATTCAAGACCCAATGATCACACAAGACAAAAAGTACACTCCCAAATAGACTAGAGTTTCAAAACTTTTCTCTTCATGAATTGCTTATTGATTCACTGAAAGGTGCTGATTTTGAAAAAAGTATTATTATTATTCTAAAGGTGGTCTGCCATCATAGAAAGAAATTGAATTATAGCTGCTAACAAACCCAAAGCACACTGATAAAGTAGTAGAGCCATGGTTCACACTACTAAGGGTACATGCATATCATCACGAATGCAGGCCATCGATTTTTTTGTTTTGCAAGCCGAATTGTTGTTAACATAAAAAAGCTAGGGGTGATGATTAGCGCATGCAGCAATTAGACCTAATACTCGTTAACCTTTTTAGACCTTCCTATTTTGTCCTGGTAATCATCCAAAGACATGTGGACTAGTTGGCAGGTCACTTGAATTCTAATCTAGAGCAGGGAAAAAGATTAGATGCAACCTAAGAGGTCCACCAGTCAAGGTCTCCCACTGAGAAAGGTGTTTTGGCATTTCCCTACCTTTATTGGCTATCGAAGAGATCACGATTATCACATAACTCACTTTACCTATTGGATAAATGTTCTCTAAATCCCACCCCTTGATTCCATGTAAAACCTAACGGTTAGAAGTGGATTTCTTCAATGTTCCATACTTCCATTTTTACCATCATGATCGAGCTTTATTTTATAAACCATTTAGAAAGAATCGGACCTAGCAGGCCCTATAAGCCATTTTCTGCACAAATCATGGCATACTTAATGCTCTGATGAGGTGATTTATCCTCCTCTTGTTGCCAATCTCTGCAATTATTAATTCTCCTAGAGGGTAACATATGCAACAAGGATTGTATTCAGGCCATTTGCTGAGTTTGAACAGTTTAGGTGAGTCGTAGTAGATCCTACTTAAACACAAAATATATTCTGGTCAAGTGTTTTTTTTTTTTTTTTTTTTAATGATGATCAATAGTCACATAATCATGGGGTGGATTGAATAACTGCGCAATAGCAATGTTTATCAGGTTCCTGTGAGACATTTCTATTAATTTCATTATCAGCTCCTACTTTAGAGCAATAAAAGTACCAAGGATTGGGTACATTTTTTGCAAATTAAAATGTTCAAAGCGTTTGAATTCTTTCATAGCTTATTTTCCACATACTTATTATGCTAGAAGCAATGACAAAAGAAAATTGTATTACAAGCAAGTTGCCAAATAATCTTAGCAAGGGCTATCATAAACCCAAAAAAATAAGAAAGAAAAATAAAAGTTGATCGTTATCATCTTCTTCAAGTTGCTAATCTAGTATCAAACCACTTCACCACACAAGGGTCGTGACCATTGGTGGGGAACAGACTCCCGCCCCTGAAAAAAATGATCTTTTTTTAATCGTAGTGAGGAGAAGCATACACTTTGCAAGTGTTATAACTACCCTCCCCTTTTTGGACTTCAAATTCCTCTATTTTCTTCTCAACCATCCATAAATGGAAATACAATGCACCAATTTAAATTGATGATGGAATAGAAGGAATAGAAGGAAGAATTAACGAGTAATAAATGTTTTAGTGGATACTAGGAATGTTTGTGGGGGATCAAAATATAAACTGAGGTAGAAGAATGATCGGGAATTTCTTGCAAAAAAGCAAATGGAATGATTTTTTTAAGTTTTGTTCACATGGTTGAAGATGTGATAAAAGATATCCCATCCTTAAAACTATATTCTCAAGTAGAATCATATAGGTGGTCAGAATATTTCCTTTAAAAGGGGAGCTCTTTCCGGGGAATTCCATCATCTTAATGACACTAATGATAGCTTTGTGGAAAGTGGATAATGCTTATCATAATATTCCCATTCTAGACTGATTCAATGGAATGGAACAATGTGACTCTGTGGAGGCATCCAAACAAATAATGAAAAATGAAGGATTGGTGAAATTGAGTGGCAGTCGGTGGTGCTCTTTCCACTCGGGTTTCTCATACAACCCGCATCCTGTGGGCAGAGAGATGCCACACAGGCAGTTGTTAAACCATGTCATCTTATATCATATAATATAAGCAATTGGCATTGCACCATCCACATGATGCATGCATACCCATGAAGCAGATTGCGCATGGGCAGGCAGCGTGCAACACTTGCTTCAGCAAGCAGACCTATCTTTCCTTAATTTATTTTTATTTTTATATATTTATTTTAGCATTGACCTAACTTCCTTGTCTCCCTCTCTCTGATTTTGAATCAACTTGAATCAGTTTCAATTTCCTGGGGTTTAGCTACAATTACGATCCTATCAGGTGGAGTTTATCTCAATCGTTGTGAGTTGACCCTTTCATCAAGACCAGCAAGGGCTGAATCAAGCTTACAATCTCAGGCAAGAGAAGACAGCACTGTCCAACTGACCCGAAGGCTTAACCCCCAAAACATTCCGTGGGCCACAGTCCCAAAGCGTTTAGATAAAGAAAGGATGAATAAATGGATGTCTCATGTCAGGCCCTATCGGTATGAAAGGCTGGAACTTCAGGTATAAAATACCGAATGCTAAAATTCACCACAGCTGCTGAATATCGTGATTCTGCAATTCCAAAGTCTGGATAGGTTTCTAGATATTTTCAAGCGATAAAATCAGAAGCATCGTTTGACCACCCCATTTGTTTTAAATGATGAGCACCACTTGTTGCACTTAAATCTTCCAAACAGTAGTAACAAAATAGGATCCACTATGTACCAGCCAACCAGCCACTTAATAATTAACTGTATAATCAAAACAGGGTAAATATGGGCATACCTTAATCTCTAAGGTTTAACACAGATCCAAATCATGATTAACAGCCAAAAAAATATTCCATTTGTCCAAAAAATCATGATGCAGTACTTAAGTCATTGAAAACCCCAAAAATAAAAAAGCAAGGCTTTAACCACTAAAACGAACTGGATAAAAAGCACACAACATGGTCACTACATCTCGGATCCCTGTGCGAGAACCTGACATCATACCAGAGTTCAGGGTGCTCTTTGAATCATTGATTGGAACCAGTAACTTCGAATAGGTTGCCAAGTTCTCTAACCTAAAATTTCTCATAAGAATCATTAACATGACAGAAATCTGCATATTTCCACAACACTAGAACAATTCCATCCTTTTCAAGCTCCCATCAATCAAATGCGCCCAACATTCACCAAGACGGGGATTGGAGAACCCCACGAGAGGATTGCAAATTTGGGCAATCAAGTTGGCCCTCAACTTATAGATAATACAAGCTGTTAGGGAGAAGGATTTCAGTACTCCAACAAACAAGGAACTGACATCTAAACATACCATGCAATGGCCACTCGTACAAATGTTTTGCAATATTTTGGTTCTGCGGCCCGCTGACGAGAACCCCGTCAGTAGTATGGCCTGTATCGCATGGGCCGCCGAAACCTTGGAGCCTTTCTGCACAGAGATACAAAGGAAATGGCCGCTCAGCATGATTGTAACAAGAAAATAATAATCTAAGAAGGACTTGAAAGTAGAACTCTATAGAGAATGCAAGGGGTTCACTGACATCATTCTCAAAGATAATTCCACAGTGTTTTAAAGCAGAATGGAAGGCCAGGGAAAACCTAAAATGAAATGTAGAACCTATAAACTCACCCATATCCATAAGGAGAATAGAAGGGGGCTGGCATGAATGGTCTTCGGAATCGAGAACCAAGGTATGGGTTGGGGCGCCTTCCTCGGTACTGCTTCATTCCTGGAATGTTGGTTCGTTTAGCTGAGACCTGCATAACAAGAGTACCCACCTGTGAAAAGAAGTAGAAACAAAGGTAAAAGCACGAGTTTTATCGAATTAAAATGTTAGGACCTTCAATTGACGACCATGCAACTCAGACTCATTCAACAGGAGAGCATTCTGAACGGCATCTATTTCAACAAATTCCACGTACGCAAACCCCTTGGGTTGACCAAACTTGTCGGTCAAAATCGTCACTCTGTTCACTGTCCCGCATGATTGGAAGTGCTGCTGGACTTCCTCAGGAGTGCATGCATAGTCTACCTGAGATTATGAGCCAAAATAAAAATAACGCAGAGACGTAGAGTAAAAAAAATGCGGGGTCCAACATCTTTGTGAAGTGGCATGCCAATATGCACATGTTCTACAGATCACAACCAAAGGAGAGCATACTAGTCACTGATTGAGATATGCTCATTGCAGTGGAATGAAATACAAGAGAACCCCATTCACCAAGACAGGTATGTGCCTTAACCTATTTCTTCAACATGATTGCTTATTTCCAGCCTAACAGTCATGTTTACATGTTCAGAAGAGAGTAAGATATGAATATTTGCATTTTCCAGCATCAGAGATTTGAAAATTGAGATGGAATAGTGGTCCGCTGATGGAGTTGTGTGGAAAAAGCAAGTGAACTACCGTTTATTGAAAAGGTAATACAATCAGAGATGTAAAACTTGCAGTGTTCAACACTCCAGAAATATGAGAGGGCACTCCGTAAATGCAAAGCTTATTCAATGTTGCAAAAATCGATATCGTATCACAAATTGTAATAGAGACTGAATCGAATCGTAAATCGTAAGATTTTTTTATGATTTCTTAAAAATATGAAAAATATAAATAAATCAGAAAAAAATTTAAAACTTAGCAATCATCCTTTTGCCATCAAGATGCACCAAGTAATAATACTATGTCATGATAGTGATAAAGGATTCTTATCTTTCCTTCATTTTTGTCTTTCAAGAAATTTTCCTCAAAAACATACGAAGATCCTTTAATAATTGATGTTCTTATTACTTTTCTAGAATGTAGAATCACATTTGGAAAAGCGGGTGTTTTTTTTTTTTTTTTTCGAACAATGATAATCTCATTGAAAGGGCCAAAGCCAGGAAACAAAAAACAAAACAAAAGATTACAACTGCCAAGAAATAGGACATTGACTATAGAGATTTATAGCCACAGCCCATTCCTCAACCTGCCCTTTAGCCCACCTAAACACATCCAACACTCTCCCATGACGATTTCTAAAACATCCATCGTTCCTCTCTCCAAATGCCCCATAAACCTGCAAGCATAGCCAATCTCCAGATTTTTTACCCCCTTGTTCCACTCCCTCCGTGCCATGAGAGCAAAAACACCTCTATAGAACCTGGAAGCACCCACTCCACTCCAAACAGTAGGAAGAACTCATACAAAACTGCTCTTGTGAAAGACCAATGTATGAATAGATGATCCACAGATTCTGTGTTTTGGAAGCAGAGTGAACAAATACTCAGGAGACAAAAAATCCTATTGCAGAGATTGGCTATAGAAAAGAGGCATTTGATTCTGTAGACCGACAAAAAAATATATTTTGATTTCTAACCATCATTCCACAAAACATAAGTTAACATGATTGTAACCATCCATAAAACATTCCAGATAAGTCATAAAACAATTTCGTGTTTCGACCAATTAGGAAGTAAGAAATCATTAGAAAAAAACTCTACAATTTAATGTTGAAGAGAATATATATAATTTAATCTTTTATAAAGAACAAAATAAAATAATTTACCTTCTTCTAAACAAATCTTTTTTCTTTTTCTTTTTTTGAAAGGAATTTCCTAAATGATTCTTAAAGCCCCCACTAATTTAAAAACATAAAATGAAAGCCAAGTAAGGCTTAAAATAGAAGAAAACAAGTATAATTTGAATCGTAAATCATAAGATTCAAATCATAGGATTCACATAAAAAGGGATTCAAAGGTAGAGTTCAAATCATTTTGCTTAAGATTCAACTCAAATTGTATATCATAAATCGTAGGATTTTGACAACACTGAGCTTATTGAGTCATTGATGCTGGAAGGACAAAGGAGCCCAGTGATAATGTCTGCAGCTTGACCTCTTGAGAGAGGTTTGGCAATGATATGACTAGCTATATTTGTAGATGTTCGATAAAGAGAAATCTTCTCATACAACTAACTGGAATAATGGCTTGCAATGATATTTTTAGCTATAGTTTTTTTTCCCACATAATATGTCAAGCCTCAATATGCTTGGCTCCAGCAGTGGAAAAAGAAGATACTAGAAGGATATGCTGTCCTAAAAGCTAGACGGATGGAAAAAGAAACCAAAAAAACAAAAAAAAGAGGGGACGAAGAAGAAGAAGAGATTAGATGGATATGATGTCCAAAAAATCTATGTACGTAGGCAACTGCAAATGAACAGATCTCCAAATATTTAGTGTATAACACCCCAAGAAATTATTCATTATGCAGGTACAAATAACAACAGTCATCCTTCAAAAAGAAGGATAACAACACCAGCCAGAATACTCAAAACCTATTCGAGACAAACGATTTGCCACATCTCAGAGAAAAGTAGATCAGGATCCAAGAAAGCTGGTTTCTACTTTTCACCATTTTGCAAATTCACGTTGAAATGAATTGACAAATTGATTTTATAGCACTACCATAAACAGTACTGCACCAATAAGGCAAGAAACCAGTTCCAAGTCCAAAAAACAAAGAAACAGCTATCAATTCCTCATTGAGATCACAGCTTGAAACGCTGCAATACATACATGAAACCAGATTCCAAAGTCCAAAAACAAAGAAACGGCTACCAATTCCTCACCTAAAACACAGATTACAGTACATGCATAAAATATTTGTATTGTGTTAAGCAGGACTGACCCTTAGTAATGGTGATGAACCAAACACACCCATGCAGGCATGACTATATTAGGGCCAGTGTTAGAAATATCGGTATTGCATTACATATCACATTCTTGGGATACGGATAGGTATCGGTTATCGCATGGGATATATCGATTGTATCGTGTAATGTATCATTGTTGTTAGAAACATTGGGAAATTGGTTGAATTTTTCAATGAAACTTCGGTGATTGTTAAAAAAGACATCAATACACACTTATAAATCAAAACATCACCAAAAAAAAAAAGTACACTATGTTTTCTTTGTATGGGGTCCTAATCTATGCATTGTCTAACTAAATTGATCAAGTATATTCAATGTCCATTCATATAATTTATAAATGTAAGAAGATCTGTAGAAACACAAGCAATACATTCAAAAGCAAAAGAAGAATCACTAAATTAGGTTACAGACATGTTTGATGTGATGTTTGAATACAAAGATTGCAAACAATTTGTGAGAAATTGAGAATTTTTCAATTTTTCGCAACTCAGCCCATCTCCTTCAAATCTCAAAATCGAAGCTCCCAATCCACGATTTTTCATGCAGAACATGAAAAATCATGAATTTGTAACAATTTGACACTAATTTAACATGATTTACAGAAAATAAGAGCATCGAAATTCGAAAATGCTCACTAGATCGAACATGTGGGATATATCACACTACTTGTGCGTTTCGTATCACTTTGGTGGGATACAAAATATATCGTGGGATATATCGGCCAATATCGTCAATATTTAAAATAGTGATTAGGGTACACTCAATGCCAGCACCCAAGCTTAAAGAGTTCGAATAAACATGCCTTAGGGTTCTGTTTATCCTTTGAAACACGACTTCAAGGAATATCTGCGGAATAATATAACTGAATAGATATTCAGTGCCATGTTTCCAAAAATAGATGTGAGGTCAGGCCTGAGAAGCTGAATTGTTGACATTGCATGACAAGGCATTGGTGATAAGTTTCTTTGCGCATATGATTAGAAAAGGGAAAATTGTGACATGATGCTATTTTTAGAGCAATTTACTGAAATAACCGATAGATCTGATAACTGGCCATTTGTCCCAACATTTCTAAGGTTTTTTACTCAAGTAACCTTTGACTGGAAACCAAATGGGATTTTGAGAGGAAATGACAAAGCTACCCCTAAAATGATAGTTTTCTCATCCTTACCATATATCATGGGGATTCAAATTCATATATGAACGAGTCTATGCATGGATGGGCCATGCTCCAAAAATCTCTCCCAGGGCAAAATATCCTAAGCCATGGAGGAATCGTTGGATTTTCTTACCCAATGGATATGGACATTTACTTTTTTCCCATTTGTTCTCTCTTTAAGCTTCCTATTTGCAAGCAATTGATTGAAGGATAATCCTTGCCCAATCATGTAGATTTGTGGCATGGTCCAAATCAAAATTCTATGAGACTGCGTAATGCATATTCTCTGGCTTCATATGCATATGATTCCTTTTTACCCTAGTGGGGAATGGCACACAGGCATCTACCATCAAGAGGTGTCCAAATTGGTATTGCACACCCACCACTTGAATGTAAAGCTTCTTTTGGCGTTTGAATCCGCTTATGCACGATCCAATCCAAGGCATGGTGTGCCGTAAAGGCCGTTACATAAAGATAACGGTGGCAACCGTTACACGTTACAGGGTCGTAACGGCCGTTACCCATAAAGGCTATTACAACCACCGTAACGGCCCATTACGCCCCCCTGTAAAGGCTGAAACAATCCATTACAAGGCCAATATAGGTTTTTTGGGATTTTTTTTTTCCATTAAAAGAGAGAGAGAGAGAGAGAGAGAGAGAGAGAGAGAGAGAGAGAGACCGTAACAGCCGTTAAACCCTATATCATAAAGGTAACGGTGGTAGCCGTTATAGCCACCGTTACCGTTATGGAATACCTTGATCCAAGGCGTCTCAACAAGTAGAGAAATGGTCCACGCCTAACATATGAAAGTCTTCCAATTGGATGGTTAGGATTATCTAATCAATAACTTCAAGCTATGGCTTCCGTGGTGGGCCGACTAGAAGGTCCATAATGTCAAGTAGATGGCACCAATCACGTAGGATTTTGACAGGAGCTCCTATAAGAATTTTGATAGACACCTGGAAAAACCAAAGGAGGGTACTAAAGACATTTCGACCTAAGCACAAACATAAACCCCCTTCCCCAAATTCCATCCCCATTCACATCACAAGTACATCCTAACTGTCAAACCCAGTCCATCTACTCCATCCAAAATAATTCCTTTTTATCCTATTCGTTGCTTTACATCATCAAACACTATTAATTTGAATCCCCACAATAAATGAGAAGTACCCTTTTAGTTTTAGGGTGCGTGTGTGTCAAGAAATATAAGAGAACCAAAAGATGGATCTGATGAATTCATCACTTTCTATTATATACATCAACCAAAAACAACTACAGTAATTTTTTTCAAAACAAAGCAATACCCTTGACTTGTCAAACCAAAACCAAGGAAATATCATTACCCAGGCGAGGAAAAAGCAAATAAGGAACAAGGCCCAGTATATAGTCAAATTCCAAAGTAAAGCCTAGTGTATGTATCTGGATTTCTTTACCTCTGCTAGACCAATCACACTCTGGCCAACTCCCAAACATTTCTATTAATGACCATAAATCATCACAGCATTGTCCCAACTATTTAAAATCACATTTATGAATCTTGCTCCACCAATCATTCATTTCCAATGCCCTATCCTAATCAAGTGAGCAAGCTTCCATATCCCTTCTCACCACCACTACCCAAATCCCTTAGTTCTTCCACTCATCCTCTTTTTAAAGCCCCTCGACGCTAATCAAAGCTCTCCACCTTCCTAGAGCAGTTTCCCATAGATGCAATTGAACCTTTTAGTTGCATGAACCCTCTACCAGGTACCATTCTTACTTCAATCTGATGCTCATGCTCTCGCTTCCTGGTTGTTTATACTTGCTAGCATTTCGAATCACACATCTCCCTCCCACTCCCACACCTTAATCAGTGGCTGCTTTCCTTCACACTCTATACAACTATAGACAGAACCATCCCAAATTGCTCTGCAACATTATATCCCTCTTTAGGGCTACTCCTTTGCTGGCTTTGAACAGCCTCATTCTTAATTTATATCCTTTGTGATCTTCCTTCACACTTCTCAAATTGCTCTGCATCATTTTGTACCATTGTTGGGATCACCCCTATGATGCCCAAAATTAGAAAACATGGCCAGTGATGATGGCTCTAAAATCAGAAAACCTAATAATTTCTCAGTCCTAGAGTCTTAAGAAGTATGGCTCAGCCTATGGGTTGTGACTTGTGAGCACCGTCTTTGGTAACCCTTGGGAGGAAGGAATCTCTTGATCTCTTCTTTTATCCTACTCCTATATCAATTCAAGGAGATCATCATCAAGCAAGACCCTCCAATGGAGATTAAAGACCGCCAAAGTTGAAGTACCCATCATCAAGCAAGACCCTCCAACGGAGATTGAAGGCCACCAAAGTTGAAGTACTGCACAGGCAATCCCCCGCATCCTACAACTGCTCCTTTTCTTCTCCTGAATCCATATTTTCTTTGAGATTCAAACCTCCGTACAATCCCATTTTGCAGAAATTACATTCAAGGAATTTCACTTCTAAGATTGTATTTGTGCGGGTGGGGAAGGGTGCCTAGCTGGAATCTCTTTTTGGACCTCAATGGAGTCACTTTAACAAACTTTGAATCAGCTTTTGCAAAGTTTAGATAGTAGATTTTGTAACCGTCGTTGACTTCTCAAAAAATTGTCAGTTGCGCCTCCTAACAAGGTATTCAATAGCAGCGACGGCTGGCCGTTGGACCATAACATTACGACCCTCGTGGCAGCCAATTTTTTTTTAAAGAAAAAAAAAATGTGAAAATTTTACTAGAAAATTCAAAACATGTTTATGATAGTGTAATGGGCCATTCTTTGGTAAGAACGTTGTCTCGGGCTGCCTAATGAGAGGCTTACACTGATTTCAAATATCCTCTATTTAATATTCTAAATATCTAATAATTATTCAATATAAATAAGATTATATGAGCATTAATCTAATGATGAGACAATTAGATATTTATATTTATATAACCACCACAGAGAATCATAGTATCGGTCCATAAAATGTTCATATATGAACTAGAAGTGAATTCCCAAGTGATAAAGTGATGTCAAACATGAATACAAAAACTAGAAAGAAAACCATGCTGCCTGTGGCTACTCAACCTCAATGTTGTTGTCATCCAGCTACAAAAGGGGGTGTCGCATATCCATAATAACCAGAGAGTAAAACCATGTCAACGAAAGTCAAGGATGACTAATCATTATCACCATTGCCACTAAGCATTTGTGTCGAGGATGACTAATCATTATCACCATTGCCACTAAGCATCTGTTGCGTCAAACTCGAATAAGAATAACTAGTGCTAGAGAGAGACTCGTAATGATAGTTGTAGCCAATTGGTGCTGTGACGAAAGATTCATATCAAGATCTGGATATCTATATCCCCCATGTCCTACTCCATGTACAACATATCTAGAACTAGTCCACCAAGAAAGTTCTTCAGGAGCCTCTCTAAACTGGCCATAGTCATCCATATCCACACTTTATCTGATGTCCTACTAATGCCCCATCTCCTCTAGTGCCATTGATGTCGGTCTCCCCAATGTCCCCATCTCCTCCCCTAGCTACTAGTATTGTGAATCGATACACTCACAAGTCTAGCCTTCTTTGTTCCGTCAATGTTCATTGGTCTCTAGCTATGTGGACAATTGTAACCCCCCAGCAAGCGACACCAAAAGTAGGTCAATGTGCATCATCAGCATCCATGTCAGACCAATTTGGGACCACTTGAGTGCCCCAAAACGTACCGAAATTCATGCAATCTGTGGGATTCATCCCACTAATGCATATCCCTAACCATTTAACACGAGTTTCCTCAAGAAATTTGAGAAAATCAAAATCAAAATAAAATTTAGATGAATAGTGTCAAACTGATTTGGAACCACTCGAATGCCTCTAAAACGAGCCTAAATTCATGTAATTCGAGGAATTCATCCCACTAATGCTTATCAGAACCATTTGACACCATTTACCTCAAGAAATTTGAGGGAAAAAACTAAAAATTAAATTCGGTTGAGTAGTGTCGGGCTAATTCGGGTACACCCAATGCTCAAAACAATGGCCCACAATTCATGCAATCTATGGAACTCATCCAGCTAATGCATATCTCAAACAATTTGACACCATGTCCCTCAAGAAATTTGAAGAAAAATAAACATGGATGAATAATATCAAGCTGATTTGGGACCCACTATAATGGCCCAAACGGGCTGAAATTCATGCAATTCGTAAGATTCATGCCACTAATGCACATCCCTAGGCATTTTATGTCATTCCCCTTGAGAAATTTGAGGATTTTTTTTTTTTTTTGTCACTATTCAACCCAAAAGTATCAACAATACCAAAAAATAGAAAAAGAGAAGTAAAACACTAATTTAGTGGATACGTGTGTATTTTAAACTTCAGACATGTTTTTGAACAATCTACACTCCAAATATTTTTTAAAAAAAAATTGAAAATTGCTGAAAATTATACAAAAACCATAAAATACAAAAAGATTGAAAATTTATACAAACATGGCCAAATTGATTGCAAATCTAGCAAGATTTGGTCAATTTTGTGATCTAACATTGAATCAATACATTTGCATTAAAAAAGAACCAAAAAAAAAAAAAAAAAGATTCACATATTTTTTTTTCGATTTTCTCCAAATTTGGCCCTGGATCTTTGATTCTTCAAAAATGGCTTAAATCTTGTATTTTAAACTTTAGCAATAGTACAAATCTAGTCAAAAAGGGTTAAAAATAGTCTTAAGAAATAAAAATGTCAAAAAGAGAAGAAATTTTGGGGACACTGAAAAACAGCCCCAAAAGGAGACTCAATACGAGTAACGACCCAACAGACCATTACAAACCCGTTGCAGTCTGAAATTTTTGACATGGACCGTTACAGCCCCTATCGTGTAATGACCCATGCCATTACTGTTACGTAACCATTTTTGTATACCTTGCCTCCTAGTCTTCTAATGATCTCCGAGCAGAGTGGCAGGTCTATCCACACATCATCATCATCATCCTCGAAATGAAGTTTTTGTTTTTTTGGTTTTTAATGATGAAGCAATTTTTTAGAAAGAGATTAATCACAAAATTACATCATATATATGGACAAGCAAGGGAGAGTGTAGAAACAAAAATCATCCCACCACATTCCCCTTTTGTAGAGAAAACCTACCTTCCAAACATTACTGCAATTCTTCCATCTTACAACCATTTAAAAATAAAAATTTAAAATAAAATAAAATAAAATAAAAAGGAACTCTTGATGCCCAGTAAAAAATTCTCCCTCTAACCATGTGAAACACCATATCAGAAAATTCTGACCTACCATTTTTGCTAGTCTTCCCTCCATAGAGATCATATGAGTAATATTACGGCGAAATGCCAAAAACCACTCCCTTCTCCAGACATTGCCCCCTCCAAGCTTGAAACAGTGGGTCTAACTGAGCCCAGCATTACCCATTGCATGGTGAAGAGTTCCTAGCATTATTCTCCAAATTACTAAGGAGAAACTGTTTTAAATAAGTATGTGATTATTGACTAACGAATCATTTGCCATCAAACATAAAATACATACATATATAAGTGCCATTTTTCTTTTCTGAAGCTGATTCATGATGAGAACTATCTCCTTAGACTAGTTATGTGTCTGGATGATCACAAATTGGTAGGCTCAAAATGTGCGCCACCAGACTAGTGCCTTCTCCAGGTTCTTTTGATTGCTCGACTGAAGGACTTGACTGAGAATGCTCCAGTCTTATCTAAATTTCCAATGCCACTCAATGACGTGTCTAGGGCCAGGATGCGGGATGCAAATCTGCACCCTTTCCTGTAATTTGGCAAGGCAGACTCAATTTCTTCAATAATCTGGCATACACTGGATGGAACTCTCATGATTGATTGCCAAAACATTTGGCGACTGCCTGCCCAACTGAAATCAACCTTCCTCCCTCATTAGGGCTCAAGATTAGCTGATTCAGACAACATGTTGCTACCAAGTAGAGTTTCATGCCATCTCTAATACAAATAATGGTGTGAAAGATATTATTTGCATGCAATGCCCGCTTAACATCCATAAGTTATCTAAGAAACTGTTTATTTGTTTCACATCTGCATGCATTTAGGGCACTTGCAACTTGCAACTTGTAGATTCTTTTCACTGCAATGCAAACATGCCAACCATCTCATCTAAGAAAGTTTGCAAAAGAAGAAATCCTATGGCAGGAGTGCGAGAAAACCCCCACTCCTACACCGCCCCTAGGCATGGGACCCTTTTGTTAGGCTCTAAGACTAGGCACACCGTACCGTCTATCCTGAGAGGATCTTCAGCTATAGCTTGCACTCATTCACCTCTGACAAGTTACGTATTCCAGATGATCAATCCTCCCATTTTGCGTGATATTATGACTATGGAATCTCAAAAGTGTACAATCAGTAACCAAGAGGAACAATATTACAGCATTTGTTTTATTCCTTGTCAACTATATACAAACAATGATCTGGTCCTTAGAACTTCACATGTTTGCTGTCCAAATTATGAATAATGACCCATAGATGAGCTACTAAAGATTTGATGAAGCTGTTGTTTTCTTAACATTATCTCGATTTGATTGTACAAGAGGATTATAGATTAGTTTTTGTTTTTCATATTTTGTCATTGATACTTCAGGTAATTAGCATAGAAAGTTTAGGGATGGTTTCATCTGTTTGTATTAAACAAACAATGGGCACCTCATCTAATACAAACCAATGTTCAGTTTGTATTGGATTAGAGCTCTTCGGCAAGACAGAAAATCTGATACATTGTTTCGAGCTCACTTCACACCCAGAAACCAGCAAGAACAGAGAGAACTATTAAAAAAAAAAAAAGACCACACTCATGATGATGGATCAATCCACGGATGGGATAAAAAAGCAAGTTCATATCACTCAGTAATCATTTCTCTTAAGGGCCTGTTTGTCTTACCAATTACAACAGTAAAGGAAATGGCCAACGACTAGAGATTACTTTTCTGGTAACATTAGTTGCATTTTACCACAATAATGGCACCAATTACATTGTTAGGCTTATCAAGGTAAAAATGTAATGATGGCAATTTTACATTAGTTCAATGTTAAATCAACACCAAAATAAACTGATGTTGGTGTTTGGATTGGAGTTTCCACTGCAATACAATGTAAATTTGTAATGATTACAAATTTCTTTACCTCTCCTAGTATATCTACATTGGACCCAAGAAATGCGTGCCTTTATACATGTTTAAATAAACGTTCCAAACAGTAATGATAGCCCATTTATGTTACCTTACCACAAAAGTCAGGGAAACCCCCCCCCCCCCCCCCCCCAAAAAAAAAAAAAAAAAAAAAGGTGAAACATGACCAAAAGCAAAAGGCACTGTCAACTTTTGACATCAGGGCATACCAAATGTTGCTTTTTTTAAAGGATAACACAACATTTTATTCAAAAAGCGCTGTGATTGCGCAAAGATTACAATTGAAGAAAAAAAATATATATTACAATCATCCACAGATTTAATAAAAGAAACCCTTTCTAACACAAAAAGATAAGCCTTAAAAAAGACCTCCTCCACCTTGGAAGCTTCATTTTGGAAGCATCTCTCATTTCTTTCTCCCCAAATAGCCCATAGGGAAGCTAGAAGAGTCTCCATAATACTAGAGCTGTCCCTCCTAACCTCGCACCATGCCAAATCAAGAACATGTCCCCCACTACTTTGGGCATGACCCAAGACATGTCAAAAACTCTGAAGAAGTTATTCCATACATGTCTACAATAAGAGCATTGGATGAATAGGTGATCACTCGTCTCTGCGTCTACCATACACATCGCACATACATTAGGTAACACCATCGACCTTTTTTGAAGATTATCAATGGTGAGGACTCTTCCTCTTCCAACTAGCCACCCAAATGCCACTATCTTGGGGGGGTTCCATAGCGCCACACCTTCACCATACAAAATGCCGCCTTTTCTTTATAAAGAGCCATGAAAAGACTTTCTTCCTTCTGCACAATTTTTGTGGTTGAGCTGGGCATTTTTCCTTGGAGATTGACCCATATCCTCAAGGAGATCAACAACTATTGCACCTCAATTGAGGTGTCTTACACTCATGTTGAACGCTCTTGTAGAATGCATTGTGGATCTCAGATGCGCCTTCTTAACTGCTGCAGTTGCTGATTGTTATTTATTGGTGTTTCTGTGTTCAGGGGTCTGTAGCTTGTAATTGCCAATCGGTATGATTTTCGTTGTGTTTTTTGTGCATGTGCACTAGGGCTGTCAACAGACCGGGCCTGGAGTTGGTTTTGGCCCGGATTTCAAACTGTTTGGGCTAGACTTACTCAAAATTTTGATTTTGCCTGGCCTGAGACAGCCCTAGTGTGCGCACTGTTGTATTTTCCTTTGTTTATACATTTCTTTTGCCTAATAAAATCTTGCCCATTCATCCCAAGCAAGAGAGAGAGAGAGAGAGAGAGAGAGAGATTATACCCCAAGGGGCAGGTGACATGTGACGGTCTAAGTAGGAATCAGTGTCAAGTTGCGCATGTGGAATGATCAAGGTGGGTCACACATCTGTTCCAAATGTGCTACCCATGTTCAACGATCCAAACTGACTGTATTTTAGTGATCCAAACCATCTGTAATTTTGTTTGCACATGGTGCCATGCATTGATCCAAATCGTCCAAACATTGTCTTGGCATCGGGGTTACAAGATCAGCGATTCAATCCATTTATAGTTTTGCACATGAAGCCCTAACCATAGATCCAATCCATCAAGTGTTGGCACATTAGACCCTGTCCACTGATCCAAAGTGCCCATATAATTTTACAGCACTTGAGGGGCATTTTTAGTGAACAAAACCATCTTGGGTTGCATGTGGTGCCATGTATTCATCCAAACCGTCCACACATTGTTTTGGCATGTGGACAAATGGTAATCCAATCCATCTATAATTCCGCATATGGGGTCCCGATCACTAATCCAATCCTTCTAATGTAGGCATGTGGAGCGCTGCTCTCATTTTAGAATTCAATTAATCATTGATTCAATTCGTCTAATGCTGGCATGTGGCACATTGATCCGTCTTCAGGATATTCATCATATAGATCCAATTGTGGATAGGTAATCATAACACAGAACCCATATGATTGCAGCACAATTATGTTGCTTTTTCTCTATCCATTTGTATGTCATGGATAGGGATGATGAGGATCATCCGTTCGGTGAGATTTTTGTGGCTTGTTCCACACTGGCACTAGCTGGATGAGTATTACGATCACGGACCTCTGTGTTGCGTCCAACTTTTTGTGTGAGTTCAACAAAAGAGCACTGGAGACTGGTGGCAGAACAGGGGTGTGTGGGGGTGGGGGTGTGTGTGTGTGTGTGTGTGTGTGTGTGTGTGTGAGAGAGAGAGAGAGAGAGAGAGAGAGAGAGAGACTAAGCTACAAATGAGGGGGAGGGTTTAAGGGTTATTTAATGGGTTATGCAAGTAAAGGGGTTATAGAATGGTTAGGTTAGTAAATGGCTGAAGTTAAGGGCTAGAAAATGAGTTATGCAGGTAAAGGGGTTAGTAAATGGTTGGGTCAGAGTAAAGGTACGGGCAATTTCGTAATTTTAAAATGCAATTACAGTTTGTATATGAAATTGACAGTTAGGGGTTAGTAAAGAGTTTATGTGAGTAAAGTGGTTGGTAAATTGTTAGGTTAGTAAATGGGTGAAGTTAAGGCTTAGGAAATGGGTTGTGGGTAAAAGGACTTTGTAAATGGTTAGATTAGAGTAAGGGTATAGGAAATTTCATCATTTTGTAAAGGAAATCGATAGCAAGGGTTTCCCATTGACGGTAAAAAAGGAAGGGGGTTATCTAGGAATAGTCATGAGGTATTTCTATGGAAATGGGCCAAAAGGAGGTTATTTGGGAATAGTTATGAGGGGCTTCGATGAATTGCGGCCTAGCTCGTCCCAGTCATCCAGATGCACCAGTTACAAGGGATTGGGCCACAACAGCAATACTTGCAAGGAACCGCTCATTCAAAACAAGGTAAGTTCCTATATAATGTGTTAATCATATTCAATTTTATTGAACTTGAGTGTCTTCTATTTTTTTTAAAGCATATACAGGTTGGAATGGCAAGAAAGAATTCACGTAGCCGACCCCAATTAGTTGGGAAAAGGCCTAGCCGCCTAGATGATGGTCGTGATCTATTGTTAACCCGACGTAACTATTGTTGTTTCATGGGATGTTGAAAATTAAATGTTGTTTTTTATGTAATGCTAATGAATGTTAGTTTTCATGGGTCGTGATTATAGTTTATAGTTGCATATTCAAATCAAGCACGAACGAATTCCACATCGGTATTGCTCACAAAGCGGGACCTATTGAGTGCCTTTTTCCCAAAATATCGGATGATCAATATCATCTTGTCAATACAACATCACCTCCCAAAATCTCAAAAGATATTTCCTTCCTTCCTGAGAATGCCTTGAGCCTTGTGTTACATACATGTCCTCAGAAGACAGCTACGATCATGATATCGCCCCCAAAGTCATCCGCGTTTCAATTTTGGTTGCCATCTAAAGAAACGTGTCCCCAACCATACGACGAGACGTTATTAGTTGGCCATGTATGCAAGATGAACGACACGGGGGAGTTATCTCACGTGCCTCTAATCGAAGCTCCTTCTCCAGATTTCCAAGAAGAAGAGGCTCTTATCCTCAAATCGATGCTAGAAGATGAATCCGACTATAGGGACGAAGATGTCGATGAAAGTGTTTCGGCCACTACTTCAAATGATGAGAGTATGCAAGAAGTTTCCCCTAATCCCTCTACCTTGATCTCGTTTGAAGTATTAAAGGCCCCTCATCACGATTGTTGCCGGATTGTGCCTACATTATTGGTAGATGTTTTTGCTACCCCTCCCTCCTCTCCTTCTTCTATGCATGTTCCCTTGTCTCTTTCTTCAGTGGATGCAAGTTTGACATCGTCCCCAGTCGGGCCTCTTGCCTTGGTCAATCTCCAGCTAGATTCTGTTATCCAAGGTGGAGGAAGTGAGGATCAGGTCCGGATTACGTCGGAGGAAGTCGTCTCCTTCTGTCATTTGGGGGAGTTGTCTCCTTCTATCATCTCGGTTGAAGTTATGGAAGGGTTGGTGCAGGCAATCAAAAGTAAACGTTGGATCAAGGATTTCGTAGGGCACGTCGAAAGACTCTTGGGGGTTGTGTTCGGAGATTCAGACAACGACTACATAGCACTGTTCAAGCTAGTGGCAGAAAGAGGTATGAAAGTTACGGTGGAAGAGGTTCCTCTTGTTACAAGCACTAGGTCTTCCCATCCCAATAGGGAGCTAGCTAGGCTTGGTGTAGCAGACTCGGGACTGACAAAGATTCCTCCTCGAGAGAAAAGGAAAGGACGAGGGGTTCAGATTGGTTCCCCAATGAAGATAATTTCATGGGTGTGAGAGGTTTAGGTTGTCCTTACAAGCGGTCTAAGGTAGAAGAGAAATGTTCTAGATTAAAAGCTAATGTAATTGTTCTCCAAGAAACGAAGCTCCAGTCTATGAACATTGTCCGTTCCATCTGGAGAAGAAAAGGAATTGCACGGATTGCCCTGGATGCCATTGGCTATGTAGGAGGAATTATTGTTCTTTGGGTTCATTCTCTTAGATCTACGGAAGACAATTGGATTGGGCAGTTCTCTATGAATGTGGTGTTCCGTGAATCTTCTGGTCTTCGATGTTTGTTCTTTGCGATGTATGAGCCCTCCACTCCAGCCAACTGGTCTCTATTCTGGGCGGAATTGTCCAATGTTCAAGGAAAGTGAAGTCTCCCTTGGTTTGTGGGTGGCGATTTTAATGTTGTGCGATTCTCGTACGTGAAATTGAATGGGACAGGCATTTCATCCTCTATGAAAGTGTTAGCTGATTTGTTGGCCACGCACATATTGCTAGATCTTCTGATGGGGATAGTGAAGTTCACTTGGTCAAACAACAGCTCGCCCCCGTCGATGTCTCTCCTCGATCGGTTCCTAATTTTGCCAAATTGGCTCCATTAGTTTGTCTTCGTCTATCAAAAATTGGTTGCCAAAACCTATTTTTGATCATTGCCCAACCTGCTCAAAACTGAGGAAATTAACTGAGGCCATAAACCTTTTCGGTTCAAGTTGGCATGGCTGGAAATGGAAGGTTTCAAGGACCCGGTGGCTAAATGGTGGTCTTCTTTCCAGATTGAGGAAACTCTCGGTTTTGCTTTGCACAAGAAACTTCAAATGCTAAAAGAGAAACTCAAATCTTGGCACCGAGAGATTTTCAGCAAGATGGAGTCTGAAATGGCCTCCATTTTGGCATACTTGAGGAAGTTGAACAATTGTCTGAGGCGGAGAAGGAATCCAAATCTCTTCTCTCCTCTGAGTATTGTGCGAGGTTGAAAAAGGAGGAAATTAAATGGTGTCAACGGTCTAAGGCCACCTGGCTCAAAGAAGGTGACCGTAACACAATATTCTTTCATTCCATGGCCAACACCATGAGGCGTTCCAATTCCATTTCTTCCATCCTTATTGAAGACGTGATCCTGTCATATAAGAACTGCATTACCTCTTGTAAATTTCCTCTCTAAATTGCTTTCTTCTAACACTAACCGCAGACCATCATTAGATAATCTCCCTTTCAAGCGTTTATCGGAGGAGGATGTAGCCTTCCTAGAGCGCCCTTTCCTGATCGATGAGGTTAAAGAAGCCGTGTGGGGTTTGGGAGGGATAAAGCTCCGAGTCCTAATGGATTTCCATTAGCTTTCTATCAGGCCTTTTAGGAATTGATTGATCCTGACTTGATGGCTTTCATAACAAACATCTTTGATCATAACAGGCTTCCGAATTGGGAAGCACTTTCATTGCGCTTATCCCAAAGTTGGAAGGAGCTTAAAACGTTAAGGACTTTCATCCGATTAGCCTCATCGAAAGCCCTTACAAAATCTTATCTAAAATTTTGAGTCATAGGTTGAGGACTGTCATCTCCAAGATTGTTTACCCTTTCCAATTTGCATTTGTGGAAGGGAGACAAATCCGAGATTCTATTCTTATAGCGAATGAATGCCTGCATTCTCAAGCCAAGTCCAAAAGGCATGATATCATGTGTAAACTGGACTTAGAAAAGGCATATGATCATGTTGATTGGGCCTTTTTGGACAAAATTCTTGATTTTGTGGGCTTCGGGTTCAAATGGAGAACCTGGATTAAATCGTGCATTACATCGCCTAAAGTTTTGTCCTCATTAATGGCTCTCCATTTGGGTATTTCGAGGCTTCCAAGGGCCTCCACCAAGGAGATCCCCTATCCCCATTTCCTTTTGTTTTGGTCGCAGAGGCTCTTAGTGGCACGATGTCCCGCGGGCAAGAGATCGACCTCTTCAGAGGATTTTGTGTGGAAATTTTCAATATTCCGATCACTCATCTGCAATTTGCCAATGACACCTTGCTCTTTCGCGAAGCGGACGAAACTCAAGTGGCTCTCTTGAGTATGACTACCTCCTGGTTTCAGGTTGTTTCAGGTATGAAAATCAATTTGTCCAAGACTAAATTCTTTGGTACCAACCTTGATCCTGAGGTTTGTACCTCTTTGGCTAAATCTTTTAGATGTAATGAATGCTTGCACCTCACCATCTATTTGAGTTTGCCCCATAATATAGGAAAGCCTCCCCATGCCATATGGGACAAGATTATTGAAAGAATAGAGTGGAAACTCTCTTCTTGGAAGCTTAATCTTTTGTTGTTAGGAGGGAGGCTAAATCTCACAAAGGCTTCCCTATCTAACCGGTCGGTCTACTTCCTTTCGTTATTCAGATGTCTGAAATCAGTGATTGTTAAGATAGATAAGCTCAAAAGAAACTTTCTATGGCAAGGTGGTTCGAGCGGTAGTAAATTCCCACTCTTGAATTGGAAAGAGGTCTGTTGTTCTTATGAGAATGGGGAGGCAAACATCGAGGACCTTATTTTGTTTAATGAAGCTCTGTTGGGTAAATGGGCATGGAAATTTGGGTGCGAGGAAGACTGTCTGTGGCGCCAGATCGTAGCTGCAAAATACGGTGTCTATTACAAGATGGTGGACCAAGTATTCCTCCCTTTATCGTGCCTCCTTTCTATGGAAAGGAATTGCCAAATCTGCTCCGCCAATATTTGACAACATCTCTTTCTCCCTTGGGAAAATGTTCCAAGAATAGATTTTGACTGGATATACAGTTTGGCAATCATTCTCTAGCCGAATCATACCCTGCCTTGTTCGCTATCTCGGCTGACCCTAATGCTCTGGTTAAGGATTGTTTTTGTCCTGAAGGAAGTGGTGGGACTTGGATTCCCAAGCTCTATGGGAATCTCTCAAATTTCGAGCTAGAGGAATTTACTAAACTTATCTTCTTCTTGCAGGGTGCTTTTCCGCCTCTCCCCTCTATGCCGAAAGACTTTATCTATTGGTCGATGTCGCCCTCGGGGTCTGTTTTCGGTGCGGTCCTTCTATAAGTCTTTCTCTACCTATTCATTCTCCTCCCCATGTCATACCAGTTCAGTCTAGTTCTACGGAGTGCCACCCAACATTGTTGCCTTTGGATGGTTGGTTGGAAGGAAAAGAATTATGACTATTGACAACCTAGGGAAGCATGGCATGCAGATTCTGAACGTGTGCCTCCTGTGTCTCAAAGCATAAGAGACGGTGGATCATCTCATGTTACATTGTCCCTTCTCGTCCAATATCTAGTGGAGTTTCTTCAAGCTTCTAGGGGTCTCCTGGGTTATGACAAGCGCAATAGATGGCCTTTACATTATAGCGGGTGGCATGCAGAATTAGGAGGTGCTCTGGGAAAAAGAAAGTGGAGGACTATCCTCCCAGCAATTATTTGGGCTATTTGGGCATAACGCAACAATCATTGCTTCAGGAATAGTTTAGTTTCAACTGCGGGGTGTTTTCAAGAGTGCTAGTCCTCTTTAGAGATTGGGCACCATAGTTTTTTTCTGGGTTTAGTTCCTTGGGTTTTGGCAGCTCGGGAGCAAAAAAAAAAAAATTCTTTTCTTTTCTTTTCCTTTGTATCTCCCCTGTTGCATCTTTTCTTTTCTTTGTTTGTTTCGGTTTCCTTGTTTTTGTCTCCTTCTTTTCTTTCAATAAAAGTATCAACTTTCCGAAAAAAAAAAGAAAAAAAAGTGAGCCTTTATCATGGGTATGAAGAATGCCACTTGTGTGATTGTTCTCAATTAGGGGTTGATTCATCCATTTAAACATTGATCTGTGAAAGAGTGCAATTGGATGAGTAGGATCACCAAATCCCTATAATTTGTATCATTGATGCATTCATGTCTAGACCCAAGCCAATTTCCATAGAAACTCCTCCCTAATGACTTCCCAAATAAATCCCTCCCTTTTCAATCGTTGCCCCCCCCCCCGAAAAAATAAAAAACCTCTTCCACCCATCTACGCCTGCTATCTCTCCCTCATATGTTATTGCAATAGCACTGCAGCAAGCACTTTAGAGCAAGCCACATCTCGTTGGACTCTCGGCCACACCCAGATTTTTTTAAGAAACCATTGGAATTTGGAAGTCTTTTATAGAACCCCTCCCTTGGATTCTTAAAACCAAGTATCGATAGCCCGAGTCCTTGACCTCTACTTCTTTTGGGCAATAATTAGCAAGTTCTATTAGCAGGATAAGAGATTTCGAGTCTTTTGTTGATCAAGCGACACCCTTCTTTGAATTGGGGAGAAAGGGATTTGCAGTCCCCCACCTTACCACTCACCAACCATGCCGCCAAAATAATACAAAATAGATATAGATCTCTCTCTCTCTCTCTCTCTCTCTCTATTGCAACACAAGACCATCATCCTAACCACTCATCTACCTAGTCCGATTATGGAGCAAGGCGCAAGAATCTCACCAAACATATGATTCTCACCAGCTCGATTAGTGTGATGCAAGATGGATGAGAAAGAAGAAACATGTGATAAATATACACAATTCAAAGGTTTGATTTTTTTATAGAGTTTTCTCCCTCTGCAAGAGAATGCTCTCCCCCCTAAACTTAAAATTTTTTATTGCAATTCTCTATGAGATCTACAAGGATATATATATATATAGGGAAAAGGTACAATGCGCTCGAGCTAACGATAAGCTCCCATGAGGTCGAGCTGTGTGGGCCCCACCGTGATGCGTTTCGACTATCAACACCGTGCATTTGATGGGTCCCCTTTAAATTATAGGATATCCCAAAAATCAGCCATATACGGAACTCAGGTGGGCCATACCATTTAAAATTATGTGAAGACACCGTTAAAACATATAAAAGCACTTGGTGGGGCCCACCTGAGTTTTGCATGCGCCTGAAACTTGGTCTGAACCCTCATTCAAGTGGGACACACATAATGGATGGGCTGGATTTGCAAACCACATCTCGGTGGGCCCTCGAAAATGGTTATGAATGTTTTAATGGTGCACGGCCCCTCTCCACTTCTGTATGTGGTGTGGCCCACACAAGTCACAGATTGACTTGATTTTTGAGACCTAGGCCCACAATGGAATGGTGCATTTGACTGATGGGATAGATGTTCAAAACGCATCACGGTGGGGCCCACACAGCTCAACCTCATGGGACGGACTCGTGAGGTCGAGTGCATAGTACCTTTTCCCATATACACACACACACACACACACACACACACACACACACACACACACACACACACTCAATTATTCTAAATTAAGGAATCTAAAAATACCATGCATATATGAACCTACATCTCTCCCTTCCTTTTATTCTCTTATGCTTATTATCTCTAACTTATCTTCTTAAGATCTCCCAAGATTATTTTTTTTCTCAAAAGTCTACCAAGATATTAATATATCTTATCAACGATCCTGCAAGATATCAAAATATCCTATCAAAAATATTCTAAGACTTAAATCTCCTTAAATAGAAAACAAATTATCCATTTAAAGATCCTTTAAAAATTTTAATAAATAGAGCCCTCGAAAATCAAGCTAGACCCACACTGAGGATACTCATCTCTTAAAAATCTATAAACATAAATGTGTGAGGTCCACTAGACGAGCCGTGGGACACAAATTGGGTTTTCGGGGCCCACATCTTCATCGCACACTTCTTGCAACTATTCATGCTTGCATTACAGTGGCATACAAATGGATGAAGGAAACGAAGACCAACCTAACTGCCCAGCAATCAGATGACTTCCATGTTGCAGCTGCCCATCCACGATGGGACCTATTTTATGAATGTTGTAATGACATATCAAGTGCCACATGCCAGCATTAGACAGATTGAGTCTATGAATAAGGCCCTTGCGCCATATTTAAGCTCTCTAAAATAAGAGCAGTGCCATATTTAAGCACTCTAAAATAAGAGCAGTGATCACATGCCAACATTAGACGGATTGGATCAGTAATCAAGCTAAGCCCCACATGTAAAACCATAGATGGATCCAATCACCAATCATAAGAAGAAGAAGAAGAAAGGAAGGTTTGAATCGCTAAAATTGGTCTGGGAAGGTTTGAATCATTGAAATGACCTCTGATGGTTCAAATCGATAAAAAAAAAAAGGAACAGGAATATTTAAGAATACCAATAAGGGAGGGGTTTATATATAAATGGGCCCGGGGGTGTAATATGTCAAAAATACTCCTTTTATAAAATGAGAACCAATGCAGAGTTGTGTCTAAATCCATGAGTAATTGAATAGTTGTCTTCATTGCAAGTAATTTGACAAGAAAAAGAATACATTTTTTTTTTTGGAATTTGAACAAATAAACTTAGTTTCTTATGCAAATGTTACATAGGAATAACCTTGTTCTTCCTTTCTAATGGGGAGGAACAAGCAAGTTCAGTCATCTAGCTTCTAAAAAGGAGAGAAAATATAATTTTAAGAAGTTTGCTAAATCCAACAAATGTTTATTTTGAATATCCATTGGATATAATGATTGGTGACAACATGCATAATCTTTTAAGGCATGGAAGATTCAATGTGAAGATCACAGAGATTGACCCATTGGTTTTTTATTTTATATTTTTTGAGTAATTGAAAATTCATTTTCTTATATCTATAAACACCGAATAGACTATAGAGGCTTGAAACATGGAAACAGGCTTACATTACTATGCAATGCAAATTACCACCATTTCCCTCTTGCTTTTAACACTATTGTTAGTTAGCAATCAAAAATATTATTGTTCTTTTATGGATAACAATTATTTACAACTAAAACAAATGATACAAGAAAAGGAGGTAGAGAAGGATGGGTAAGAAATAATCCTTCTCTATCTTAAGATCCTCTCCCCCCAACCTTCCTCAATCTCAACTTGACAACACACCCCAAAAGCTTTTGGATAACAGTTCCATAAAATAACAGTTCCGTCAGGAGAATGTCCATGGGAGGTTGCGAAGTTGATAGAAGAAGCAAGGGATTTGTGCAAAGCTAGTTGTAGTGCACTGCATGTGCCTCACTCCACCAATGAAGCTGTGGATAGGCTGGTTAAAGAGTGGGTTGGGAGAGAAGCAATTAGCACAATCATATGAATATGGTTTGTGAGACCAGTTGTATTGTTGCATATAGATGGGCGGTCATTATGGTGGCTTGTGCGAGGCATTGAGAGTCGCATCCCCTTGTACTTTAAGTCGCATGCTTTGTTTTTCTTATCTTTTTTCTTTTCCTTTTTTGGTTTCTTTAATAAGACTATCACTTCATCAAGGGGAAAAAATCTCCTTTAGCACTAAGGATTATACCTTGTTGTTAAAAGTTATGTTATTTTATCCTTTCCAAATGGCACCCAGCCCTGCTAGCAAGGGCAGTCTCCCTAACATCTAACCCCTTTTACTTTAATGGCCCCTATTTGATGCAGGACAATTAACCATTCGTTCTAAAAGCTCGAACTGATAGAGCACGGCAAATTAATCTATTTATCTCATAGCCCAGGCCAGGCTGCCCACCCCGAGTGTGCCCCTGCATCCCACAGGCCACCTCACTCGAGCCCGATGTGAAAATGCCCCCGCATCAATCACCCCCGGTGAGGAGTTTCGAACACGAGACCTCCCGCTCTGATACCAATTTGATGCAGGACAATTAATCACTTGCTCTAAAAGCTCGAACTGATAGAGCATGGCGAATTAATCACTTTATCCCATAACCTAGGCTCCAAATCCATGGATTAGGTCATCGGCCGAACCCTCCTCCTAGGCCCCAAATCCATGGGTTCCACCCCCTCGTGGGCCCAAAAATCCATGGGTTTTGTCTCACACGGCCCCCAAATCCATGGGTTTCGCGAGCCGCCCACCCCGAGTGTGCCCCTGCATCCCACGGGCCACCTCACTCGAGCCCGGTGTAAAACTGCCCCTGCATTACTATTTCATGCTTATAAAACAGTCCTACCGACTTAGGCATAACCAAAGCCATCCCACACAAAATAATCTACCCGACACTACTATTGAATATCTACGATGAATGAAAAAGTGATATGGTGTTTCTGCATTCCTCTCTTTTCCACATGTTTTGGCCCAAAAAAAAAAGAAAAGAAAAGAAAAAATGCCAATACGCCCTGACTTACCCACTTTGGTCAGTCTTGATCCCATTTTGATCTGCAGACACATTTCGTTGCAGACCAGAACCAGTACAACTCGGAAAAAACCAAGTCATACTGGACGAAATTTTAAACCATGATGGTTTGTATCCAAAACCACATGTTAAGAAGTCACATCCAGAAACCCCACTAGCACATGAATTGCGGCAATTGCCCCGACCAACAGAATTGGATCAATCCATTCAAACTAGATTGATAAAATTCGCTTCCTTGTGGAACCACGTATGCAAAAAGGGAATACAACTAGAACTGACAGGAGACTCTTCATTGTCATATTGTCAAAAAACAATATATAAAAAAAAAAAAAAAATCCATACCCATGAAAGATCATCCAGAAACCAATGCTGTCACAAAATATTGATATGTGGAATTAAAACCTCACAAGGAATGGCATTGGCCCAGGATGAAAGGATTGAAGAACCTCACATTACCAACATAGATTGAGCGGGAATCCACCTCCTCCTTTTCAGCTTGGGTTGCAGCAGTACCGGAAGGATCTTCATACATGATGCAGACACCGAAAAACAAGAGCGTCTTTGTCAGCAAATAAATACAAAAGTAGAAGGTCGAGAAATCAGAATAAATGCATACATTGGCATCTAAATTTAGACTTTTCAAACAAAAGATGAACATCACATGATAGTTTAAAAGACAATGATTATACGATTGTCAGCCAGAGGACATGTACAGTAGGCTGGCCCCAACTTCCTACAACTAGTAGGGCCAGCGGTTCAGTCCTCATCCTCCGATCAGTGGTAGGGCTGTCAATGGGCCGGGCTTGGGCCTAGCAAATGCAAAAAAAAAAAAATGAATAGGCACAGCCCAAACAGATCAAATTCCGGCCCAAGGCCCAGCCCATTGACAGCCCAAATCAGTAGCCTGAAAATAGCAGCAGCAGCGTCCAAATTCAATGGAAAAAAGAGCCATAGTTAGATTGCAGGGATCTTCCAATCTGGACATTTTTGGGGTATAGGGTATCATCCCATCAGATAAACACAGAACTGAATCACTTAACCATTGACTGCATTTGTAGGCAATCAGGGGCTAAGCCTACCATACATACCCTTGGGTTGCAGATCGCAATTCCTCACTAAAAGCAGGCAGCTATAGTTATAAAATGTGCTGCAAGCAGCTAAGGGACAGTTATAAAATGTGCTGCAAGCAGCTAAAGGACCAACTTCAGATTTCAGACAATTACTAACACGAACCAACTTCTGATTTCAGACAATTTATTTGCTTATACAAGAACTGTGTCTAGAAAATAGAAGTTCAAGGCCATTGCTTCAGGTGATTGAGGTAGGCTAGTGTAAAGAAAAATGTGAATGTGAGTCTTCAAGACCAAAACTACATCCAAGTAAAGATACAACATATGAAATAGCAACCCTGCATGCAAAAAATATTAGTTTTACAGACAAAGCAAGGAAGAATGTTGCCTATAGAAATTACAGCTAAAATTACTCTGGCTCACGCCAAAGCTAGGATCTATCATTGACAAGAGCTTCATGAAAGACATTGCCAACAGCTTTCTGAAAGACATTCAGCAACTTCATATGCCATTTCTTCGACAATTAACACAATAAACCCTTGCAAATTGCAATGTTTCACAACTCCCCGGATGAAAATACCATATAAACTCAGCAGATTTCTCGATCTATTTGCATTTTTTTCTAACAGCTATTTCAGCTTGTTTTTCTCCTTTTTAAGTGGTATACGCAAAGAACCCATACATTTGGGATCCAATTACACCGGCTTCAATTACCAATGCAAAGCCCTAGAAGTAGTTATCTGCTATGGCGCGGAATTTCAATCAAGAGAAAGGTTGGGAAATCAAAGATCCAACAAGAAACCCTAAAATTTCATACCTTGAACGGCGCCCATCTCCTTCTCGACCTTTGCCTGCATCTCACGAAGGGCGCCAGCTTCATCTTCGATCTCCTTCAGCCTCTTCTTCATCTCCTCGAGATTCTAACCAATACGCCAAAGACAAGCTTGAGATTCCAATCCTCCATTGAAACGCACACAGAGAGAGATTAGGGTTAGGGTTAGGGTTAGGGTTAGGGTTGGACCTCCTTGGAGTTGGGATCGTCGTCGTCAGCCCTCGACATTTCGACATCGCCATCCATCTCGCCTTC
The DNA here is from genome assembly GCA_030180095.1 of Magnolia changhungtana. Lineage (NCBI taxonomy): Eukaryota > Viridiplantae > Streptophyta > Magnoliopsida > Magnoliales > Magnoliaceae > Magnolia > Magnolia changhungtana. The sequence continues at coordinate 6,054,488 of JASAUF010000667.1, forward strand.
TTCTTCCGGAACATCTCCACCATAGGATTCATGATCATGCTGCTCGTCCATCTGATCAGCTCTCGCTCCCCCGTTTCTTCTCTTTCTCTGTCCGTTTTTAATCTGCCCTATTCAGCTCCTTTTCTTCCTTTCCCGCGGAGCCTGGTCATTTTCCTGGGGACGAGTTATTTGATACTCTGTATGATGCTTGATACACAGGCCCTCTCGCCACCGCAGAACCTGTTTATCCCACTGCCATCAAATCTTGATCCAAAATCATATTGGTCGAACAATCCTGTCTCTGATTAGTGGCCACTTGCTTGTTGAAATTGGACCATTTGATCTTTTTCATTTTCAAATGTCCAATAAATGCCCACCAATCCAATATTTAGATAATCAAGACATCTTGATCTTTTGTCCAAGATGCATCTAAAGTATGACCTATAATCTGAACGGTGTAATTTGAATTACTTGCGTGCCATGTATGCAATTCTAAGTGCCATCCAATCATTCATTACACTGCACCAGAGTATCAAAGTTCTCTTTCTTGGGTAGAGCTGCTCAGTCCACGCGCGTGGAGCCCGCCCATCCACATTCAAACACGCGTGCCAATATGGCGCGCGTGCGAAGGATTATACCTTTCTATCAGGCGGGTCACACTGTTTACAGATCTGACACGTGTGCCATCGATAAATCTCACACCCGTGTGACGTGAGCACGGGAATCAGCGGCGCCGGGGAAGCGGATTGGCTGGTGTACCACACACCACTGACCTAGACGGTGTGTTTCACGTCACCAAGTTTTGTGAGTCCCATCATGAGATATGTGTTATATTAAAGCCATATATGTCCATTTGGCTAAGCTTGTCGTGAGGCTTGATCCTAAAAATAAGGCAGATCAAAAGGTGAAGTGGACCATACTATAAAAAGAAATGGGAGAATGAGAGTCTACCGCTGAAACTCTTTTGGGTCATAAAAGTTTTGGAATAAAAGTTTTGGATCAATATGAAATTTGTTTTTCCTCTTTATCTAAATTTGTGTGAGCTTATAAAAAAGTTGGATGGGAAATAAAATTTATGATAGACCTTATAAATATTAAAATAATGAGAGCATTTGTGGTATTGCCATTTGTGGTTTGGTTTAATTGAGCTTTGTTATGATTTATTTTTTAGTTAATGCTTTAAAATGATATTGCAAGATGGATAAGCAGCATGGATATGATAAATACATAATTGTGAAGCCTACATAGCTTTGATCTCTTTTTAGGGGATGCGGATTATCGGTGTATCACACACCACTAATATGATGTATGTACCATGTAGTGCCAGGATGAGTATCGTCGCTATTCCAACAAAGAAAACAAAGTTACATGGGCCTACAATAATGTATCTATCATATCCACACTGTTCACCCATTTGGCAAAATCATTTTAGAGCACGAGTTCAAAACTGAGTCATACCCACCACTTAAGTGAACCACACTACAAATAGAAGTGGGTCAATGATTCTTATCATTAAATTATTTGTACGGCCCATCATAACACTTATTTTTCATTCAATCTATTCATATGGCCCCATAAATGTGGATAAATAAGAAAAACAAATATCACATTAATCCAAAACTTTCGTGACACAAAAAGGATTTCAATAATAAATGTTCAATCCCTCAGTTGCTTTTTGCATTGGTCCACTTAATCCTTAGAGCAGCAATACAAAGAGCTTGCCAAATGGACGTATAGTTTGGATATGGCACATACCTCATGATGGGACCTACAAAACTTAGTAACGTCACCGGCCAATCTGCTTTCTTATAAAAAAGCTCACATGACATGTTTGATTTTTTAGAGTAAAAGTAAATGCATGGGAAATAGGCAATAATTATAATTACCGCACCCTTTCCTCTAGTTGATTTGACTCTTACTTTTTCTAATGTTAAACCTAAGGATGTTGCTAAATATATGTGGGGCCCACCATGATGTATGTAAATTATCCATACCGTTCGTCCATCATGCCTAGTGAATTTAGGACATGAACCAAAAAATGAGGTAGATTCAAAGTTCAAGTGGACCACACCATAGTAAACATGGATTCGAACACTCATCGTTAAAAACTTTTTGGGCCCATCGTTTACTTTGGTGTGGGCCACTTGAATGTTGGATTTGCCTCGTTATTCGGTTCATGGGTTAAAATGTTTTGGGGAAATGGATGGACGACGCGGACACATCGTATACATGACAATGGGGCCCACAAATTTATGTTAGTCATTTTAGACCTTTTTTTAAGCGAAAATACCATAGTAATTTCAAACAGGTGAAATTGTAATATTTGGCTATTTTCAGGGCATTTGCATTGAACTTGGAAAATCAAACAGGCCCTAAGCACAATTAGAGTGGAGAGCGGATTGCGTGGTGTGACACCTGCCATGATGCATATGTTATATCCAAATTATTCATGCCTTTTTTTGACACAATTTAACATGAGAATAAAAAATAAGTCGCATACTGCTCAAGTGGCCCACACCAAAAAGCAGTGGGACAATGATTCTTATAGTTGAAACCTTCTTAGCCCCTGTGATATTTATTTGCCATCCAACCAATTCATGAGGTCACATGGTGACGAAATATTAAATTGATTGAAAACTTCTGCAGCCCCAAGAAGTTTTCAATGGTAGATAATCAAATCCCATTGTATTCAGTGGTGTGGTCCATTTGAGTTGTAAGTTTGCCTCGTTTTTTGCCTTATTAGTTAAATTGATGTTAAAAAATAGATGAACAGTGTCTATATAACACATACATTATGGTGGGAGCCACCAAACATTGGTTACCTCAACAAACCACAAGGTCGGCGATGCGTGACACACCGCGCAATCCACTTCCAGGGGAGAGAGATGTACAGGATTCGCATATAGTGGGAAAAGACATAAGACCGAAATGCAACTAAGAGATGTTGTGTTTGAAAATCGAGGAATCAAGGAAGCGAAATCGGAGCTATGTTCGTGGTGGGGCCTATCGTATGTGATATGAGGTATTCACTAAGTGGGCCCACCTTGATTGTGCCATTAACCCAAACTGGGTTGAACTTATCGTTAGGCTGGATGTGTTTGCGCATTTTTATTTTTATTATTTTTATTATTTTTATTTTATTTTTACGAGCATCCATTTCTATTATACATTTGTAGTACGTGTGGCATTTTCTCAAAGACATGTAGTGCAACTTCAAATTTTCACAGTATGCAAAACAACAACAATAGTTTACAGGTATTCATCAAATACTCAGTAGGTAGCATCAAAATCAAGATACACGGGTAGTTTTATCATGTAAATTTTTATTTTTATTTTTTTGCAGTGATTTGTTTCATATCCATACCTTCTTTGTCACTAGCTGATTCCATGGAGAGTATATGTTCCGAAAACAATACTTTGTTGAGTCATTTCATCAAACACTTGGTGAGCAACATCAATAGAACTTAAAATATATTGTTTCTAGCATTACTTCATAGACCTTGAGGTCTCTTGATAGGCAAATAAAATAAAATGAGAATATACATAGAGGATGAGGATTTCATAAATAAAAAAGAAATGAGTGTGTGTTGCTTGTTTTATTTGAATGTGTGAAATATAAAACAGATTTATTTCAAATATGAGAAGAAAAATGAGAAACCAGACACATATTCTTTGCAGAAGTAATAGCCTTATATCCTTAACTACAACCGTACTATTGACTCCTAGCAGCTTCTTGTGATTTGGGCAGAACCTTGGCGTGGTGAGAAATCTCTGGATGCTCTGGAACATAGGGTAGGTGTTACATATGTACCCTGCACACCCCAAAATAATAACAAAAAAACACTTTCTAACTTGTCTTCTCTCCCTCATTGCCTCCTTTTACCTCTTATAAACTGTCTGATGGCTTGTTGTTGATCTTTCAACGACCACCTATAGGCATATAGGCTTGATGTTGCCTGCCCCTGACAATCAAAGAATGGTAGTATATGGCAAATCAAGGTCAGCCCATATGCTTATAGGCTTGCTTTTAGTTGTCGTCAGCCCTCATAGTCGCATAATTAAAAAGAGGGGCCCACAACGAGGGGTAGCTATGCAGACGATTAGTCCTTGAAGGAACTCTTGTTAGGTTTTGCATTTATTATTATTATTTTTTTTTTGACGTAAGCGGCTATGAAAAGGGGATTTTTAGGGGTTTGAGGAGCCAAGATGTCTGGCTTCGATTAGCTATTCACTAGATTTAGCACGGGTTGATCGGATCCGATAGTTGTCTCTGAGAGGTGCCTAAGACACTTTTGACTTGATTGGTTCAGATTTCCCCACCGCTGGAGTTTAAGAAATGTGGCTAGATTGGAGACATGTAACGGGAAAACTCTTATGATGGTGCACATCTAGATGGTTTTTGGGCCATTTGTTTTAGTTAGGAGTATTTTTATACAGAGTGGTGTGCATCTCAACTGGTTAAAAGACGCGAGTATTTTCATCAAGATTGTATTGACTGGCCACTTAATCCGTCAATCTAATTGGTAGGTGTTTCGAAGTATATCTCTATGCTCAGGGTTACAGGCAATCCGCTTCAGGTTACAAACAGCTATTGGGTCCAAGCTAGGTCCAGGTCTCGGTCGGACGCGGATTTCTTGGTATCCAATGCTCAAGTGGGCCAAAATTGTGATAATTGAACGTCCACGGTTGAAATATTCATGGGGCCAAAAAAGTTTTGAATCATGCTATTATTTGTGTTTTCATTATTAACAATACGGATGGCATGTAACCATCACTGACTAACCTAGGGAGGTTTCAACGGTAGAAATTTCCCTAACCGCCTTTTTCCTTCGGTACGGCCCACTTGAGTCTGGCATCCTGTTCAATTTTAAATACATCTCCTGGAATGAGCTCACAGAACGGATGGAGAGGATTTCTGAAAAACATCCCCACCTAAGTTTCAGCGCAGGAACCTCCTGCGAAAGAATTCCGCGTCCCGGTCGGGCGAGCTGAACGGATTGGCTACTTCCCCGACACCAGCCCCGTGGCTGATGGTCGGTGCTCCGTGGGCCCACCATGATGTATGTGTTTCATCCCTTCCATTCATCCATTTTTACAGATCATTTTATGGCTTGATGCCAAAAATGAGAGTTATATAAATCTCAGGTGGAGCACACCACATGAAAACAATAGTGATTGGACATCCACCATCAAAATCCTTTTAAGGCTCACTGTACTGTTTATTTGACATCCAATAGGTTGATTAGGTCATACATCCCCGGTTGATTAGGTCATACAGCCCCAGATGAGGGAAAAAAACAAAAATTAGCTTGATCCAAAACCTCTATGGCCCCAAAATGTTTTTTAATGGTCGACGCTCATTCAACACTGTTTCCTGTAACGTGGTCCACTTAAGATTGGTATATAATTCATTTTTGTTCTCAAACAGTAAAATGATCTGTTTAAATAGATGGACAGCATGGATGAAACACATACATCGTGGTGGGGCCCACGGAGCACCGACCACCAGCCATTGGCTGGTGTCAGGGAGAGTAGCCAATCCGTTTCCGGCTACACCGCCCATTTCCACCGTTACGCGCGGTATATGCCATTGGGCGCACATTAGCAAAAACCTCTCTGGTCCCAGCACACGATAGTTGTTCTCGTCTCCTTCCGGAGAGAGAGAGAGGAGAGGATGGCAGCAGCGCGGCAAAAGGCAGCGACGACGCTGCATTACCTGATAAGAAACCTCCGGAAAGAAAACGCCAAGCCCCTCAATCAACCACTCCCATCCCTCAGGTTCTTTTAATATATATATATATATATATATATATATATATATATATATATATATATATATATATATATATATTCTGTAATTTTTCTTTGGCTTCTTAAATTAGTTTTAAAAAAAACCCTTTTTAACCGATATATATATTTATATATATTTTTATTTCCCTTCCATGTTACGAGGGCAGGCGCGCCTTTTCTCTCTATGATCAGATCAATCTCATCGACAGCGTTCCCGAAGACCAACTCCGATTCCAAGGGTATTTTTCTCGCCTTCCTTCATTTCTTTTAAATCGCTGCATTGAATCCACACTCTCGTATACTCTTTCACTGCGTTTCGATGTACAAGCAGATCCTCGGTTTAAACAAGAGGAAACGTTGAAAATATATTATTTTTCGTTGCATAAGTAGCAAGTAGACCTCAAATTGCAGTTATGTTCTTTCGAGTTCAGCTTGTAAGTAATGTAATAGCAATTCTGAAGCCTAGATATTCAATTTTGAATGTTACTGAAGGAAATTGCAATTCAGTCATTTTGGATACATTAGATTTATATTTGATTAATTGAGCTTACAAAGCTAAAAGTCATTTAATCTTAAAAAGTAGGCAAGTGCGCATCATAATCAAAACATTGAGATATATGCTTTGGACGTATGAATTAATGGTGATCGATTGAGTATGATTAAAACAATACTATGGGTGCAAATATACCGTGATGCATGCGGGGCCCACTTTATTGCCTTTGTTTGACATGAATTAGTGTTGTTCCGGCTCATTTATGTTAGGGTGAATAGACCTAGTTATAATAATGCATCTGACTTGGAGTCACCACCAATCAAAATAATCTTAGAAACGATGGCTGACTAAAAGCCATGTAATTGCTCAAGGGTCAGAGAATCGTAATTCCGTAACTCATGTGACTCTCACGGTTGGTATGTGACCATAAATTCCGAGTAAGGGCCTCAATGACATAAAAGGAAAGGGTCACGCACCATTTTCCACCCACACTACATGTGATCGTTATTTTACAAGATTTAATAATTTTGTAGGGATTCAATAGAACTTCAAATATATTATGTCTAGCATTACTTCATAGACCTTGAGGTCTCTGATAGGCAAATAAAATAAAATGAGAATATACGCAGAGGATGAGGATTTCATAAATGAAATAGAAATGAGTGTGTGTTGCTTGTTTTATTTGAATGTGTGAAATATAAAACAGATTTATTTCAAATATGAGAAGAAAAATGATAAATCAGACACATTCTTTGCAGAAGGAATAGCCTTATATCCTTAACTACAACTGTACTATTGACTCCTAGCAGCTTCTTTTGAGTAGGGCAGAACCTTGGCGTGGTGAAAAATCTCTGGATGCTTTGGAACATAGGGTAGGTGTTACATATGCACCCTGCACACCCCAAAATAATAACAAAAAAACACTTTCTAACTTGTCTTCTCTCCCTCATTCTCCTTTTACCTCTTATAAACTGTCTGGTGGCTTGTTGTTGATCCTTCAATGACCACCTATAGGCATATAGGCTTGATGTTGCCTGCCCCTGACGGTCAAAGAATGGTAGTATATGGCAGATCAAGGTCAGCCCATATGCTTATAGGCATGCTTTTAGTTGTTGTCAGCCCTCATAGTCGTATAATTAAAAAAAGGGGCCCACAACGAGGGGTAGCTATGCGGACGATTAGTCCTTGAAGGACCTCTTGTCAGGTTTTGTTTTTTTCTTGGCGTAAGTGGCTACGAAAAGGGGATTTTCAGGGGTTTGAGGAGCCAAGATGTACGGCCTCGATTCGCTATTCACTAGATTTAGCACGGGTTGATCGGATCTGATAGTTGTCTCTGAGAGGCGCCCAAGATCCTTTTGACTTGATTGGTTCGGATTTCCCTACCGCTGGAGTTTAAGAAATGTGGCTAGATTGGAGACATGTAACGGGAAAACTCTTCTGATGGTGTACATCTAGATGGTTTTTGGGCCATCTGTTTTGGTTAGGAGTATTTTTATACAGAGTGGTGTGCATCTCGACTGGTTAAAAGACACGGGTATTTTCATCAAGATTGTATTGACTGGGCCCCTTAATCCGTCAATCCAATTCATAGGTGTTTCCAAGCATATCTTTGTGCTCAGGGTCACAGGCAATCCGCTCCCAATTACAAACAGCTATTAGGTCCAAGCCAGGCCCAAGTCTTGGTCCGGCGGACGCGGATTTCCTGTGAAAGCCTTTCGCAGGAAGTTCCTGCACTGGGAACCTAGGTGGGCCCATTGTCATATTTTTGGGAAATCCTCTCCGTCCATCCATTTTTTGAGTTCATTTTAGGATATGAGGACAAAAATGAACCGTATCCAATGCTCAAGTGGGCTGAAAACGTGATAATCGAACGTCCACAGTTGAAATATTCGTGGGGCCAAAAAAGTTTTGAATCATGCTATTATTTGTGTTTTCAGTTCATCCCAGCACAGATGACGTTATTAACGGTATGGATGGCATGTAACCATCACTGTCGAACCTAGGGAGGTTTCAACGGTAGAAATTTACCTAACCACCTTTTCCTTCAGTACGGCCCACTTGAGTCTTGTATCCTGTTCAATTTTATTTTCTTCTCCTAAAATGAGCTCACAAAACGGATGGACGGAGTGGATTTTTGAAAAACATAGCGGTGGACCCCACCTAAGTTTCAAGCGCAGGAACTTCCTGCGAAAGGCTTTCGCAGGAAATCCGCGTCTCGGTCGGGCGGGCTACATCGCCCATTTCCACCGTTACGCGCGGTATATGCCATTAGGCTCACATTAGCAAAAACATCTCTGGTTCCTCCAGCACACGATAGTTGTTCTTGTCTCCTTCCGGAGAGAGAGAGAGAGAGAGGAGAGGATGGCAGCAGCGCGGGAAAAGGCAGCGACGACGGTGCATTACTTGATAAGAAACCTCCGGAAAGAAAACGCCAAGCCCCTCAATCAACCACTCCCATCCCTCAGGTTCTTTTAATATATATATATATTCTGTAATTTTTCTTTGGCTTCTTAAATTAGTTAAAAAAAAACCCTTTTTAGCCGATATATATATATATATATATTTATTTTTTTTTCGTTTTTTTTTTTTAAAAACCCTTCCATGTTATGAGGGCAGGCGTGCCTTTTCTCTCCACGATCAGATCAATCTCATCGACAGCGTTCCCGAAGACCAACTCCGATTCCAAGGGTGTTTTTCTCGGCTTCCTTCATTTCTTTTAAATCGCTGCATTGAATCTGCTCGCTCGTATACTCTTTCACTGCGTTTGGATGTACAAGCAGATCCTCGGTTTAAACAGGAGGAAATGTTGAAAATATATTATTTTTCCTTGCATTAGTAGCAAGTAGACCTCAAATTGCAGTTATGTTCTTTCGAGTTCAGCTTGTAAGTAATGTAATAGCAATTCTGGAGCCTAGATATTCAATTTTGAATGTTACTGAAGGAAATTGCAATTCGGTCATTTTGGATACATTAGATTAATAGTTGTAATTCAGTACATTGAAGCCAAACATGCCCATTGATTCAATCCTCTCTCTCTCTCTCTCTCTCTCTCTCCGCTTCAATTTCATAGTGGTGTGTTTGGATGCAGTATTGAATTGAAAGGAGTGCAAGCAACTGCAATGTAAGGGTTTCTTCTTCATTATGAATGCAAGAAAACATACCATCTTGATTAAACTGAATTATTCACAATTCAATTCCTGTGTGCATCCAAACAGCCTCAGTCGATCAGAGCATCGCTTTTTTTAGTTTACTTTTGTTATGGGTTTTCTCATCGTAATGGAAGAATTAGTCAGAAGTTGCATTAGTTCCGAGGTCAGCATGGTTAGAAGTTACTAAAAAAACAAATTTTAACTCTGGTACCTCAACATATGGGTACTTGTCTACTGCTTAGGCTCAGGATTCTGTTCATGCAGCTCCTGTAGTTTGCGGATCCAGATTGTTGATCGGATGTGCCACGCCGTTGAATGTGGACCATTGCTGTATTTTTCTTAATGTTGTATTTGTACGCCATTGACTGAAGGGTTAGGATCTCACGATGTGGGAGATTTTGGGGTATTCCCCATCCATGGTGGAGGTCATCAGATCAGTTGTGTGGATCACCAAACCATGGGACATGCATGGATGGAAGAGGATTGAGAACCAGTGGCCTATCCTTCACCTTCTCAATCAATAGAAGGGGCTCAAAGAAACATAATATGCAGCTCCTCAGGAGTTTGCGTTGGCATGAATGAGACAAACCTTATGTGGTTGAATATATTCCAAGCCAGTCTCATGCTGCTGATTCACCTAATTTTCTAGTCTAGAATTTCTTTTCTGCTCATCTCTAATCTAATTTTCAGTTTGGATACTTAAACTATCTTTTCATAAGTGATGCTACATCTCACAGGCAGGGTTCCTCATTTCTGCATTCTGCCTTTTCTTCTTCTTTGAATGATTCTGAAATGTTACTTTAATAAATAAATAAATTCTGAAATGTTACTTTGACATATATTAGTCAGAAATTCTGGGTTTTGCTAAGATCCTCCTTAAGTCTACTTTGGTGCACATATAATTTTTTGGACATTTGCCACTTTCAGTTGCTTCATTCAATTTTTTTTATTTTTTTATTTTTTCTTCCAGGTACTTGGACACAGGATTTACGGTAAATGGCGTTGACTATGAAGGCAGCTTGCTTATCATTGACAAATTGCTCTTGTCATGGAGTCCCAAGAGATTTTCAGAGGTTACCCCAGATAGGTGTATATTCAGACTGTTTCTTTATGTTAATGCACTTCATAGGTGATTGCCTATGAAGGCAAGCCGTCTATCAGTGGGACCCATCTGCACCATGTTTGCTAATCTATACCCCCCCCCCCCCTTTTTTTTTTCAACAAGTGGTGGGCCTTTATTGTTTCAATTAATTCGGGAGAGGGAGAAAATTGAAGAAAAGATGTGTTTGGAATTGGCATTTATCATAAGCTTTCTATTGTGAGATCTAGTTACAACAAAAAACTGCATGCTCTAATCCCATCTGGATCAAATGGTTGACCCATGTAGGCATTCTTAGTGACTGATATTTGGTAAAAAAGTTAGGAACTGTGATGTGTCAAAAATGTAATGATGGTAAAGTTTTTGGAGGAAAGCTACTCCAATTTGAATAGAAGACGCCCAGGTGAAAAGAAATTTGAAATAATTGTCGACTGGGAACCTGAAATGTAAAAAAGAAAAAGAACTACTCATCACACCTTAAAATCCTGATATGGTCACGAGGAAGCTCATCCTCCCCCATTCGCCGATTTCTTGGTTTACTTGTTTTTCTTCATCAGACCTCTGCAGGTCTTTAGAATGCAATGATGAGTCATTATTATTCGGAGTTGGGTCACACCTAAGGTGGGAGTAATGGTGATCATTGCATCAAGGTTCACTTGGTTTGATGGGAACCCATGACCACATCATTAGAGAAGGATTGGGGCCACATGAGAAGGATGAATCAATATTTGTTTCAATAGAGGCTGGGTGGATGAGAATTGCGCATGTGGTCTGAATCAGGCCTATCTATAGAGGTGAATTGGGGCCACCACAGCATGCTACTGTAGTTTTTGTTTTCTGTAGAGATAATCAAAAGTTGAGATTTAGTATTGGAAATTAAGTTTAGGGTAGGTTTTCTTTAAATTAGTACTTGTTATGGAAGATGACATATGGCTTGGAAACCCTATCCACCTCATGTCAACAGAGGCTAGTGTTTCTTTTTAACTCCCACAAACCCTATCCACCTTATGTCAATACAGAACCAGGTGGATGGTAGTTCTCAGCGGAGGCTTCTTGATCGGTGTTTGTTGCATTGCTCATTTACTCTCTCTCTCTCTCTCTCTCTCTCTCTCTCTCTCTCTCTCTCTTTCTCTCTTTTCAGTATTTGCTTGATTTAAGTTCTAAGGTGGTTATTATTAGAATTTGTGTAGCCTTGCAAACTATTGTCTCCCAGATCTGCTTGAGGATGCCTATTGGCAAGAGAAGCTTATGGTAGGAGCAAGGACCACCTTAAGGGCTAGAGAGGAAATTAATCTTCAAGAGGAATTCAGTGTCAAAAGTTTTGACACTAAATTCCTCATGACTTTTAGGGTTTTGACTCAAAACCCTAAAAGTCATGACTGGTTTAGACATAGTTTACTCCCGTAACGGATGATATGTCACAAGAGAACTAGCTCTGAGTGGATTTATTTTTTCCTTTCTGTAATAAAGGACAACTTAAAATCTTTTAGAGAAAAAAGGACAACTTGAAGATCTATTCTGAAAACCTTGCATCTATTTCTACACAATTTCTCTAGTTTCCTTCTTGGTAAGCTGAACTCGTCACTCACTGACAAAGTCTTCCATTGGCTGAGATATGAGGATCGCTACATTTGGACTGTAGGCATCTGTGTTTCCGTAGGATGGGTTGGTATTTAATGGGATTTTGTAGGCCAAGGTTAGAAAGAACTCCTAAGGATTTGTTACTGCATTTAGTATTCACTTCCATGATGGAAACATTTTATTTCCTTAAAGACTCAGAGAGAAGGCACACATATGCATAGTTACCATAATTGACATTTGGAAATTTCTTTGTGCAGTTTATCCATGTTCCAACTTCTGCGGCCTGCACCTGGTGAGTATCTCACCTGGATTTTCTTTTCCAGACTGTTTTCCCAGAACTCGCCAGTGCTTTGGTAACTAAAATTTTCTGATTGCTCTTGCTAGAATGATACAAGATCTGTGCTCACAGTCACGTGTATTTTTCAGTCCAGTTATGTTTCAAGCTTCTGCTAATCCATCAGCTATATTATTGCGGATTAAAAAAATTAATAATGATGTCATTTCTACCCTCTTGCTGTATGAATAAAAATCAGAGTAAGAGAATAAGCTGTTTGTGGCTTAATTCATGGTGGCACCTGTAAAAACTGTTAATGGGCTGGTGCATCAAAGATTGTTAACATGCACCCTCTTAGTTTTATGTTTATTGACTAGGAAGGGAGTGCTGTGGTTTTCATTTCCTTTGGCAGATAAATTTACCCAAAATTTGAAAAGAATATGTATGAGACATCAAAGTATTGCTTTTGCTCGCCTTTAGACTTTCAGAAAGTGGAACCATTGTTTTGGAACAATCTATTCAGCTACAAGTAGCATTTTCTGTAAAAAGAGAAGAAAAAAGGGACTTGTTCAAGCGTTTGTACCGCCACCCAGACTAAAGAGCTTCTCTTTTTCCACTTTCATACATTCATCTGTATATGCATGCTTATCTGGTTTTTAGTAATATTTTGTTGTTCTTCCTGGAGAGTTAGCAGCTTTAGAGCTCACCCTTCTAATGCCATGGAAGATGACCAAACTGGATGTGGACATCCACTAACGAAATTCTCTCCCCAACATGACTACTCTAAAAGTCCTCTCTTTCCTTACCCCCCTTGTTTGTTTCTGTACTTTTAACGGTTTTGTTTTTCCCTCAATGACTCTATATTTACATTTGCCATTAACGAACTGTCTCATCAGTTAACTTCTTTTGTGCAATTCTTTTTTTATCAAGACATTTGCTTTTTAATGTTGTTATTCAGAGATTCTGATACTTGGCTGCGGACGGTACATAGAGCAAGTAGATCCTGAACTCCGACGCTTCATTCGGTCCACCGGCATGAAATTAGAAGTCCTTGACTCGGTATTGATTACATCGCAATTCTTAGCTTTCCTACCACTGTCTGTTGCTGTTGCACTACTGGTACTGCTACATGTTCTACTGTTTTCGATTTTTAATTTTGTGTTCGTTGACAGAGGAATGCTGCATCAACTTTCAACATATTGAATGAGGAAGGAAGAATGGTAGCAGCTGCTATGCTCCCATATGGAGTTTCTTCGTGAATTGTCATCTGGGCCCACCTGGTAGACACTGCCTCATTATTCAAGGATATCTTTGCAGTTCAACAAGCTCATTTGCTAACTGCATTTTATTTTGTTTTATTTCTATATCTCCAGGAAAGCTATCCATAGACCTTTTAGCGGTGGTGGCCAAGAACACAAGAAGCAGATGCATGGTATTTACAGCATAGGATTTATGAGCGCTTCTTCCTCTTGGGTTCATACCTGATGAAAGGAACATGTTTGTTTTTTTTTTTTTCCCCCTTCTTCTCTCTCTCTCTCTCTCTCTCTCTCTCTCTCAGGTGCTGATTTTGGAATAATTTTTGTAACATAGGGTGCATTTGGTTGCACCACATCAAGAAATTTCATGATGCACCAAATTAGCCCGATTGATCGTGAAATATCATGAAATTTGACAATATTCGGTGCTAGCAAATGCACACTTAATTAGGTTTTGCACGTGTGAATTGCAGCTTATCTGGTTAACAATGTCTGGAGTGGACATCCGCATTCAAACATGTAACATTTGCAACATGTTTTTGATGAATGGTTGGAATCAAAATTTAAGGTCCTATTTGGTTGCCACTTAAAAATGAGTTCGTCTAATTTTAGTTAATAGTAATTTTGGTAAAATTAAAAAATAATCTTGATAACCCATAATGTATATAAGGGTGTGTTTGGTTGTAACAAATTTCGTGATATTTCATAATTAATCAATCTAATTGGGTGCCAAATATCATGATATTTCATGAAATTTGATCCAACCAAATGCAGGCTAAACCATGATATTTAATACATAGTTACTGCCAATTAAAATAACATTATCTCAATTTTAAGTGGCAACCAAATAGGGCCTAAGGTTTACTCCAAAGAAGTGTGGGGCAGAGAGAGCTTGTCCAGCTAAAGATTTGGAAAATTTGTAGGCTTTGGAATGATTCTGCCAGAACAGTTTCCGGAAATAACATAGGGCTTAGGGCGTAGTTGTGATTGTTGAGTTTTAGGAATGCGTAGAAGTCACTTTTGATAGGTGATCCTAACCATCCGATCTGTGCATTGTTGTTGAATCATGAATCTGAACCGTTACTCTTTCGTCATTATTCTTTTCTGCCAACTACTCATCAGTCAGATGGTTAGGATCTCCCAGTCAGGGTATTTGGGCGAGGCTAACTTACTGTGGGGTCCACCTGCATACAAACTATAGTGGAATTTACATTGGATGTAACTTTCTAACCGTCTTGCATGCAGGACAAGTAAAAAAATGCAAGGATAATTCGCATCATCAAGAGGCGTCCACTGAAAATGCCATGGCCCCGGAAATCTGGTGGGCCCACTCATCGGACGTGTGCAGATATTCATTGAATATAGATCATTGTCGTTTTCTTTTGCAATCGATATTTTATTTCATACACGCATGGTTTAAAATCTCTCGGCGAGTCCCGATTCAGCTAGATGTGTACGGGACCCGTAAGTGGACCGTGCTGATTTTGGTCCTAAGTAAACTATACAATCGGTTGCTCCAATTTAACATATGGCCCAGGTCGGCACGTGGCTGCATGTGGAGGAGACTCGCAGGCACTCGTGGCAAACATAGAACGCGTTTTACGCGGTTCAGGCCGTCGATCATGTGCGGTCGCCTTCATGATCCGCTTTCCCAGTATGCATGTCAGTCCATTCATCAGGTGGGCCACGTGCGTAGTTGAATAATTATAGTTGATTTCTAATTTCTCGCTTGATGGTCATTAATCTGACGGTTGGATCTTAGTTTCGTCCCATCAATGCGATTCTTGGCCATGCTTCATTGGTAAATGGTAATGGATCCCGCACTTTTGACGGTTTGGATCACGTTGCTTTATTATGCTACATGCAATGTCGGTCGACACGTGTGCAACTTTTTTTCGGTACTCCCGTGTACACGCGCTATCTGATCCACTCATCAGGGTGGGTCCCAGAAGGTTGGTTCCCTAGTATAAAATCAGGACTGTCTGCTCATCTGTGGAGTGACACGTGTACTCGCCAATTTTTTGTCATTTTCTTTTGATCATCTATTTATCTTGTATACAAGGGATCTACACAGGGCCATCCTAGTGGTGCTCAAGCTAGAATACCGTGTGCTTAATGGGAGCGAATTAGGTGTTACCCGGGTAATACCTTAGTGGGCGTTACCTTACCGTGGGGCCCACATTGGTTATGTGTTGTATATCCATGCCATCCATCCGTTTCTTCAGCCTATTTGAGGACGTATGCCCAAAAATTAAGCAGATCCAAATCTCAGGTGGACCACATCACAGGAAACAGAGGTGTTTGAGTGCCTCACCATTAAAATTTTCAAAGGGCCAATTGTAAGGATTTTATAATGTTTATTTTCCATCAAACCTGTTTATAATGTCAAGAAGTCCTGTATGAAGGTAAATTTTAAAGATAAGATTGGTCCAAAACTTTTGTAGCCCACAAAAAGTTTTTAATGGTCATTCGTTACTCTTTCTAGTGGTGTGGTCCACATGAGATTTGTATATTCTTAATATTTTGGATCGAGTACTAAAATAATATGTTAAAACAGATGGACGGCGTGGATATACAAAAAATACATCAAGGTGGGCCCCATAGGTTAGGCTAATACCGGTAACAGACTAACAGCTAATCCGCTCCCGTGACAACATGAAATTTCATGATGACTCATTAACCGTACGTGTGGGATGTGCCTAAGGCAATCTAGGCCGTCCAAGTCACGACCCTGTTGTGGACAGAGCACAGGCCAGAAACCACTTCAGATGTGATGATACTCACCATCCATTTTTTCCGATTGAACTTGTATATTTGACCAGTTAATTTTAGCCGTCTATTTAATGGACCAGATTGGACTTTTCGTGTTGCCCTTCAATCCAACGTGGATTGCGTACTGAGTAACTCAGTACGCCATAGATTACTGAGTAAACTGTGGGGCCCACCCTACTGTGTGTCTTATCCACATCCATCCGCTATTTTCCAGCTCAATCTAGGGCAAGAGCCCAAAATTAAAGCATGTCCGAACCTCAAGTTACCACGGTGACAGTGGTAAATTGAAAGCCTACCGGTGAAAACTTCCTGGGCCACAGAAGTTTTGGATGAAGCTTATGTTTGTGTTTTGGCTTCATCCATGCCTGTGTGGCCTTATCAACAGGTGGGATGATGACAAATAAACATACCTGTAGGTCCCAGGAAGGTTTCAACGGTGGATGTCATTATCCCCACTGTTTTCTGTGGTGTGGTCCACTTGAGTTTTGATATGCTTCAATTTTGGGGCATGCGATAAAATGAGATGGTAAAACGGATGGAAGGCGTGGATAAGACACATACATCACGGTGGGTCCCACATAGTTTAGCGTACGGAGACTCAGGACGCAAACCGCGTCCCTTGCAATCTGAGAGAGAGAGAGAGAGAGAGAGAGAGAGAGAGAATGGCGACAGGAGCGGGCGGAGGAAGCAGAGAAGGAACAACGAAAGCAACGGTTTTCGATCAGATATCACAAGCTGTTCAATCCACTTCCAATCTTCTCCAACTCATGCAACGATCCTCTCCTTCTCAGGTTCTCTCTCTCTCGTTTTCTATTTCAATACGTTGAATCGAAACGCGCCCTTTGTTTTTCATTTCTCACTTTCAATTCACTTGTATACACATTAGATATCGGTTTCGATATATCATATCGGTCACCACTGAAACCGATGCCCATTGAGCTGATACGCCCAATCTAGGCTCCTAACCGTTCATATCAATGGTTATGATTTCATAATCAATGTGATCTTAGAGATATGCTCCGTCCACTATGTGTCCCGCAATTTGGATGGTTCGGATGGGTATATTTGAATACCACATGTGGGAAGGACGAGTCACTGACATCGTCCAAGTGGTGGTGAATTTACATGGTTGCAAATCAGCTCTCTTGATTTAGAGAAGAACTTGGATACTGTGGAAGAGTGTGATGGATGATATGCTGGCACTTAGATATTACTTAGGGGTGGAATGCCATGGAAAATAAAATGATTTCCACTGATTTTATGTTTTCCTCTGATTGAGAAACTCAGAGAGGTAGAGAAATTGATTTTGTTTTCCTCTGATTTTCTAAAATAATTGAGTAATACCATTTCTAAAAAACCTGTTATATCAGATTTCCATGGCCGGTGGGGAATTTATTTGACTGTTGGAAGCGGAAGGGCATTTATTTATCTTTTTTTAGATTTTTCCATTTTTATTTGTCAATACAAATGGCGGTGTGAAACATACATCGTGATATCCCACAATGCTGCTGTCATTTCCCAGAATTGAGGCTTCTGTTTTTTTTTTTTTTTTTTTCCACATTTTTGTTTCACCCTCTTCAATCATCATCATTATCATCATCTAAGCCTCATACTAATTAATTGGGGTCAGCTACATGAATCCTGTTCTGCCATTCCACTCTATCAAGGGCCATAACTTCAAACGATGGAAGTTATGGCATAAGTTTGACGCCGGCTGCAAATCTGATACAACCCTCTTTTATCTGGTCTTGGGACTTTCAATGAGAGCACTAAACTCCCAAGAGTGCAATGCAATTGACTATTACATAGGTTGATTACAATCAACATGTTCATAATCACATGTATCACTTGTTGGAATGGTTGGAAGTGTGCTAACCGAAAAGTATGGGTGCAGTGAGTGTTAGATTATTAAAGCTAATGAATTCAGCGTTGTTAAGCAAATGACTATGGTGATTTGGAAGGGAAGATGAAGGATCGTGTAGTGGGGATCGTTATGTGCAAGTATGGGATGGAGGAAGGCAGGTCATATGCCAGGAGCTCATCTCTTTGCAGAGTGCTGCAGATAATATGGAGACAAATCATGGGAGTGAAGAGTTTGCTAGGGGGTGGCAAGCATTTTGTGTGATGGTGCTTGACTGAGATCTTGAGTCAGTGTTCCCTTGTCATTAGTCGGTAGCAGACAAAGCCTACTCGGTTTCCCAGGCCTTCAGTGGATTGCGGAGGAGCCCGTTCTTCTTGGTTCTGTAGGGATCTTTCAAAAGAGGAAATTGCAGACTTCACAAATCTGATGGGTAGTGTTTGTTTAGCTTGAGTCAGTGTTCCCTTGTCGTTGGTCAGTAGCTGACAAGGTCTACTCGGTTTCCCAGGCCTTCGGTGGATTGCCAAGGAGCCTGGTCTCCTTGGTTCTGTAGGGATCTTTCAAAAGAGGAAATTGTGAACTTTAAATAGCTGTGGGAATTTTTCTGTTAAATCTTTCTACACAAGCTTAGGTGGTCCTCACAATGCCAATTTGCAGCTTTCTTTAGCTTTCATTTGGAGCATCCCTACCCCTTCGGGGGTGACTACTTTTGATTGGCTTGTTGTTGTTTGGAGAGCTAGAGTGCTTGATCACTTGAGGAGTATGAATTGGATAATCTCCAACATTTGTATCCTTTGCTTATGTGACAGTGAGTCTGTCCATCACTTGTTTATGCATCATGATTCGCTTTGAGATTCAATTGGTGATACTTGGAAACATAGCTAGTTTTGTCTTGGCTTGTAGGGAGGTCTGGCAAGGAAAGAGAAAGGGGTCTCTCTGGAGCTTTTTTTTTGGCAAGCCTATAGGCCATTTAGAAAGATGGGGATGACAAGGTCTTTCAACACTTTCAGTTCGTGGCTGGACGTTTTGATGGAGATTAGATACTGGAACTGGGGTATTTCCTGGGTGTTGGTTTTGAAAGTTTTCTCTGGTTGTAATCGTTCTTCATTTGTTATTTCGTGGGACCTGATTCAGCCCTCCTCTTTGGATAATCTCTCATCATCCACCTTTATCTAGCATGTCGAGCCATTTCAGCTCCTTTTGTTCTTTTCTTCAGTAAAAGTTTTTTTTTTTGAAGCAACGGAGAAATTTTATTAAGGAACAGAAAAAAAAAGAAGAGAAAACAAACAGAAATAAGAAAAAAACGGAGATCTGCTGAGGTAGCAGAGCAACATTAACACCCTAAAAAACAAAGGTCATAGCCTTTCAAACCCTTAACATTGACCGCCCATTCAACCAGCAACCTCTTGGCTCTAGACCCGACAGGGGAAACTGAAGACGAAGAATCATTGAAGCATCTGTCATTCCTTTCTATCCAGACAGACCACCAAATTGCCAAAATGGCCATTCTCCAAACAGTGGTTCTGGATTTACCAAGCCTGAAACCAGCCCATAATCTCCTACCTTTCTTCAGTAAAAGTTATGCTGCCAGTAGGGAAAAAAAGGCTTATTTGATTATCCTAGCATTGGATTGGTGGACATTTATTGGATGGTTAAATTGAAAACATCCAATGGTCCTATTTCAACAAACAAGTGTCCATGAGCCAGAGGTTAGGTAACCTCTTTACTTAGCCAATCTGATTCTGGGACTGAGTCTCAGCCCACAACTTCAAAAAGGAATACTTCTTCCCAAGTGCCCTTCATCCTGTCCTTTTTTGCTTTAGGGTATGTTTTGAGATACCATGGGTGGAGTGGGTGTGTTGCATTTCCACCGAAAGTATTTGGTTTGTCTCAAATTCAATTTGAAATGGACAGTGTTATTTTGGGTGTGCGAAATAGAGAAACAACAACTTATCCATTTGTTTTTTCCTGCATTGCGCCAGATGTGCAGTTGGTTCAAAATGAAGTTGTTGCACCAACATATTCAACCAAAAGTCAATTTCTGGTACTTCCGTGCTCTGCCTTGGTTTTGAGATGCGAAGAAATGGAAATGCCCAACATATGCATTCCAGAGAAGGATACACATCCTTGAGTTTCAAGTAAATGACGAAATTTGCTTGCATCAGCCTATTTTGATGCACAGTGACAAATCTTGTTCTCGGCAGTTCCTTGGCCAGGAAATTTCTCAGGAAATTTTTAAAATTTGAGATCTTTTCTCGGCTGTTCTTGTATTGTATTTTTCTTCTTTTTTGTTGTTTTGATGTTTTGTTCTTATTGTTGTTTTTTGTTGTACTTTTCTTCTTTTTTGTTGCTTTGTTGTTCTTAGGTTAGTTTCCGTTTTTGTTTTGCTTTTCTTTTTCCGTGTTTTTAGTTGGCCTTTGGGCCTTTAATAAAATTGCACCTTTCAATAAAATTTATTGAAAATATATATATATATATATATATATATATATATATATATATATATATATATATATATATATATATATATAACAAATTCCTTAAGGTTTTATTTGAGTTAATGTTCCAAGATTGTAAAATTTCCGATATTTTGTAAATCTTGTAATAGTATTGTTTATTGTATGTTTGCGATATTATCATGAGAACTTCAAAATCACTGATATTATCACGAGAATTTCAAAATCTCCACAATATTTGTCACACTAGTTTGATGCAGTCGCCCTCCATTTTGTATGTGAGTGCTCACTGCCATTTTTATTTTATTTGCAGGCCCTCCTTATAAAGCTTCCAAAGACCCTTTTGGACAAAGCCTCAACTATCAAGAACACAGGACAAGTATATATCTGGCTAACTATTGCATAGTGAGTATAAGGAATTCTGATATAATACCTCTCTTTCCTGATCCTGTCATCTCGGTGGCCTTTGAATCAGGCGATAGATCAAATGCCTCGCGTAATTTCTTCAGTGGATGCATACATGGAAAGCGGCTTGCAAAGGTGGGTCTTCTAGTTCTGTTTGGCAATCAGCCACACCCTTGGTTGCCGAGATGGCCTGGGTACCCTTAGATTGCGAAAAGCTCCTCTAATTTACAAATGAAAAACAGCTTGGTTCTTTTTTTTTTTTTTTTGAAGAGTCATGAAAATTATATTAAAAGGAAAGAAAACAAGATACAAAACAAAACAAGGGAGTGGGGCCGCTGAGATAGCGGACCGACTACACTCCAAGGAAAAGGAGATTACAACCCTTAAGCCTGTCTACGTTAGCAGCCCATTCTATAATAAGCTGCTTAACTCTGCGCACTAGGGACGCTGCTGAATTAGACTCATCTCTAAAACATTTGCCGTTTCTCTCTTCCCAAACAATCCACCAAAGAGCCAGAAGGGCTATTCTCCGGATAGGGGATCTTTGGTTACCAAGACAAACACCATGCCACGCCTTCAAGAGCGTACCAGAAGAGTTCGGAAAACACCAGGAAATGCCAAAAGCAGATAAGATATGAGGCCAAATCTGGTTGATATATGGGCAGTGCACGAACAAGTGATTTTTCGTTTCTTCTTCAGTCAAGCAACAAAGGCAAACATTAGGGAGGATCATCCCTCTCCTCTTTAGATTATCAACCATAAGAACCTTGTTCCTTCCAACCAGTCATCCAAAGAAGACTATCTTAGGAGGAGCCAAATACTGCTTGATGTGATTAATCATTGTTTCAACCACTTGAGTGGGGCTGATGTCTATGGATTTGTAAAAAGACTTAAAAGAAAAAATGCCCTATTTGTCCGCCCTCCAGCTAATCTTATCTTCAGATAGAAGATCCAGCTTGCAGTTTGAAATGCGACGAAGAAGGGCCACGAACTCTGCTTTCTCCTCTGTCTGTATCAAGAAATGTATGATAGTAGAATGTTCTTTGGGGGACCGGATCATTGCACTTAATACCAAATGCCAATTTGGTTCTATTCCAATAAAAAATAAATAAATCCTTAACTGAATAGGTGCAATTGTTATTCACTTTGGCATCTGCCATTACGTATGTAACAATGACATTTTCCTTTTTGTATGTATGTTCTGGAATAAAAAATATCCTCCTGGAAATGCAAGAATCTGACTATTCTCATTTTATTAGTGAGACTAGTCTCATAAAATCATCCCTATGTAAATATAGTTTATATAATTCTATTTATGTTGTTGTAGATCTTTCTACATCCCATGCTTTTGTGGACTAAATGTCTGTCTAAGAACCTATCCTTATATTACTATACGACTTTATTGATGTGCTGGATCATTGGCCTTCTTTCATCATCATGTGTTTGTTCCAAAGCACCTGCCAATGCCTAAGTTACACAGGCTATGAACTGTTTGGGCTTTTGAATCTTTCCTAGATTTACTAATGAGATGTTCTTTCCACTGTCTTATCCAACACTAGCATATGGCACATACCAAGCACCTATTTCCTCATTGATGAGCTGTTGGGTATCTGTTTAATTTGAAATGAGTGGAATTATATGATCACCTGAGGTTATGGATAGATATGCTATGATCCCTGGGTCCTTAGTTTGTACAAGTTGCATGGTTAGGTGGCCAGATTATTGATCTGATGGATGCTAGTGGATGGTGACCATGCCCACAAATCTCCTGGGTGGGACAAGTTCCAACCCTTCCACATGTGGACTGCAAATGGGCGGTTCAGAAAAGAAATACAGCAACATTCCATATTCAACTTAAAAAATACTAAGAATGGGTGGCTGGGGTAGGATCTTCCCATCGAGGACATTTTTGGGGCATGGTCCATGTAGGGCTAGGGTCATCACATCAACAGCCTGAACCTCTGAACCATGGGTTGCAATTGTAAAAACTGAAAACCTGAAATACTATGCATGTACCCAGCTTGATGGTAGTATAATGCCTGTTAAAAAGTAAATGGGTTCTGATCTCTGAGTTCTTTCGCTTGGCTAATGCAAGTTTTGGTTCTTTCAGTGTTCCTCATCTAAAGACTGTAATCCAGTTGCTTTCTAACATGGAAAGCTGCCAGCTCAACTCTGCTTCTCAAGCACCTCGAGCTCCTGAGGTAGCCATTGGATCCATATCCTATGCTGTGAGTTCTTTCTTTATGCTGTCTAATTTCTCTCAGGTATTAAAAAATAAAAATAAAATCTCTCACATTTGGGGTCCTTGGTTCACTGATCCAGACCATTGGTCTATTGTGAACCACAATGGAACAACCATTCCCTGAAAATCTCATCAATTGGACAATCCCAACCTTTTGCTTTTGACGCCTGCAAATGGATACTTAAGAAGAGAAACATGCGAACTATCTGTGTTCAAGTGAAGAAAGGCTGGAGATTCATGGTTAGGTTGTTCCTATCCATGAGAATCTTGGGGCATGGTCCATCCATGGTGGGGGCCCAACATGCTAACGGTCTGTATTAGTAAACCATTGTCCGGACTTAACTCCCCTTGGAATATGATGACACAACTCTCAAAGAAGAACATCTTTTTATAATATCATTTACGATGAAGGCCCACAAATCTTTCAGAGAAAAGAGATACACCCACTTTAATCGCCATCAGTTCTGCATCGTGAATGTCACAAAAGCTGTTGGCCCAAGAAAGATAGCTGTATTACCTGTTAGTGGTTGCAGATTGCTCAACATATGTTGGATAATCTAGGATATCCAAAAATGATTATTCTGCCATCCAACTTCCACCAAGACTCCAAGACAACGATTTCCTTCCAGTAACATCAGCTCCCTGAATAACTCAGTCCAATTTCTTTTAAGATCCTTTAAGCTCTTTAGACAAGACAGCCCAGTCTCTCTCTCTCTCTCTCTCTCTCACACACACACACACACACACACACACACAAAAGGTTCTGTTTCTTGCCTTTTCAAATGCCCCAAAAATGGCCAAAGAAAGAGATCTCCACAACACTCTACCTCTTGACCTAAATGAACTACTTTTACAACCCACCGCAAGATCCCACATAGAACAAGCACCCAAAATATATTTTGAATAAATGAAAGAAAACAAAACACCAAATTTCCAAGCTGTTCGCAATGAAGAAATATGTGATCCATTGATTCCACATCTTCCCAACACATCAAACATGCGTCTGGAAGGGAAGATTTTCTTCTTTGCAGAGTGATCCAACGTGAAGATCATGATTACTACAGCCGTCCAACAGAGAACTTGCATATGTGGAGGGGCGCATGACCAGCAAACCTTGGCACAATCACCTGAGGAAAGAATCCTTAGTGGAGCATCTTCTGCTTGACGCCAGCCCAGATACGAGGGTCCTATCACTGAGGAGATGAGCCTTGTCAAGAGCTTTGGGGAGATTTTCCGTGCTTTCTAGTTCAAAATCCCACAGTTTCTTTTAAGTGGCTTTGTCAAATCTTCCTGTTTACTTCATGTCACTCTTCAAATGACAGCGTTAGTGATTTCAAGACTTGAGAAGCTTAGGCATGACTTTTTCTGGCAAGGTGTGGAGGATAAGAAGAAGTTTCACCTCTAACGTGGGATGAGGTTTGCAAGACATGTGGCAGGAGTGGCCAGAATTAAGGACCTCAGGTCCATGAATACTGCATTACTCGGGAAATGACTTTGAAGGTTTGGGGAGGAGGATGCTGCCCTTTGGAAAGAGGTTCTCATTTGTAAATACGGTCTCTTGAGGGGGGGATGGGGGACAAGAGAATCATCGCTTTATAGGGCTTCTATATTGTGGAAAGATGTTTCGTCAGTCAAAGAGGCTTTCTTTTAAGGAGTTGGGTTCTCTTTAGGCAATGGTGGAAAAAAAAAAAATCAGATTTTGGGAGGATGAGTGGGTGGGCTCCCAGGCATTAAAAAAGGAATTTCCCTCCATCTTCAACTTGGCACCGGATCCTTCTATTTTCGTGGTAAATTTCTTCTCTCGTATTAGAGGGGCGGTAGTTTGGGAACCCCCTTGTAGGCGCTTCTTCCGTGACGAGGAAGTAGAAGACTATGTTGCCCTCTTGGAGCATATCCACTTATGCGTCCCTAACGAAGCCAAATTGGACAAATGCCTGTGGAAAGTTGATAGTTCTGGTCGGAGCAAAGTTCTTACTAATTGATAACTTGGTAAAAAGGGCTATGGTTATCCTGAATGTTTGTTGCATATGTATGCAAGATTGGGAGTTCGTGGATCACTTATTTTTGCATTGTCCCTTTTTGAAGCTGGAATAGGTGGATATCTTGGGCCATTTCCAAAGTTGGCGGAACACGCCAAATTTGGTGGATCGTTGCTTGCTTGGCATGGCATGCGTTTTCCAAATCACAAGAAGATTCTTTGGAGAATGTCTTTACTCACTATTTGGTGGACGGTTTGGGAGGAAATGAATGCTAGGTGTTTCAGCAACACCAAAAAATCAGCGGATAACATTTCCCTTAGAGCCAGATTGCTGATTTGTGAATGGGATGTGTCCGCCCCCAGATTCAAGGGCTGTAATTTGGATTTCTTAGCTGTTTAGCTGGGTTGCTGTCTCAGTGTCCTTGCCACTCTTTCTTTCTTGCTGTTTTTTGAGCTTAGTGATTAATAAATTTCGTTATCTCTAAGAAAAACCTATTTGGGAACCAGGAAAAGAAAATGTTGGAACTCATGGAAATGGAAACATGTTTTCAGTGGAAACGCGTGGAAGTGAAAACTGTTTTCCTCTGTTTGTTTTTGTAACAAAGTTTTCCATCGGGATCTGTTTGTCCTAATCTACCACCACTAAAACCACCACTACACCTTTGATTTGGACTGTCTATCATCTGTGGCCGACCTCTACATACTAATCCATCCTAAAAATCACTTTGATTGGATGATCCCGATCATAGGATCAATGTCTAGGAAAATGAATGGTCCATGTTTATTACAATAAATTTTTTTGACAGTGATCTAGACAGTCCATCATGTTGAGCCATCTCAGATTATAGATCCCTCCAAGAAAATCACTTCAATTGGGTGATCCTAACCATCCAATCAATGGAAAGGAAAATGGATGGTCCATATTGATTATACAAGAGGTCCATTCATTTATGTGGATTGTCCACATTGTGGGGCACAACGTTGATTGCATGTTCCTCTTAAAATTACTTTGATCAGATGATGCTAACCATCTAATCAACGGCTTGGAAAATTGATGGTCTATAACTGTAAACAAAGGTCCAATCAGTGGTCTAGACTCTAGATCATCCATCATGTCCGGCCAATCTTTGATTGTCAATCCTCATAAAAATCACTTTGATTAGGTGTTCTAACCATTTGATGAGGGGATAGGATAAAGAGCCATATTTATTGTAATGGAGATGGTCTGATCACTTACTTGGTCCATGATGTGGGGCCAATCTTTGAGTGCCAACTTTTAGATATGAGAGAGAGACAGAGATGGAGAAGGGGGAAGCTCACCTTTGTGTGTTTGCCCTGTGATTTGGAAATCTAATTTCTGATGATCCTGGCGAGGAAAACTTTTAGGGGGTTTTCTATGGAAAATTGTCGTTTTTCACCATTCATTTGTTTTGCCTGGTTGGTTGGGAGAAAGCGGATCCTCACGGTTGATAATTTTCGGAAAAGAGGCATGCAAATAGTGAACATTTGCCTCTGCTGCATGCAAGATGAAGAATCCGTTGATCACCTCCTGATTCATTGCTAGTTCATCTCTCAGATTTGGGCGGAATTATTCAGAAGATTTAATATCAGCGGATGTCTCCCGAACTCCTCCCTCAATATGTTGTCGTCTTGGCACGGCTTTAAGTTGGGTAAATGCATAACTCAGGTTTGGAGAATGGCGCTTCTTGCAATCTGGTGGTCAGTTTGGGAGGAAAGAAACAACAGATGTTTTAACGATAAGCTCTCCTTGGTTCAAGTTGTTTAGGATACGGCCAAAAGGCTGATTGTCGAATGGGCTGTCTCAGTTAATTGTCTTAAGGACTATGATCTTTTCTTTATAGATTTCTAGCTTTGCTGCTATCTCAGCAGTCTTTCATTGTATTTCTTCTTTTCCTTTAATATAATCCCGTTATCTTTGAAAATAAAAATAAAAATGGAAATATGTTTTCTACACTTGCAAACTCTGGAAATGTAGTTTCATATGGAAAATCTTTTTTTTACAAAATAGATTCCTGCTTCCCAAGCAGGCCGTAAAGCAAAACCCCAGACCAATTTGCTCCCCATAACTCCAAGCATCCCTTCACAAGGATGTTCTGTTCTGAAAGAGTTTTGAGTCTAGGAGAAAGCCAGGCCAACATCAGATCTCCCACACATTGTCTTCCGAAAAAATCCCTCAGCTATATTTTATTTATATATACTAGGTGTATCATGTATGGCATGGAGAGGGAGGGACTCTACCTTTATATCGGCTTCACTTTTGGGCTGACATACAGGCATGATCCGGCACAACAGATGTACAGTGTGGATGTTATGGTTTCACCACAATGGGCCCCACAGAGCCCTTTTTTGCACTAGCGTTTGTGTCTTTTGTATGGGCTACACTAAAAAAAGAGGAAGTGGGTGCAAGGTACTCTAGGAAAGGGTTGAAAGGACAAAATGCCCTCAAGTTGAAGGGCTACATGAACAAAAAACCAAAGGAATTTTCCCTTCCCCTGACTAATTACAAAGCAAAAAATGTCCAAAAGCTACACAATGTTGTATATAGTATAGATATTGTTATTTTAGAAACTCCCTCATCTGTTTTTCTATATTGTTATCTTTACTATTAGTCATATTGTTCTCAAAATCTGCATTCCTTGATTGAAATATTTTGATGACTGTCTCATTATCATTTATGCACATTCAGGAATCTGAGCTTACAAATGACAACTCAGAGCCACCTTGCTGAAGAAAGCCTGAAATGGTGCAACCCAATTCTTCAAGTTGGGTTGAGGGAGATGGGAGCCCGAGGAATATGCAGAACAATCACTGCCATTCAATGTTGCTACATGCTGATACCATTGGAAACATAAAATCATCTTTGGTAATTGCACATGTAATCCTTTGTAATTTTTATTTGTCCCATTTGTCTATATAATGTCAATTGCATGCTCAATATCGAATTCTTTAGGGCTTTTGTTGTTAAAAGAGTAAATTGTGAGCGGCTGGTGTTTCGTTTCTTTGCACACAATAAGTGGATTGCTTGTACAGTTGCTTTTAGAATGCTTTGAAGATGAGGATGATGTTTGACTGTAGTCATGGGTTCATGGACAGCTCTTTATAGTATAGTAAAAGACTCCAAAACTTGGACTCGACTAGAAGACTTGATTTGACTCGACTCAGTACAAATAAGATTTTTACTTAATAATAGGTGGTTATAGTATGAGTTCAAAATAGGCAAATATAATCACCAGAGCAGTGCTTAGCCTGCTGACAGACTGTTTCTTTAGTGCTTGGAGTCATGAGTTCAAATCCCAACTGCTAAGCACCTTTTTTTAAAAGACACATCAACTCAGTGAGTGATTCAGTTTGAGTCATGTCCTGTGGACCATCAACTCAGCGACTCGGTTTGAGTAATTTCGAGTGGACCAAGCAGGCAAGACAACTTGATGAATCATGCTGAGACTGAACCAAGTTGTTTGTTTCATAATGATTTGATTTCTGGCTTAGTCAAGATGACTCAGTTGGGTTTTGAGTCAAGTCACCAAGTTTTAGAATTATGCTTTATGGTAGCTTATGCTTGGCAATGGATTTCTTATATAATTATCATTATCATTGCCATATCTTTTCTTTCCAAGGTCGCTTTCATGATTGCTTGGCAAAAGTGCCATAATGCCCTCATTTTCCTAGGGCTGAAACCAAATGTTGCCTCACCATTGAATAATGTTCTTATAGTTTATCAAGCTCATTCTATTTGTTGTCCGATCAGTGTGGATTAATCACAGAGACGTCCACTTGATTGATGGGAGACCCCCGGATGGGCAAAAGCTGTATCCGTTGGATGATCTTACCATCAGCTTGTGAATGGCGAATAGTACTGCTTCCTACCTTCTTGCAATGCTGAACAACGAAAACTGAGGTGCTTGGGCTATGTCCCAGCCAATAGATTTCCCAAGGTTCACATCTGTGGGAGGCAGTTGGCAGTTGGCAGTTGGCCGTTAGAGGTCTAGTGGGGCAAAGTATGGGCACTTTAATATTCAGTCTGTGGTCCAAGGACATGGATGATCTACCCAGGGTTTCAGTTGGAACAAATGGGCCCAGCAGTAGTTCATCTGGGCCGTTCTTCTGATATGACCATATTGGTTAAATTACTGGGCTGGTCTGTCTCTTTGCAGGCCACAAACTGAAAAGTTAGGATTGTCCTGGTGAGGACATTTTTTTTTGGGGGCATGGGCTGTTAAAAGTGGGACCCAACAAGTTGACGGTTGGATCATTGAACTATGGGCTACTCTATGTTTGTACTATCACCGGGCCCCATGGGATGTATCAATTCTCTACTGATGTGTGGTCCACCTGATGATCGAACCAGCCTGATTTTGGAATGAAGAGATTTGATGACTTTACCTAGCGTGGGGTTCTACATTTATTTTCATATTTTTACCCTTACCATCCACTGTTTGGTCTTTTTTCCATGGTTAAGTGATATTGATCATTGGCCTGTCATAGATGTGCGAATCTCTGAAAATCTCCTTTGGCCAATCCTATCCATTGAAGGACTATAAAATAGGCTGTTCGAAAGAGGAAGCAGCAGTCCACATTCAGCTGAAAAGGGCCCAAGATTGGTGGTTAGGGCTTCCAATCTACGGTCCATTTGCGATGGGACGCATTAGAATAATAATCTCGATCACTGAACCATGGGCCCACTTGCACCCCTAAAAGGTTATTATGTTGCTTGAATAGTAAAACCAGTTTAAGCCCCGCCTGCTTATGCTGGTCAGCTTTAGCCACAATATACAAAATGCTGTCTACACTCAAGGTGCGCATGGACCCACATATCTGAGTGGACCAGCTGTTCTAAGCGGCATCTAAAAATGAGGGACTCATCTGGTGATGGAACCATTGTTGCTTCCCTTCCTAAACGTCCATCTATAGCACAAATCGAAAAGTTAAGGTCATCGTGTCAAGAATGATTTTGGAGCTTGGTCCATCCAGGATGAGATGCAGCAGAACAATCAGCAGAACAATGGTCAGAATCCGGATTACTGAACCATGGGTCTCACTAGATTTGGATTAGGATGGTCGATGGCACCCCTTCCAAATGAATGGGTGGGTCCAAGGAACTCACCATGTATGGACTGACCCACTATCTGCCAAGTTGGAACATCTTTCCCACAAGATTGAATGCAGACCATCTGTTGGGGGTCCAAAAGGATCCGGCTGGGTTGGTCTGACGCCTATGAGCTAAAAAGACACGCTCAAGTATATATTGCCCCACTAGATGAGCACCTATTGTCAACCTGATACAAGGTTCAATAGCGTCAGGTCAGGATGTAAATTGTAATGCTGGTAGTTAGGCCAGCGCAGCCTAACTTACGTCCCCTGCTTGTGGTAGTTATCAGGCCAGCTTGGCCACTTACGTACCCCCTCCATGTGGCAGTTATCAGGCCTGCCCTCCCCTCCAAACCCCTACTTGTGGTGCATCTACTTCTGAGATAGCCGGAAGGTCTGGATCATCATTTAAAAGACTCGGTGACTCAACCCAACTCCTTCCGCCCTTCATCGAGTTGCAACTCGCCCGAGCCAGATCTGAATCAGCCTGACTCACCTGAGTCAGGGGAGCCTTGTGGTATTGAACCAGGTAAGGTCTGACTGAGACTTAAAGAGTCAAATCAGACGAGTAGATCCTAACACCATGCAGGATGACTGATCCATGGGCATGACGAGGGATGACATATGTGGTGTACTTTGCAGACACTTGGGTCCAAGCAGTGTTCCAAGTATTGGTGTCGCTACAAGTTTCATAGGCCGATGATACGGAAACAATATCAACATCACCAATAGCTGGAAATGCGGGAAACAAGAGGAAAATGATGGAATTTTTCGATGAAACCTCAAGAAACACTAAAATACACACATTTGCATATTTAAGAATAAAAAATTACAAAAATATGCATACACGAGGGCCTAAAAGAGTGTTATTGCAAGAAATTAGTTCAACCATCCCACCAATCCCATAAATCAATTCAACTATCCATCCAAACATTCGCCGATATCGTTGACAATTAGAAAAAAAAACTGAAAGACAATGGCCTTGATATTGCACAAGTTGCAGTAACAACAATATCATGATATTATAGATACTATTGTCGTCAATTTAAACACTACAAATTAGTTACAACCATGCGCCCAAAAAAAACCTGAAATGATTTTTTTTTTTTTAATAAACAAATTTTAAGCAGTATTAATATATTGACAATATTATCAAAATCTCACTAATACACTAGCAATACAAGTGACACCTAGAATTTAGACAGTTGAAAATATTGACGATATCGATACATTGGAAATACAAGCAAAACCTGAAATTTACACCACTGAAAATATTGGTGATACATTGGCTATGCTTAATGATACCTGAAATGTTTGATACTACCTAGTGTAATTGGTATCTACCACTATTATCAGCATCGCTACTGGTGTTATCAGTATTGCTGAGCTAGAGATATGTATAATATTGGAGATATTTCAACAATATCGAAGAACTACCAAACAATGGGTCGAAAATCATATCATGAATCCTCACTATGCAAAACAGTTCAATCAAGGTTACTTTCCCACACTCAAACAGAAAAATGTGACACGCACGGAATTGCTCATCCAGCTGTCCACTGATAAGATACCCTGTCTGTAGAACCAGGCGGACATCATCATCATCGGGTAGATAACAGATCCACCAGTGTACAAAATGAACAGCCGAGACTGAATTGAACGTCCAAATTTTATTCACATGTGGGCCACCCGGTGATCAGACAGGCCCGATTTTCTCAGACATGTTATCTATAGAATGGGGGCAGCCTGAAGGAGAAAATGATGTGAATTCCGTGAAATTAAAGGTGGAAGCTTCTTAAAATTGTCTAATTCTACACAACCCAAAGAGTGGGAAAAGATAAGAATTCAGGAGAAGATCAGAATGCACACCAAAGTCAGTAAAATCCACTCTCAAGAATTTCAGTGCCACTATTTCACATTATGATGCATCGCCTCTTTTCTTCTGCCGGTGGTGCAGCTCCCTGTTGATACCTGTTTGACTCCGCGGGGTTGTATGTGAATTCGGAGGTATCGAGCCCGTACTGTTTTGAGGCAAGGGAATCCAAATCAGAACAAGAATAATGATAAGGATTGAAATATGCAAGAACCCAGCAATTTCAAGTGGAGAGAGGACAAGCCAATTGCACCTTTTCCCTCATCCGTGTACTCCATGCGTCGTTCCTGCTTGGACGCTGATCTAGGCCCCCAGCTACCGGCACCCCAGTTGTTGGAGCACCTTGCCTGTTTATCAATGGCTGACGGACGTTGGCCCTTGGGGCACTGTACTCATCATCACTGTCATAGTCTGCTGGCCTGTTGGCTGCCCTTACAATAAGAGCTAACAAGAATGTTAACGCCTGCATGCAATGAAAAAGTGATACAAATCATTAGCAGCAGGAAATGATATTGTGCATCCATGAAACAATCTAATGCATGCACATGAATTTATGTTACAACTACAAGCATGTCATGGCATCATTTATTGAGCCATTTGTAAGAAAACTTGTTGCATTTGTAAGAAAACTTGCAAGAAGCATGCATTTGTAGGTGTTCAATCATTATTTTTCTTTATGGAGATGTTAAATCATCAGTTTGTCATTGCAAGCGATCACATTCAGGAAAACCAATAAACTAAAACTACAGTTTAGGGCCTTTAGGCATTGGTCTGCTACATTGATAATCTAGTTTAGAGTTGTGATTAAAAGAAGAAGAAGAAGGTGATCATGAATTGTGATGAGGAAATGGATATCTATGTCAGGAGTACCTCCAAAACAACAGCTCCTAGAGCGACCCATTTGACTATTTTCCAGTTCTTCTCCAAGAAACTGTAGATCATTTCAAAATCTCCAGTTTTGTCAATTGGAATTGTCTGCAAGGGGAATTAATCATTAGACAAATGTTCTTAAAAGGGGAAAAAAGAGGGATAATCTGCCACCTGACAAAATAACACCCACCTTTTTCCAGCTGTGGTCAAAGAATATGAAAGCTGCACATCCTAGCTCTGCTAAGATCAACAAGATCACCAGTACAGAATACTGTGGTTGGTTTAAGGAAACCTTTCATCACAAAGAACTAAATAAATGCAGCCAATGCATGCAACTCAAGATGTGTTGGCACAACCAAGAAATAATAGCAAATAGGAAAATGCTCTTAGATATTTTTTTGAATGGTAAAATATGCCTTTAGATTATGAAGTGAAATAACAAAATTACTCCTTTTATGTTCGATGGGATGGTATACAATGCTCACAGAAGCACAAATTTACATGCCTTCACTTTTAATCCCACACATGTGGCATAAATCATTGACCACATTTTAGTGATTTTTAGCCTATTTTTAAATGGTGAGGATTGGCCAATTATTGTAATTTTTGGTTCATGAGTCATTCATGGTTGCACCTGATGAACGAATGGTTCGGATCATCATACACAATTTTATGCTTTGGGGGTGCCAGATCTGTTTTCCATAATTCCTACATGTCATTGTTAACATGGTTTTGCTCAAAAAGGACCACACAACTCTCAAAAGTTCTAGAATAGTCTGAATAAATTAAACAAATTCAATATTTAACAGTGTGCAAAATCTGATACAAACTAACGGTTCTTTAACTTAAAAACTGGAACTTTTCTATAGGTTCATGTAGAACAGGAACTTTACAAGAAGGAAATCTTGTTCTTTATAATGACAAAAGAGTTTCATTGATTAATTCTTAAACTGATATTCTTTCTAGTCTGTGGTTTACTATGGCAAAAGACCCAGCTCCAGAAAATCTAACTCTGTTTGACACTGATGAACAACTCAGAAGTATTTCAGTTGCCATGGAAAATCAAGTGGATAAATTACCAGGAGAGAAATCAAGTTACAAAATTGATCCTAGAAGTCAAGAGTCATTTCAAATTTCTACCAGGAATCAAGAGTCACCCATATTATTGAACAAATTCAAAAAGAAAAATGTCTTGCAAATCAGGATACACAGGTCAGGCAGCATCCATTCCTAGTTACTGCTCCAATACAACCAAAACAAGATATGACAAAGAGAATAACTCCAACGCCGATAAATAAGTAAATGAACCTGCAAAACATCATTGTATTGTGATAATATTAACTTATGTACAGTAAAAGGTGAGTGCAGATTACACCTAATCAACCCAAGCTGTAAATTTACTGGCTCCATGGGCACACCCTCGCAACAAAATGTGTGAAAGTCGAGAAATTAAAAGTAAAGGAAAACATCAGCTTTTCTCAATTATATATTCATCAATGCTCGGACCACCTTCCACAACCAATCATGTCTGGTTCACATTTTATTCACAACACCATTTCCAGTCAGAACAACCCAGAAACTGACCCAACAACAAGGTATAACAAAAAGGTGAAGAGACAGAAGAACAAAGATGAAGAATTACTATATGAAGGTATGGGGCCTTCTCCATAATATCCTCCAAACAGAAAACTCCAATTATTAACATTTCTCTATCTAACTATGATTTTTTTTTTTTTTCTTTTTCTTTTTTCCCTTTCTTATTTACCCTTCAAAAAGAAAATTATGATTTTTTTTTAAAATTCTTTTATTATGAATACAATCCAATCATAATATCGCATATCAAGATCACTTTGTTGTTTACAATATAACCACATACTTAAGTTTTCTACAAAGCAAGGTCTTAAATTTGGTTCTCTTAGTTAATTGACAGCGACCGAAACTGAAACCACTGAAATTTCAGTTTATGTCAAATGTATCTTTTGCATTTTCTTTCTTTTTCTTTTTTAATTAAAATAAACTGAAATGACTAAAATTCAGCTTTAATATAGCTTCTATCAGTAAAAATAATTTGACCAATCCACCAAACACAATTTTGGATCAAAATCACTGAAGTTTCAACTGAAAGTGCCACAAATCTCTGTAGAAATTTTGGTTTTTCAATGCAAGTAACAATTTCTGCCAAGATTACCAAAGTACCAAGGACAGAAGTTCAGGTCTTCAGTTTAGTTAGGCCAAAGTATTTATTGCATGAAAAAAATAATGATGGCCCCATCTTTGTGCAGCGTATGTGGGTTCTCAAGTCTGAAAAGTGGCACCCGAGGTTTAGTAGTCCAGACCCCTGGCCTGTTGTGTCCTACAGCGAATGGACTATACCTCAAAAATCTCCTAACAAGACAACCTCAACCTTTCGATTTGTAGCCTGATAGACAATTCAGATGAGATAAAACAATGGTCTACATTCAACTGAAAAAGATTCTAGCAGTGGGTACTAGGATCTTCCATCTGGAAAAGCATCGACAGATGCTCCATCCACGGTGGGACTCGAAAGACCAATGGTCTAGATTAACGACACCATGCACCCAACTTATCAGAACTGAAAACCCATGCATACAGTGCAAAAATGTAGGCCACGTCATATGATTCCTCTTCATTTCGATAGGGTTTTGCTGCTGAAACAAACTGAACTTCAATCCAAATTTCATCTGAAATGAAAAACATGTATCAAAGGATTCTGCCTGTCCCTGTATAAAAAGTTCATATTCCAGATGAATGGGGAAGCAGATAGTGAGTATATGCTTGTGCTGTATGCAAGAGGCAGAGACGGTAAACCACCTCCTGGTGCAATGCCCTTTCATCTCTCAAATTTGGGCTGACTTCAGCCAGTGATTCAGGATCAGTTGGTGCATCCCAGATTCAGCCCTCAAAATGCTATCATCTTGGCAAGGATTCAATCTTGGAAAAATCAGAACCATTATTTGGAGAATGGCAAACTTAGCAATCTGGTGGTGTGTTTGGGAAGGGAGAAACGAAAGATGTTTTAATGATAAATCGTCCTCTGTTATCACGGTTGGTTCCAGGACCAAAAGGCTCCTGATCGAATGGGCTGTAATCTCAAAGGGTTTGAGAGATAGTGATCTTAGTTTCCTAGGCTTTTAGCTGTTGTCTGCCTCCTCAGCAGACTTGTTTTTCTCTGTTTTTTGTATTCTCTGCTTTCTTCTTTAATATATTTCGCCGTTGCCTTTTAAAAAAATAAATTATTATCAATCAGCGCAGAACCTCAGATTCAATGCATTAAGCTAATCTGCATTCGATCTAATGCTGTTCAAGGTTTTAAATCGGTGTATCGGGTATCATATCGTTCACCACGGGTAAAGCTCCGTGTTGCCCCTGTATCAGGCTGTTTCGGGCTGTTACAGGCAGATACAGCCATATTGGTCATGGGCGATACCGGTATATATCAGGTGATACATAGTGATTTCGAAGAATATACTTTAAACCTTGATAGCCCCTAACCAAACGCAACAAAATCAGAACTAACATCATTCAAATTTCATCTACAAAAGACAGTAACCACATCATCTCAAAGATTCATCTACAAGTGACGGAAGAAATAGCGATACCAAGCTCTCGGAAGCTTGTCGAGAATACTCGTCGATAGAGATGCAACCAGCAGCATCGGCCGACCGAGAGTTATAAATTCAAGATCCTCTG
The DNA here is from genome assembly GCA_030180095.1 of Magnolia changhungtana. Taxonomy (NCBI): domain Eukaryota; kingdom Viridiplantae; phylum Streptophyta; class Magnoliopsida; order Magnoliales; family Magnoliaceae; genus Magnolia; species Magnolia changhungtana. The sequence continues at coordinate 6,091,383 of JASAUF010000667.1, forward strand.
CACCCACGGGCGAGACTGGATCGACATCAGAATACTTCTTCCATTCGACCAACAAGTAGATCCCGTAACCCACCATTGCCAATCCGCTCACTGTAAGTAGGAAATTCAGAAGCTTCAAGAGGCATTCCAAGCACCCTCTGCACGCCATCCTTTCGAGTTCCGAAATCCACTAAAACCGCAGGCGCAGAATTTGAGTTCCTCCCTATTTCAATAACCTTACAGACCGCTGGACGAAATCCGCATATGCAGAAACCCTAGAAAAATGAGAATTCGGGTTTTGGTATGGAACACGGAATCTGATGAAATTGAAATAAAATCCTACTTCCTATTCGTAAGGATAGTCCAAATAGAGAAGAAAATGCGACAGATATTTCAGGATTTTGTGATTTATAGGGTTTTGAACGAATCGAGAAATCGACAGACGAAAATTGCACGATTTTTTTTCCTTTTTTCTCCAGATATTCGTTTCATATCATCGCATAAAAAGAGAGAAATTGCGATTTTTTTTTTTAGAAAATGGAAATTTAAATAGAAAAATCAGAAAATTCGAAGAAATTACCAGAGGTTTTGACGATCTGAAATTCGGAGCCTGCAAAAGCAGCTAAGGACGAGAGACAGAGAGGCTTCTGCCTTTTGCGGGAAAGGAAGTGGAAAGCCAGATGTATTCGACACGTGGCAGGAGATGAGAGGGTAAGTGGAGATGGACGGCTGATATTAAAGAAAATTGATGGAGGACGGTGGGAAAGAAAGTACCAGCATCGTCTACCATACCTGTTTTACGCACCTCCGTAAAACATCCAATCTCTGTGGGGATCACCGTTTTTTTCCTTTTTGTGTAAATCCACTCCGTCCATAAGGTGAGAAACATTATTCTAACCGCACAAACAAACGATCCGAATGATTAGAAACTCTCATGGGACACACCAAGGGAACAATATAAAATAGCTCCTAAAACTTCTAAGTTCATATGCAGTGGCCCACCTGATATTTTTATCAGACTGAATTTTGAATTTTCACTTTATCCCCTTGAGTACGCCTGATTAGAGGCTTTGATTAAAGAGATACATCATAACGGACCCACACAAAAACCTACGGTTGGATTCCATCGCCATTTTTTTTCCTTTGGTGTAGCCCATGTGAATTTTGGATCTTGCTGAATTTTTTACTCAGCTCTTAGAATCATGTAAAAAACCTGATGAACGGAATGGATTTGAAATACAAACATGATGGATCCCACGTGCTTGGGTGTTGTACGCGCTGCATAAAACCGGTGTTGCAGAGGATTCCGTTCCAGGAGGTGAAGGGCCTCTTGTAGATAAACATGATCGGCCTACGGGCTACGGCTACCGTGAGCAGAGAGGGACATTCGAATTCTCTGTTTAAATTACATAAAAATCTCCTCGTTTCAAGCGCATGAATTGTGACGTACAGGAACTTCCTGTAAGCAGAAGCTATGTGGGGCCCAACGTGATGTCCATGTAAAATCCACTCCGTACATCAGTTTTTACAGCTCATTTTAAAGTGAGGTGTATCCAAAAATCAAGTGGGACACAACATAGGAAGCAGTAGGGACTGAACAACCATCGTTGAAACCTACGGAATTTCTACATCAGGATAATATTTATGTTTTCAGTTCATCCCTTTAGGAATAACCTTATTAACGGTTTGGATGGCATATAAAAATCATGGTGAGTACAAGGAAGGTTTCAACGGGGGGTATATTCATAGTACTGTGGCCCACGTGAGGGGAGAAGAAAGTTGCGTCCTCTTCCAGAAAGCTCCAAATGTGCGCATTATCCGAGGGTAAGGAGGTCATTTTGGTACCTCATTGTCGTCGTTTAAAAAATCCCAGGGCGGTTTGATTGTATGCAGCCTACAGGTTTGCTAGAATACATCCCCACGTGTTGCTATGCAACGCGTCTGGACTATGTAGCAGTTGAATGAAGTTGAAGATTACAATGTTCCGTGCTTTTGTTTTTCTATGACAGTTTTCTTGACCGTTGGTTTTTTGTCCATTGATTCCGAGGTCTAGGGTTTTCTAATCTTGAATTTTTCTGACGTAGCCACCTTCATCCTTTTATTTCGTCGGATCATCTGTTTGGATCACTGAAGTGATAACAGATCCGGCAACTATTGTTATAACGTATCATTTGAGTAATACATCGGGATGTATTCCAGCAAACTTATTTAAGAGTTTTTACACTGTGCTACTTGTGAATTTTAAAATTACTCACAACTCCCTCTTAAAAATAAAATTATATTTCCCTCCATTTTCTTGTGCGTTTATTATTGAATGCTTCGTTCCTATTGCGGTTGTGTTGTACATACGCACATTTTCAAGTCTAGGCCATTCACAGGGTAGGCCATGCAATGACAGACCTGTATGGTCAAATCCTAAGCTTGCACAGGGGTGGGTATTTAGCCTGTAGTTTTTTCATGTTAGCCGTGGACAAGCAAATGGGGCATTTGCAAAATTAGCTCCCACGGCATATTTTTTGGTAAATGACATGGTTTTAATTGACAAGGCCACTAAGAGCATAAATGCAAAGCTAGGTTTGTGGAAAAGAATATTATGATTTAAAGAATTTGAATTTAAAATTAGTTAGAACAAAAATGGAATATATAAAGTCAATTTTAATAACAATAAGAGTGGGAACAAAGAATTAATAACAACTTATTTTAAAAAATTCTTAAAATTACTAATTTCAATGCCGTGGATTAATAATTCATGAGAGTAGAGAGATTGAGAAGGATATTGTCTACAAAATTGAAGAGGAGTAAAAGAAATGGAGATGTGCCTTAGGAGTTTTATATAATTGTTGTGTACCCATCAAATTGAAAGTGATTTTTTTTTTTTTTTTTTTGGATGGCTATAAGACTAGCCATGCTTTGTGGGATAGAATGTTGGCTGATTAAGGAACAATGTATCCATATGATGAGATTGCAATGAGGACACACTTGTTGTCGTGCCTTATCAGTGGACTCTTTAGAGTTTCAACATGAGGTCACAGGTTTGAGCATTCCTTGTGGTGCGTGTACATGAGAGTGTAGGGTGCGTGCGCATGTGTGAGTGAGTGTGGAGGATTTAAGAGTAGCACTGATAGATAACAAGACAAGAAAAACTAGACTTGGATGGTCTAGTCATGTGCAACAAGACCAAGAACTATGTTGTTAACCCACATGGTTTAATTAAAGTTATGACTCAGATAAAGTGGAATGGTGGAGAAGGATTTGTGTTGCCGAACCTAATTAGTTAGAATAAGGCTTAAATTAGTTAGGATAAGGTAATCATGGTGACAGTTGACACATGAATGTAGAATTTGATGCTTCAACAATGATAACGGTCTACATTCAATTTACTTATGTTGTGTGCTTGATGATTGACCACCTTGATTTTTAGGGCAGAGATTATGTAATCTGGGTATTGTTTTGTGAAACTCTTGGGGTTATTTGCTTTTTAATTCATAGGGTAAATAAGGTGTAGATGGGTAATTATTATTAACCCTTATATTTACGTTCGACAGCGATCCCTTGACACTGACTTGATGTTAATAGTGTGCTAAAACTAAGAAAATGAAGATTTTTTCCACTAAAATCTATGGGGCCTACTATTATGCATGTGGTTGATTCATGCCATCCATTTGTTATTTCCTCTCATTTTAGGGCATGAGCGGATCCAAAGCTCAAGTGAACCACACCACATGAATTAGGGGAAACTGAACATTTACTCTTCATTTCTTTTTTGAGGCCACAAAAGCTTTAGATCAAGCTTATTTTTGTGTTTTCCATTGACAATATGAATAGGTTGGATGGCAGGTACACATCCCTATGGCTCTAAGCTCATTTTAACTTTCAATAGTAAGCATTTAATTCCTCCCATTTCTTGTGGGGTGGCTCACTTGAGCCTTGCATTTGAATCTTTTTTGGCTCATGCCCTAAAATGAGCACTCAAAACATGTGAACAACGTAGATCTTAGACACATGCATAATAATGGCCCCAACAAAATTTACCACCAAAATTTTTACTTGAGAAGTTCTTTGTCCCACGGTCTTCGAGGTCAAATTACATCTTCAAATCCTCTTTTCTAATAATCTATAAAAAGTAATAATTACTTATTTACAGTTAATTTATGGTGTATTTTGAAAAACAAACATGCCCTTAAATTCCACATGTTTATCAAGCTGACCATAATCTATGGGTATAATGCATGTCATTGATATAGGCGTGCAAGATCTGACTCATTCTTAGGTGAAGTCCACTATGAACAGAGATTATTTTCCTATGTGGAATGGTTTTCTGGTAACCTTTATACGTGGATTTCTAGTGGACATCAGGAGTACTTGCGATGGTGACGTGGAGAGTCATATGTCTATTGGCAGGAGACACTTCTGTATATATATATTTTTATTTTTTTAATTTAAACCAAAAGATTATTATAATTTAATTACACCATCATGCGTCGCCCGGCCGGTCTTCGCATACGATTTATTTCCTTCCCTTTGTCTTTCTACCATAGTTCTTCTTACCCGATACTTCATGCTTGTAAAGCCCTTCAATAGTAAGCTAAAATCGGTCAACACCCTTCGCCATCACCTTACCTAACTGCCATCTCAACTATATCATATAAATCTTTCTTTAAAAAATGTATCATATAAATCATAAAAGTAATTTTTTTTTTAATATTTAAAATTTTAGTGGAAAAATAAAATAACAAAATTTCATATCTTTTTAAATATACTCTCCAATTATTTTCTATTTTAAAAGTATCTAATAGTAGATGTTGGTATATCAAACATGGACGAAATATGCAGGACACAAGTTGTATGCAATCCACCTACTACTTGTCGGGTCACATGTCCACCTGTCACCTACTGTAGGAAGCTACGTAGACAAAAGATAGTGGGACCCATCGAGATGTCTGTAAGAAATTCATCTATCCATTAGTTTTTCTATCTCATGTTAAGACGTGATTTAAAAACTGAGCCAAATCTAAAGCTTAAGTGGACCACACTGACAACAGTGGGAATGAAACACAATATCAAAACCTTTAGTAGGGATGCCCTCAGAATCTTGATACACCCATATATATAAGAATAGTAAAGAGGTGTAACCCAAATAGTGAAACAAAATCAAGTAAAATCAAGCCATCGAACAAGAGCTGTGAATCGCGGTCTCGTCGATAAACCGATATCGACTCGCTGTCTCGATAAGATATGACAAACTATTCGGCGACCGGTGGAAATTCCAATAATTATCCGATGCCTCGAGCCACTCTACAAAGCTTTGGATTAGGTTAATATTTTTGTTTGCAATTCATATCAGTTAGAATGACGTGATTAATGGTTTGGATGACATATAAATATCATGATGGACCTTGAACGGTTACAATGGTGAGCATTTCCATCCCCATAGTTTCTCATAATGGGTCCACTTAAAGCTTCAGATCAGACTCGTTTTTTGAATATGTAGCTGGAGGAAACCGAAGAATGGGGTGAATTTCTCACAGACATCTGAGTGAACCCTTGTAAGTTGTTACCGTGAGGGGCACCGCAACTTGGGTCTGCACATGTGGCACGCTGTAAAAACTTCCCAGGCTCATCTTAAGGGGGTGTTTGGCACATGGTATTAGATGAAATTAGGTGGGATGGAATTGCATTAGGTCAAATTCCATTCCATGTTTGGAGGGTTGGGAAAGCTTGAGATTAGGTGGGATAGAATTGCATTTAATCCATCTGGGATCGTGGTATTTTTGTAAACCAATAGTAAGAGATGTTGACTTGGAGAGTCATATGTCTATTGACAGGAGACATTTCTGTATGTATATATTTTTATTTTTTTAATTTAAACCAAAAGATTATTATAATTTAATTACAATGGTAAGCTAAAATCAGTCAACGCCCTTCGCCATCACCTTATCTTTCTTTAAAAATGTATCTAACTGCCATCTCTATTTTAAAAGTATCTAATAGTAGATGTTGGTATATCAACTATATCATATAAATCTTCGTCTTTCCCACCTGTCGTGGAAAAATGTATCATATAAATGCGTAAAAGTAATTTATTTTTTTTTATATATTTAAGATTTTAGTGGGAAAAATGGGGACACAAAAACTTTGGAAGTTAACCTGTTAATGCATGTGAAATTCAGTAAAAAGTGGTGTTGTTGTCAAAAAGATAATCCGATCCTACTATAATGCATGAGCTATATCCGCACCATCCATCTATTTTTCAAGACATTTTTAGAAAATTAAATAAAAAAAGGTACATCCAACGCTCAAGTGAACCACACTATAGAAACTAATGGGGATTGAAGGGCAACCATTGAAAACTTCTTGATGGCTATAAAAGTTTTGGATCAAGCCAATATTTGTGTTTTACCTTTATCCAAGTCTGACCTTATGAACAGGTTGGAAGGAAAATAAACATTACAGTGTGCTCTTGGAAGGTTTCAATAGTGGGTGTCATTGTCTCCACTGCTTTCCATGGTGTGGTCCGTGTGAGCCTTGGATCTGCCTCATTTTTTAGTCCATGCCATAAAACAACCTTGCAAAATGAATAGATGGTGCATATATAAGATATACACTATGACAAGTTTATAATAATTGTTAACGTCAATCATAGCAACGCTAGAAAAGTTAGGTTTATAATAATTGTTAAGGTCGTAACAATACTAGAAAAGTTGGTTGCGCATAATTTCTCCCAACAAAGTAGTTATTGGGATGATGAATTTTCATTGCATTCATGTCTCAATGTAAACATAACGTACAATGGAATGCATTGTCATTTCAAACCAGGGATTTCCAAGACAATTTCTAACCTTGGGAAATCATTGCACTGAAGTAACTCTATCCCACCTAATTCTGGTTAAATCCATGCACCAAACACTCTTTAAATGTTTATTTGTAGGGGTATCAATGGGTCAGGCTCAGGCCTGAAAAAACATAAATATGAATAGGGCCAGCTGATGGCTCAGCTTAAAACGGTCCAAAATCCGGACTGAGACATACCCTAGGCCCGGCCATTGACAGCCCTATTTATTTTCCTTCCAACCAGTTGATCAGGTCACACAAATTTAATCAAAGGAAAACACAAACATCCGCTGCATCCAAAACTTTTGTGCTCCCATGAAGATTTTAATGGTGAGCATTCAATCACCACTGTTTCCTGTTGTGCAGTTCACACGAGACTTAGATCTACCAATTTTTGAACTCGCGCTTTAAAATTACCTGAGAAAATGGAGATAAAACACATACATAACGGTGGATCTCAAAGAGCACCGTCTAATAGCTACTGGTTATTGACAGCGTCGGTAGGATCTGCGTCCCTCTCTCTGCTAGCACAACGTGGGTTTAATGATTAACGTGCATGTGGATCTGTGGGCCTGACGTTGGAATTGGTGGGAGTTTTGCTTTGCTGGAAAGGAGGGCTCGCACTTTCAGTCTTTAGGCAACAGCATCTGGGACCCGACTACAGCACCTAACGTTCAAAAACAACAGCTACCTTTCAAATTTCCAAAAGGGAAAATGAAATCAGACGCAGCAAGGAGACCCGCGCGATGAAAGATTAAAAGATCAACCCCATCTGACACGGTCCACCTAAAATTTGTAGTTGATTCATTTTTGGGACCATGTCCTAAAATAATCTGAAAAAACAGATGGACGGCGTGGATATATATTTCATAGATCGAGGTGGGCCCTACGGTCAGGGTCTCAACCACGTCGCTGGTTATGGGTCGCAGCCAAATGGCACTAAAATACTTGATATTCAAGGTATTTGTGTGGCCCCGTTGATGCACAGCCAAGATGGATATTTAATTTCATGATGGAGGACGCCTGATGAGTGACATTGGTCTCTTGCACGTGTGTCAGAGGGGCGCATGCGCTCAGAATCGCTTCTTCCATCTCTCCTCCCGCGAATCGCCTCGGCATTTCTAAAAGAGAAGAAGGGAATGGTTCGAGTCCCGTCCGCGACCACAATTATTGTATTGCTCCATTTATATACAAACGCAACGAACAATTCGATCTAATCCACGTCTCGAAGCGCCGGGGCGATTCGCGCGTAGAGAGATAGAAGAGTCAGTAACAACTGTCAATGTAAAGTGCGTGATCCATATCTAGACCATTGATTTTAGTGGGACCAACATAAACATGGCCTAGACCAAAATAGAACTGATCACCTACAGGCAATGTAACACAAACACATACATTTGTTTGGGAAATCATTACCGTGAAAACGTTAGGCATCCCTAAGAAGAACTCACTAAGTGGGCCATACCTGTATGTTGACTCAGACGATTGATTCTAACAGTGTGGTCCACCTGATAAGTGAGAGGGATTTATCTTTGGGCCAAGCGATCTCACAGTGGGGCCAGCATTTCATGGTACTGATGTCTGGTAGGATACTTTGATCAGCTCTCTGAGCCAAACCGGCGGTCCCACTCTCCTTAGAAAATGTACAATTTATATTCAAAGCACATGTGTGGCTTATGTGACGAGTGGATTGGTCTGATTTCTGGGTTAGGTCATGTTCAAGCCGTGAATCATTTGGTAAACGGCTGGGATCTCATGAACACCTACGGCATACCACATTGTCATGTGACGCTTGAATGGGCGAGCATTTCTTTTCCATTTTATTCTTTTCGGATTTTTATTTTATTTATTTATTTTTGACATGGACGCACTTTAAAACTGTCCACATGGAGTGCATCCAAGTCAAACTAAACCGTCCAAATAGTGGGCCCCTCACCCAACTAACGTCGTAACTAGCCCGATGGAAATCCGTGGATTCTTAGATGAAAAAATAGTGATGGGTCCCAATTCAGTCAAATGTGTGCTTAGGATCCATCTAAAGCCATTATTTGGACGGCCTGATAACATTATGCCAACCGTACGATTGCCGAGCATAGGACACGGATTGGCTACTCCCCCTGCCATCGGCCAATGGCTGATGGTCAGTGCTCTGTGGGCCCCAACAAGATTTATGTGTTTTATCCATGCTATCCATCTATTTTTCCATATCAATTTATGATATGAGACAAAAACTGAGTTACATATCAATCTCAATTGGACCACATTACAGGAAATAGTGTCGAATGAACATCGACCATTAAAAACCTTTCGGGGGCATAAAAGTTTTGAATCAAGCTGATATTTGTTTTTTCCTTCATTTGTGCCTGTATGACCTAATTAACAGATTGGATGTCAAATAAATAGTACAGGTGCCCCTAGGAGGATTTTAATGGTGGATATCCAATCACTATTGTTTTCCTGTGGTGTGGTCCACCCGAGATTTATATCCCTCTCAATTTTGGTATCAGGACCTAAATCGATGTTAAAAAATGGATGAAACAAATACATCATGGTGGGTCCCCCAGAGCACTGAGCACCGACCACCAGCCACGGGGCTGGTAGCAGGGGGAGCAGCCAATCCTTTTCCCTGACTCCCGAGCGTATGCTTTTGAATGTCTATCTTTGCCACCGCATGTACGTAAAATATTTCCACCGAATTTAAGGGGTATATACGTGATTTTGTTTGCACACGCGTATTAGACGGCTCATCGAGAAGCCAAACGTGATGCTGGTGTGAAATACAAGCCGTTCATCAGATGAATCCCACCAAACCATACATCATATGGATCCCATGATGTAGATACCTTGCCCAACGATCAGATCAGGAAATAGAAACAAATGGGGCGGTCAATCCTTTTGTTTCATGAACCGCAGTATTCCCAAATCAACGGACCGATCTGTTTTTTCAAGAGAAATCATCGTTTGGATCACTCCAATGGATGGCTTGGATCTCATCCGAAATTACGGTGATCGTTCATGTTCAAAAAAAAAGAAAAAAAAAAGAAGCCAAATTACCGAAGGATTGAAATAATCCAATCGAGAGCTTTATCTGTTAACTTTCCAACATTCCAAAGTAAGACTCGTTGTATAAACGGTTTGGATCATTCGAAGATGATCCAGATTTAAAAGGCTAAAGTCGTGACGTATTTATTACAAAACGTCGCGATGCATTACCAGGTTGCCAGATATAATTTAGTGGCATTAATTGCAGCCATACGATTCACTTTTAATTGTTTTCCTTTTGCATGCGTCGCGATGCAGGTCTTATGCAGCTGCATGCGCAGCCACGGTCCGTGGATCCGAACCGTCCATCTGCAAGAGCAATGCTGTGGATGGACCATTTTCTAAATGATGCGTATATAGAAGACTTTATAACCAATCAGCGGACTTATTCCCGTTGGAGGTGTGCCGTTGATTGTTTTTGTCTTCAAGCATTCGTGTGAATTCAACGGGTTGATGGCTGGGATCATTCAATCAAAATGATTTCGTTGAAATGACTACTCCAATGATGCTATGATGGTTGCACATGGACCCCATGTAGCAAATAATGGCGGAGGACTTTTTGGTTGCCATGCATTCCAGATGAATTCTTGAAAGTGGATTGAATTATGAGCCTAGTGCCACCTAAAAAGATTTTTATAAGTTTTAAAAAGCAAATATAAAAATAGATCGTCGACGTGAAGTTTTGTCGCCCATGCGTTAAAGTCCATAAGCCATATGCTATTTAAATATAGTTGACATATGTACTGACCCCTCTCACGAAGCTTGGTATTCGCGGATACTGGAATAAAGATCTCTTAGCTCCACCATGAAGTATGTGTTTTATCCCGTTTTCTATCCATTTTTCCAAATAATTTTCCGGCACTGGCCTATAAATAAGGTTGATCCAAATCTCAGGTGAACCTTCCATAAGAAATAGTGGTTATTGAACTTCCACCATTAAAACTTTTTTAGGGCCCATTATAATATTTATTTGCCATCTAGCTGCTGAGTAAGGAAAAACATAAATGTCAGCTTGATCCAAAACTTTTGTAGCCTTGAATGTAAATGTTAAATTTCTACCGTTTCTCATGTAATTCACTTGATATTTAGATCTACCTCTAAAATTGCATTTCAAACGATAAAAAATGCAATGAGAAATAATTATCTATGACTTTTATTTTAGTAAAACAATTAGTATATATTACCACCTTGACAAGAAGAAGAAAAACTTTCTACTTCTCTCACATGTGACATTTTGAAAGGTAAAAACTACAGAAAAAAAAAAAGATTTCAAATATTTTGAGGGTTATTTATCAAATGAAGGAGCATAACTTTTGGTTTGTAACAGCCTCATAGGGATTCTTTATATAAATTTAAAAAGTGTACGTTTACCACCTAAGGTTACCAATAAAAAATTGGTCGCTATCAAAAGGTAAGGTTCAAGTCTGAAAGGATGGCTTAGTTTGTTTGCATGCACATGAAGTATGGTAGGGTTGCTTGGGTGCTTTTGGTGCACTTTGTGTTTTGCACCTGAGAACATTGCTGCGAGGTTTAAAGAGCCTTAAACATTTTTAAAATATGCCTAGACCCAGATTGAGCTATACGTAAAAATTGATCTGAGTTGTGGCTTGAAGTGGTTTCAACGGGTGGTTTGGCTTGGTTAATCACCCATCGATGATGGTTTTGAGGATTTTTAGTCATGATTATGGAATGGGCAGATAATCGTTGATCAAATGGTCAAAGCAGATGCTAGGATCGAAGATGCTCCGAGCAATGACAATGGGTCAAGAGTAGGGGTGCACACGGTTCGGTTTCGGTTTTGAAACTGGAACCGAATGGCCAAGGATGTAGTTGAATTAGTCCTGCCAGCTGTCGATATGGACCGTTAATGCGTGTGAAGGGGGCTACCTTTAGTTCTCATCCCTTTTGGAACCGGATCCGAACCGTGTGCACCCCTAGTCAAGAGGGAAGTTTTGTATATTCTAATGATCGCTTCTTTGCAAATTTTATTTGTTAAGATTTTTGAATTATAATATTCAAAAATCATATTGGACCAAGGACCCATTTTTTAACAAAACATAGTAGAATAAGATCAATTGCATTGCGTGACTATAAAATCAAAATTTACAACTTGCTTGATCATTGATTTCAATTACCATCAATCAGACATTTAGAACCATAGTTTTTGTTTTATCTATCACAGGCTCAGTTGTTTTAGTGGTTTGGATTGAGATGAGTATATACAAGTGGACAGTGCTAATTGAGAAATTAGAGCTTTTCATTAGGTGGGACACCCTATATACTCAGGCCTAGAATAATCAGCCACTTCCAGTCAAATAGCTGGAGATGACATAGTGCAGTCCTGAGAGATGTGACATGGTCGAGCCATCTCCCCACAGACTACATGCAAGGCAATGTTCAAATCAGGTCAGGTCATGCCTCTGCATGCATGGCCTATGTATGAAAAAATAAAAAAGTTCATCTTAACCATGGTTATTACAGTTAATCCTCAAATATGCAGCAGGACAAATTATAGAAAATGTAAATGGATAGAATTTAGGGGTTTTAATTTTAAAATGCAAGCCATCCTTTTTGGTGGACCCAATCTATAAAATACCCCTTCAAGTGTCGTGTGGAGACACTGTGTTGACTTGGTTTTTAAAATTTCTATATGTAAGCTTTGTTTTGAAAACTTGTTTTACGGGGGCTAACATTTACATATGGTTATCCTTATATAAAGGATTATCTTTATATGATTATTACTTTAGATTTTATTAACAGTGTAGTAAGGATAGCTGTATTGGAACCACGAATTTTATTAATTATATACTTCGTTTCCTTTTTATAAGAAATTTTGAATGAAAATATGTACTTGAATTACTTTATTTTTCACTTCTTAAAAATCTCATTTTGGACATTTAAAGCTAAGGTTAAATATTATGTTTTCACGGAAAAATTAGATGAAGCATAGCTTAATTGAATCCCAAAGGCAGAGTGGTTGAATCCCTTATATAATTGGGATACTTAGACCATCTTAAAGATGTTTTCATATTTTATTTTGTACGCATGGCATATGGCTAGATGAAAGTGAAATGAAAAAACTCATCCATTAATACCATTTGCTTATTACACGCATCTCTATTTTGGTTTGTTAATATTGTGGGACCTTAAAAATAAATTGATTGAATGATTCAACTACCCGATTTTTCCGATTAAACCTGGACTATTTTTGTTTCGGTTGTGCTACCGTGATTGCTGGTGGTTGAAATGGACACGGATTAGATACTGCCAGGTTGAGTAGATCCACCACAATCTATGTGTTGCATCCATACGATCCATTTGAAGAGATTATTTTAAGGCACGAGACCAAGAAAAAGTTAGATATAAATCTGGAGTAGCCCTCACCACAAAAAACAGTGGGAAGAGTGGTTCCCACCAACGAAACCTTCCTAGGGTCCACTCTGATACTTATCTGAAATCTAATGCATTAACAGGTTAAGACAAACATAAAATAAGGACAAAACAGAAATTTCACCCTGATGGGAAACTTTTGTGGCCTTTAAAAAATTTTAATGGTGGGCCTCACTCTCTTTACTGTTTTCTACGGTGAGGTCCATTTGGGCTTTGTATTTGACTCATTCCATGGCCTAGGATCTAAAATGATCTTTTCAAATGAATGGATAGCGTGCGTACAACACATACATCATAATGGGTCTTACGGAAGACGTCACGTCAGTGTCGCTAATCCGAAGTGTCGCTACTCAACCTGACTTTTATGTTGAGTGGCGAGTCCTACTGAAGTGACGTTACCAAGTTGGCCCTACCATGATCTATAAATTTTTGGAGAAATCATTTTAAGGCACGATACAGAGAATGAGACAGATCCGGAAAGACCCACCGCGAAAAAGTGGGGGGAGAGTGACGCCCACCATTGAAACCTTCCGAAGGACCACCATAATATTTATTTGATCAAAAACTTTTGTACCTTACTCTCTCGTCACTGTTTTCTGTGGTGGGTCCACTCGAGCTTTGGATCTGATTTATTCTTTGGATCGTACCCTAACATGATCTCTCCAACAAATGGATGGACGATGTGGTTATAGAACCTACGTCATGATCAGGCCCACATAACTCAGGACGTCACTTCAAGAGCGCTTCTCGCTACTCAACCTGTTAGTAGCTAATCCGCGTCCCCCAGTATGCTCGGCACGAGAGATCCAAGCCATTCATCAGATGGGTCCCGCCATGCCGTTGACCAAGAACCAATAGACGTTAGACAGGAAGGATCTACTGTGGATTGCACATGGCCACAAATCACCACAAATCGATAATCATTGCCATCTGATCAAGGGCATGCATGATAGAATTAGGTAGGCCCACGAATGGTCCACATTGGATGTCGGCAGAGATTAGGTCAGAAGAATTCCCACTGTGTCATTGCTCTTTTGTATCTCCAACCTGAGCATTTACGAATTTTGATTAGACGGAAATTTCAGTTTTATTTATTTATTTATTATTTATTTTTATATTTGTTTTTCCTACTTGTATCCAATTTTATCTTTTGTTTGAGGCTGCGTTTGGATGCGCTATTCAATCGAATTACGATTTAAAAATAACCGAATTGGAGGGAGTCAGCTCCAAATTGCAATTGTGTTACTTGAAGTGAACATGGATTGATGACTCGTCCGAGTCGACTCGAACTTGGTCTAGATCGAGTCAGTTCGAGTTGCTGAGTCTTCAATCCATGTTCGGGTTGGACTTGAAACTGGAAAGGAATGTTGCTACACTATGAGAAGTACTTCCTTGTTAAAGAAACCTGTTTTCTTTCAACGCCGCATCTAAATGCAGGAATTTTATTTCCCTGAGCTTAAGGTAATTCAGTGTTTGAGTAGATTCATTCTAGTTTGAAATAATCCTCAAATTGTTCATATCTTTGATGTTTTTAGCAGTTTCTCAGTAGGAATGTTTGCTATTGTTCCTCATAGAGTAGACGTGTATTAGCACTTTGTGGGGGTAATTAGAACAGAAAAGCATATCAATACAATGGCAATCTGATTTCCACAGAATTTGAAATAAGACAGGTCTTCGAATAGAATGTTTTCTGTAATGGAGATTGCTCTGAATTGAATTCCCACATTTTATTAGTTTTGAATGGCTAGAGCCAATGTACTGAAAGAAACGAGTTTCATAGTCATGCATGATTTCCAATTTCGTCGTTCGTCTGGTCTCATAGAAAAAAAAACGCTACATTTTCAATGATACTTAATGCTCTACTAAGAGATACGGTGAGATATGATCTTCTCCACCCAAAGCCGACACCCATCTCATGTAGTCAACCCGGGAGATCATGGAAGCTGGCATCAAAATTGAATTGAAGGATCATACCAAATGGTGTTCCACACCGCTGGACCAGATGCTATCCAATGCCTTCGTCATGGTGTCCTGAAATTCTTATTTAGGCTTTAAGGTATGCTAGTTGTGTTTTGTGAAGTCGCTAAGCTGTTGAAGTTCTGCGATCTTAAGGCGTACTCCCTTATAAGCTTCGAGAAGGATGAATCCTCTTGTTCAAGTAGGTTCACTGGCGTGTCGTATTCCAGAATCCGCCCTGCTCACATGACATTGATTTTAAATCAAAATCATGTAGAATCATTGTATATGTGAATCATAGGGCCCATGGTTTGATTATGCAGGCTGTTGATCTGATGGGTGCTTGAGAAAATCTCCAGGTTGGATGGTCCAAACCCTTCAGCCCTTCATCTATGTTCTATTGATCGTGGGCTATTGCTGTATTTTATTTCTCGAATGTCTGTTTGCAGGTGATAGATTGAAAGGTTAGGTTCATCCAACCTGGGAGTTTTTGGAGAATCCCGTCCACAGTGGGGCCTATCAAGCCAATGATCTAGATCACAAAACCATGGGCTATAGGTTTGTAGGGAGTCACAGATGCAATGCAAATTCTTTGTACCTTATTAGGGCCGACATGGGCCCAACTATTATAATCGTGCCATGGTGGACCATTAGATAGGAGGGGTCCACTGTGGATGTCGCATGGACCCAATCTCACCACGATTTGGGCGATCGAGTCCATTCAAACAAGGGCCTTCAAAATGGATCTTAAGATCTTAGTATCCATTTTGCATGGCCTTATTCCATGGCTGTAACTATCTAATCATAGTTATCCTTAATTCATGAGCAATCTATGGCAGACTCCTCTTATCCAATGTTCTTTGTTGATCAAAGGTGGGATCACTTGGGTGGGCCCCATATTAGTAAGGTTCAAAGAATTCGAACTGGATCATAGACCTCTAAAGTCTAAATACATAGAAATTTTCATTGCAGATTGGCTTTTAAGATACATACCTTCACTGAGAACAAGAACAAGATCACTATCTATAACTGTGTGGATTCTGTGTGCTATGGTTACCACCGTCCGATCCTTGAACTCCTGACGAATGATCTGCTGTATAACACCGTCGGTTGCCGTGTCTACTGATGCAGTTGCTTCGTCAAGGATGAGAATGCTGCTTCTCTTCAGCAAGGCTCTTCCAAGACAGAACAACTGCCGCTGGCCAACACTCCAATTCTCTCCGTTTTCAACCACTGTAAGTAAGATAGCTATCTATCAGCAACTTTGAACTTAAAAATAGCTAGAGAACTCAATAACTTGTGTCTTTCTATACACTAGAGTATGGTGTGTTATCCATACCCGATGAATCCAGCTTCTTTTCCTTTTCGCGCACCAAATCGCTGAGCTGACATTTATCCAGCGCCTGAATAGTTGTAACAAGCCACCAATGTAAGCAGTCTCATATCAAGATCTTAAAAGAATAAGCTCTTGGGTGCCCAAAATTTCAAATTCTATTTTGCAGGTAAGTCAGATTTGGGTGATTTAATTAGAAAATTATAGTTTGTTCTTGTTTGAAAATTAACGAAATTGATAGATAAGTTGTTTGTTTGTTTGTTTTTTCTTTTAAAATAACTTTTATGGATGGATTAATTATTCTCATCAGTAAACTTACAGTCTGCTGACTCACAGGATCCCCTGTATGTGGGTCCCATGGTCCAGTGATCAGACCTGCTTATCTAGTGAACCCTCATCGTGGACAAGGGATGTCATGTAAATCACCAAGATCGAACAATGACAACCCTTCCATTAGCTTACGCAAGAAAATATTGCAACTGTCCACATTCAATGGAGAAAATGCAAAATATCAAAGGGTTGTATCCCACTCTGAGCCCCATCAGATCAATGGTTTGGACCTCTGAACCATGGGGTGGGACCCACACGAGGGGGAATCTTGCGTTTCCCTATAATTCCTCTTATCGACTTCTTCGTATACAATTAGGCATTTACTTGTGCAGTTTTTGCTCACTCTGCAATACTTTTGTAGGCCAATGCCATTGTACATACGTATATACGCATGTATTAACTGTATTAGTTTTCAAATCCAAATGAGCCAATCCTGAGTAACGAGTTTTATTCGATATATATTTGTAGGGAAGCAGTGATTTGAAATGGTTGCGGTGAATCTTGTAGACTTACCTCCCATACTTCAATGTCGGAGTATTCCCCTAACGGGTCGAGGTTTCCTCTCACAGTTCCATCAAACATTGTCGGGTCTTGTGGTATGATGCTGAGTCTTGATCTCAGGTCATGAAGGCCTATCTTGCAGATGTCCACATCATCAATCATGATGCTTCCTTCTGTAGGTTCCACAATGCGGAATAAAGCCTGTATGAGAGTAGATTTCCCGCTTCCGGTCCGTCCTACAACTCCCACCTTCTTCTTTCCCGGAAATGTGCATGTAATATTTTTCAAGACGGACGGCAATTGTTTAGCATACTTGATCTGTGGCATGATCAAACTCATGTTAAATGATATGGAGCATGAATCCTTCATGGAAGGTCACATGATGTAATTTTACGAGTTTGGTTTAGTGCATGTTAGTGTTTGTGGGACATTTCAAGGTGGAGCCCACCTGATATATGGTTCAGATTCCCACAACTGGATGTGTTTAAAGGCACCATACCTGCAAGTTTCTGAAGCATATTGTTCCAATTGTAGGCCAGTTGTTTGGTGGTCTACATTCATCAATCACTAAAGGAGCTTCGCTTTTAATTCTTGTATATTGTAGGATCCTTTCGACGGAAATCATTTTATTCTCTGCGTTGCATATATTCCAGATGACAGAGGCTTGCTGCACGTTCAGATTCAGTCCGTACGTCACTGCTAACCCCGCGATGCCTATATGCCACAAGATTTCTGATCAGATCTGCTGGGATTTTCTCGCATATTATCAGGAACAATTTCTCAGGGGGATTCTCAAGGGTGTGTTTGGATGCACAACCGAATTTGAATTGTGAACTTTTAGTTAAATCGGGAGGAAATAAGACGTTTCCTTGAACCTGTGTTGTGGGTGTGCCCTGAATTGCTGTTACACTTCTTTCTAGTCCAATTGGAAGGTAATGTAATTGCAATTTAGAGTACAGACACAGAAATTTTAATACTGAGAAATGCAACTACAATTTGGCGGTTTCTGCTTTGTCGAACTAACAATTGCAATTGAATTGAATATTGCATCCAAACACAGACTAAAACTCGTATTTGAAACTCACTTGGGTTAATGATTCCATCAGGGAGGCTCACGAGTAAAACCAACGAAAATGCAAAAACGAAATTTGATAACAGGTTTAGTCTAAAGGAAAGCCATTCCATTGCCGAAACATTGTGAAACCATGGCCTCGAGTGGTTGTCTATACGGCCAAGGTTTGCATAGATGAAACGTTCTTCGTGGCCGAACGCCCTGATTGTTGCAGCTCCGGAAAGTGATTCTGCGAAATGGTGAAGGATTGGAGCCCTTTGAATTCCCGATAAGCGGGCCAGCTCTCTGGCGGTTGGTATGTAGTATCGCTGCAATGACCATAATCAAATCTCAGATTGCAGATATTTTGTAATAATCTCCATACAAGATAACTATCCTAGAACATCAGTATCTTACTTGGTACCATATGCAGATCGCCGTCACTGGAAAGAATATGGCAAAAACTTGCCATGCTACCTGTGACATGACTGCAACAGTCCCCAGAAGCTGTATTATCGAGAAAGCACACCAACCCAACTTGTTCGCCATTTCCAAATCTAGTACACTTTGGTCTGTAGATGCCTGCGAGTAAGACGGTTAAAAGGCTACATAATTTGAAGTTAGTTCTCTCTCTCTCTCTCTCTCTCTCTCTCTCTCTCTCTCTCTCTCCACACACACGCCCTCATGCATACATGCCATACATTTATGCCATTTGGACACACACATGTGTCGATGTTTGGTAGGCACGGATGTGGAGTGCTAGACATGGTAGGGCGTGTTTAGATTGAGGTTAACTAGGGGAAGGAAAGGGAAAGTAAGAGTGTGACATAAGCCAATGATTAATTGACATCAATGCTTGGGGAAGGAAACCCTATGCACTTGTTTGCTTTCTTAATAAAAAAAAAAGTCTTGGAAAATGCTTTTCCTTTGCATAGAAGTCAGATTCTTTGACATGTCCATGGTAATATTTTAAATATTAAATACTGTATTTGATTTCTATTATACTGTAATTTTACTTTCGGATGTAACATGTCTTTTTGGGTATTTATACATATACTAACCCTGTTTAAGATCCTTCCAGTCGGTGTAGAATCAAAGAAAGACATCGGTGCATGGAAGATGCTATGAAGCATGTTGGTGAAGAACTTCTGTGAAGTATGAAGGCCGGTTATTGCTATTAGCGTTGCTCGGACAAGCACGCACAGTGAACTTCCAACTGCAAGAAGTATATATACAAGAAAAACAATGCTCATCGACACCGTTGGCGCCGTCCCTGTTGTAGGAGGAGTAGCCCAAGCCATCCAGTAGTTGCTTGCTATCTGTAATATCTGGAAGAGTGACTGCGCTATGATTATGATTGGTGCCAAAGCGCCACCCCGCACTGCAGTCAAGTAAGCCCAGTAAACGTCCTTGCCTATGCTCCCTTTCTCTCTTTCTTCGTCCTGCATTATTCTACCTGATTTATCTGTGATCTCTAGATCTGACTCATGCCTGGTGCAATTCTCAACTTCAGTTTCCAATGTAGCTTCCGCATCAGATTCATTTTCGTTAGAGGATTCTGTTGTCTTTCTTTTGGATTCGTCGAATGTTCTGCTTGAATTTTCAGCTGTGACAATCGACTCTAGAGCTTGGCTGTGTGCACCAACTAACACCTCGAATCCTATATTCTGTCGTAGAAGCTCTTCGAACTTGCCCGCCTGTGCGATCCTTCCATTTTCCATTACCTGTTGAAGAAAAGCTTGTCCTAGTTGGTTTTGTACTCTTCAGTTAGAAAGGTTGTGTTTGGATGCTCAATTGAGCTTATTTTCAATCAGTCAATTCAACGAGTGGGGGAAAAAAGTTCCAGTGGTCCTAGCCCTACTCAATTCATAATAAGGGATCGACGCATGGAATTGCAATTCAGTCCAACGGAGCATCCAAACAAGCTCTTAACTGTTTGATTTTTCCACCTTAGATTTTAAACTGCGATAATTAGAACTTCGAGCCATACAAATGTAGGTTGCAATAGCATCCCACATTTTACTTCGAGTATTGAACATCATTCTGTTATCCTAAGAGATCGGCGATCAATCAAACAGCTGCAAAGCTAAATACAAGAGATCGTACATACCAGAATGAGGTCTGCTGCTGGAAGAAACTCGACTTGGTGGGTAACATACAGAATAGTCTTGTCCTTTAGAATCCCCATCAGGCAGTCCTGCATAACAAATATCCACCTTAGTGTACACACAACATTCTCTATACTGATGAGATGCCGTGCTCATTTAAAATGCCAAACTGTAGATTTATTGTAAGATCTGTTGGTATTTTTATTTCACCTAAGTTTAGGAGAAACATCAAGTGGAAAGTGGATTTTTTTTTTTTTTTTTGTATGCCAAGTAAGAAGAACCATGTAGAAAATAATGGATAGTTGTAGGCTCCACGATCATGTGTTTTTACATAATTGTAAATTTTCATTATAAACATAGAATGTAGAAATTGTATGGAAGTTGACAAGAAAAGAGAGAAATTGAGGGGTTTAACTGCGCCAATGTGTGTTGGACACCAGACAAGTGCTTGACCTTCTGAAAGTTTCAAACTTACATTCATCAAAATGATTCATGCCAAATGGATGGAAATTGGTTATTTTCCATTTCATTTTATCATTTGGGTCCTCATGAGAAACTCTTATATGGATGTAACAAAGAATTTGGACTGGAACTTGACTCTTAAAACCCTGAAATGAACAAAAACAAACAAACTAAAAATAGTAATTTTTAACTTCAAACTCAAATTTGACCCTTGAAAAGATTGAATTTTGTGAAGCTGTTCGGGTGCCAATGAACCTGGGTTGTTTGGCTAGGATGTAAAGCTCGTTGATAGCTTTTCAACAACTATGCATTCTAATCTGATAACCGGTTGCAAAGTTATGGCCACCATAAGCTATAGTGCACGTTTATGCTGTTTTTGGTTTTTGCCTAAGGCCTTTTTGGCCTGAATTCATGCAATCCAAGGCTCCACGAGTCATCCATGACCTGTCCTACATCAACTCGTTTGGCTCTTCTTGGGAGTTGCTACAAGTAGCTCATTGATCTACAAGGAGGTTTGTAGAATCAAGCTAGATCTCAAGCCCTCCTTAATTTTCAACTTTGATTCTATTTCGAATTCTATTACTTGTTACAGAGCATTTCCATGTTGGAATTGTCTCAAAGAAGAAGAAGAAACCAACCTCAAATAGTTGTCTGCCTGTATGAGCATCCACAGCACTGAAAGGGTCGTCGAGAAGGTATATATCAGCATCTTGGTAAACGGCCCGTGCAATTTGTATCCTCTGTTTTTGGCCACCACTCATGTTAATGCCTCTTTCTCCGATCTCCGTCAGGTCCCCGCTGGAGAAGAGCTCGAAATCCTTAGTCAAGGCACATGCCTGGATCGTTTCATTGTACTTGTCTCTGTCGAACAGGTTTCCAAAGGTGATATTTTCTCGAACATTGCCTGTCAGTATCCACGGGGACTGAGGAACATAAGCTTTGGTGCCACTGATCTTCACGGTTCCTGAAAGTTTCGGTATTTCTCCGAGTATGCATGCGATCAGACTGGATTTTCCCGAACCAACGGTTCCACATACTGCCACTTTCATTCCCCTCCTGATCTTCAACTGCAATCCGCTAAGCGTGGGGTTTCTAGAGTCTGGGTCCCAGCTGAATTCTCCACTATTGATCTCGACTTCAAACTCCGTTTCGTTCCTTGGCACGAACTCAACCGCATCGGATTGGATTTCATCTTCTTGGAGATACGCCGCGACTCGATCGACTGAAACTTTTGCCTGTGCGAGCACGGACAGTAAGTCTGGGAGATTGAAGATCGGATCCTGTAGCATTCTGAATGTTGCCAGTGCAGATAACACTCTCCCAGCTGTAAGTGGGATGCCCATCAGCATACAAGCACCGAATGTCACCACTGAAATGAATGTGGGTGACCCCCAGAAAATGAATGCTGAGATTGCCGACAGTCGCAGCGATTTCCACAGCCAGTCGGACTCAATCTTCCTCAAGCTTCCGAGCTTGTGGAGGTATCGGGTGTCCCAGGCTTGAAGTTTCAGAGTCTTCATGTTCCTGAGAACCTCCGATGTGGCTTTCATGCGCTCATCTTTTGCTTCCATGATCTTCGACTGCAGTCTTCTCTGTATCTTGGTAATCGGCACGTTGCAGGTCATGACCAACACTGTTGCTGCCAATCCCGCCAGAGACCCGATGCCTAAATTCATGTTGAGAATATAGATTGCGAGTGAAATTTGTATCGGCAGCATCCAGATTATGTTCAAGTACCAGATGAAGTCAGTGACCCGTTGGATGTCAACGCTCATGTAGTTGATGATCTCTCCGCTCGTATGGCTTTGCCGTGATTGGCTAGATAGATGTATGCCCTTCTTGTATATGTGGGATATAAGAGCTGCTCTTAGGCGCAGACCCAACTGCCGGGCACCGAAAACCCATTGCCTCTGTGCCACCGTCTCGACCATCTTGGCACTTAGGAATGCAAGGGCCAGAATGTAACCGCCTTGTAAGCTGTTCTGCTTCTTCTTGCTTAGGAACTTCACAAAGTCGTCAATCAGGTAAGGACCAACGTAGGAGGCGCTTGCATGGACCACTGCAAAAGCTGCGTTGATTGCCGCCTTCCTTCTAATAAACAGGTAGATGGTTTTGTAGATAGATGGGGTCTGTGGGCCATCTCCTTCTTTGGTCCTCTGCAGATCATCATCAAATGCGTGGGAGAGGAATTCGGCAGAATCTTTGATATCAACATCTGGTATCTCATTCTGTTCGATAGGCTTCTTGATTCCAACGACGAATAGTGGATTGAGCCAAGAGAAGGTGACGAGTTGTAGGAGAGTCGCTCTTCCGTATGCAGATGGCACTTTGCCTTCTGCTCGCTTTTCTACAGAAGCATACAGAAGCGGGTCTGTGATGCTGCTTGAAGAGAAGCTGATGCCTGTTGTTCCTCTGATAGAAATACCCGACAGGTAGGCGCATGCAAGCATACTGAGAAAATTGGCATATTCGGTTATGCCTGGGAATCCATGGCGTGTGAGGATTGCATGGAAATCAATAGCTGTGTGGATCGCCAACTGGAAGAAGCTGCAGATCCACCACACTCGAATAATCCAAGGAAGTTTAACAGACCTTGTTTTCCGAAAATTCAAAACCACAACCAATGTAACCAACCATGATACCGCTTGCACTATTTCTGCTGAAAGAACCAATCGGGAAGATCCGCAATGGCGCTGTCCGTTGCCTTCCAATAGCAGCAACAGTAGTATCAGCAGGTGAGCTGCCAATGGCAATGAAGAGCAGACAATGCTGGCTTTGTATGAGAAACTAACGTTCAAGCTGAACAGTGGAAGCTTCTCTGCCACGTGATTCTGTGCTCCATTTTCCTTGAATGCTGATCTCTGTTTGCATGGTGCATGGATTCTTTTCTGTAGGAATTGGACGAATGAGCTGCCGAGGAATGCGAGCTGGAGAAAAATGACTAGTTCTTCCCAGAAACAGGGTGAGCTTAACAGCGGCCATATTTGCCAATGTCGAAGAGATTGGAATTCTGCCAAAAAATGAAAATGCTGTAAGCTCCTCGACTAATTACCGTTAATAGCATGATTTTTTTTTTTTCATAAATATTAATTGGTTTGTTATATGATATCCATTCAATTCGATTCGAATCTATCATGGGTCAATTACATATTGGAGTGTGATTGATCAAAATGAAAACTGTTATAACATAAGAAAGTGATTGATCAAGGCTCTTGTAACAGAAACATTCAATGAAGGGCTGTGCGACTATGTACATGTTCGGCCATTTCTTGAGTGGCGGCGACTCACTATACGTTGATCCAGACTGCCCAAATCACACTGATCTGATGATGTTAAGCTACTGATTTAGATGGTCCATTTGATTTCAGCCAGGTGGATGGTTAAGAAAGTCCAATCGGTATGTTATTTGGAATATGCTTCTTTAGCAATGGAGCCCATGCAATGGCCCACCAGTGATCTGCATGTCCGGTGAATGAATGGTGGAAATTGCTCAGAGTAGTCTAGCCCTTTGATAAAAATGCCAAGCTACCACCATTTCTTTCTGGAAGTGATCACATACATTCTACTGTATAGAATGGTACATTCCCAGAATTAAAGTATGTGGCCCCACCTAAATATTACCGGATGCATGTGGGATTGCTGCCAGGTAATCATACGTTTGAGCTGTGTGGGTCCCACCTGTGATGTGTATGTGCAATCCAAACCGTGCATTGGGCAAGCCTCCTCATGGGCAACTGTTCATTCCAAGAACCATCCCTATAAAAAACTCAGGTGGACACACCACAATGTGCAATGGGCAGTTTCGCCTAAAACCTATATGTTCACCTGTTGCAGCCTGCCTAATGGCTTGAGTTTCATTTGTGTCATTCGTCCTTATGGGATTCACCTGATGAATGGATTGGATGACATATACCCAATGCCATGGAGCTGACATTCCATTCGGAAGTTTCACAGTTTGTATTCCACATACACATCCCCACAGCTTGAACTGATGGCAATTACCATACATTCAAATGCATGTGTTTGTTCCCCTTTATTTCTGCACTATGCGATCTTTTATAGCAGAATACTACTTGTGTGTGTTTATGCAGATATTGCATTGCTACTTTAGATGTAATGGGAAGTAAATTTCAGTCTGGAATATGGATGCAGGCAAATCTCAAATCAGGATTATAACTCAGGGAAGCTACTCTTACCACCATATGAAGGGGCGGACCAGTTTATAAGTGCACATACATTCATCTGATTATATATAAATATAAATTTAATTGATGAAGTGCATCATATAATGCTGGGTTTGGTGTAAAAACCCAAAAATAGAATTGCAGAATATTTTGATTTCAGGCGTACTTGAGAAGGATGCTAATTCTATTCATAGTTTAAAAACTTGAAAAAACTTAAATTGACTCACCCGAGTTGACTCAACACGACTAGATTTCCCTCAGACTCGAGAAAAACTTCATCTGGTCATAACTCAGTCAAAACTCGATTCATCACCAAACTCAATAAAACTCGATATGACTCAGTACTACTCGACATCATTACATAATACTGAAAAAAACGCAGAAAACTTGTATGAGCTTTCAAGAAACTTGCTCGAGTATTCAAGTCATCGAGTTTCATGATTTTAAACTACAATTATGTTATTACATGGAACCCATTATTTATTTATTTATTTATTATTATTGTTATTATTAATTTTAAAGTTCTGAACCCCAGGAATTCTATAGGTGTTGCATCAAAATTAAGTTGGACAGACTCCAAGAGTGTATGGATGTTAATGGGCTAGGCCCGGTAATCCTGAATGCCCGTTGGACTTGGCCCATCATGATCCAAGCTTGGGTTGTCCTTTAGGCATCTGGGTCTAAATGCTAGGCCGAATAGATTAACAGGCTGAGTTAGGTTTAAGTTTGAAAACTTTTCAAGACTGACCAGATCCAGGTCTAAGCCCAGTTACATATGTCATGGTTTGGGCTTATCCCCGAATTGAGGTATGTGGCCCAGGCCTACCCCGAATTTCAAATCAAAATAGAAACATGTGGGGCTAGTTCTCACCTAGGTCCATCCCATTGTCGGCTGAACGTAGGGCTGTTGGTAGACCTGGTTTTCCCATCTCCCTCTCAGGTCCTGTCCAATGTAATCCGGACTTCGGCTTAGGCCAATGGAATATGTGGGCCAATTTTTAGGTCCGAAATGGGTCACACATAAGGCTAGATATAAAGGCATCTTCTATTGGGATCCAGCTATGTTTCCATGGATTGCAGGCATAGTTCGAGCTGAGGTTTACGGAAATAAACGAGCTGGGTTGGCTCGCCTCACCATGGCCGAAGCCCGGCCTGCTCACAACTCAACAACAATACCTTTGAACATGTTCAGTTGAGTCCCCCTTTTGGAAATGTTTCCCTTTTGAGTTGTGACTATAGCTAGGGTTTTAATTGGCCAGGCTGGCCCGTGGGCTTCTTTTTCTAGTGCACTTTGGGCCGGACTTGGATGAAATATTACGCCCGTGGTCGGGGCCGGGGCCTAAATTGTACTGTTTATTATTAGGGTGGGCTCGGGCTATGTGCCCAAGAGCCTATTGGCCCAGCCCAGACCTAGCACGCAAAAGTAGGTGGCCCGCCTCGCACTTGGGCCTTGTGTAACTGTTCTGGCTCAGGCTCAGGACTGTTTGTTTTGACCTGTAACATACCCAGGCCTACGTTTTACTACACGGTCTGGGCTTGAAGAGGCCTTGGCTCCACCCGAAACCGGCCTGTAAACAGCCCTAATAGCTGGACTCTTTTCCTAAACATGGTTTACTAATCTATTGGCATAAAAAATCCTTGATAAATCTTTCTATTTTTGTGATACAGTGGGACAACTTTGTAGTAGTATTACTAAAAGCAAAAGAGAGAGGGTGCATCTATCAATGAGTGTGGGTGTTGATATCGATTCCCTAAAAACTGGAGATAGCATAAAACCAATTCTTCAACAAAGTTTTATATTATTCAAAGAAAAATGGAAAAGAAGGATTTATCCTGTGGTAAAAGCATAGATTCATGTGATATTAGCAGCTGAAATTTTTATGGTATTTACTCAAACCAGCATAAAGCAATCCAGACCCTCCAAATCATTGATTGGATTTCTTCCCTTGAATTTGGATCACACAGTTTTACTTTTAACGATCCGGCCATTTGAGAGCCACCAGTTGAATGGTGATTGTTGCATGATTATGAGGGTAGTCTTTTGCATAGTTGTAAAACCAGAAAAATAATAATAATAATAAAAAATAAAATCTCTACTTGCCCGAGTCGACTCGACTCGACCAGATTTCACCATGACTCGAGAAAAACTCTCCTTGTTATAGGAAATCTACTATGAGAATAATGTGCCATGACCAACACCAATGATTTAGTGGGCCATTGATAATGACTGTTGGTTTGGTCCAAAACTACATGTGCAGCTGTCTGTGATAATAGCAAAGGTCGACGGCAATGACTGCCGATTGATAAACGATGCCATGATTTGGTGAGCAACTATAATAAAATCATGTTGGTTGAGGTGATATGGTCATACGACAAGCAGCTCAGTGCCATGAATGCAAAACTTAAAATTCAAGGGATATAGAGCTTAATTTTTCTCTTCTCTCACACAGAAAAAACAAAATTTCTTAAAATTTATATACATTTAATTCTACATATTTAATTTATTTATAAATAAGCAAACTATCTGATTATAATATAATGAGTTTATTTATAGCGGCTCCTAACCTTAATTAATCTAGATCTTTCATTCGACATCCCAACTTCTAATACAAACATTTCTGTAGAATATTAAAAATGGAAAAAAAAAATAAATTTAAAAAATTCATTTGATCCCATTACAACCCTACATATGCTACCAACCATAATTTTCTCCTACAACGTTAGAATTACATGATCTTGTGCTTGTTGACTGCTAACTTAATAGGCTTTTAAATAGGATCAATTTCATTATTTTAGCATCCTTTGATATCTCAAAAGTTCGTTTAATTACCTCGATGAAAAGAGTAACAAAAATACTAAAAAACTTAAAACTCTATCTAAATAATTAAAAATTAGGAAAAAAAATCTCTCCCAAAAAAATGATCATGACTTAAAATGATTCAACCAGAGGACCCTCATTTGAGACCCATGGTGGGCCTACTCTTCACACGATCACTTCCGGGGTTGAACAGATGAGTGTTAATGGCTTAAGGTTAAACTCCTTCACATGTGTACTATGTATAGTTTTACAGGATTACATTTACAGCTGTTGAGATTATAAAAAATAGAAATAAAAGGAGAATATTCATGATTTAAAGCTGCTGATTTTCAGAAGGATAATATCCATGAGAAGACTACTAATTGTATGCCTGAAGATTGGGCTGATTTGAATTTGAATTAGAGAAATGAGTAGGTATGTCATCCATTCTATCATGATCATCATATGAAAATCAACACTGGAGAATTAGCATCAACCATTGTATAAATGGACCATAACCCAAAATCAACCTAATCCTGTTGTGGTAGGGATCGGATTCACATTCAACAACCAGAATTTACAAGGATAGAATGGTTAGGATCTTTCGGTCACTTTTTTTCCCCTTTCTTTTTTTTATTTTCTTCTTTTTGCTGTGGTCCATCAGGCCCACCAGATCAACATTTTCCACATGCATGGCTGGGACAACACTTCACAGAACTTACGAAGCTGTGTAGCATTTCTAATTCCAGCTATGATATAACTATGTAAAAGATTTCAACATGCTCTAACTGCATTTCATACAAATATATACAAAACACTAAAGAATCAAATCAAAACTACCATCTAACTTAATCCAACTTCCCCACATAATAATTTTCCAGTAAGACAGTACCGGAGACGAGAATCCACCATCGGCCCACGAAAGCAACGATCATCATCGATCGTGCCACTGGACCAACTAGGTTGTTGGATTTTACAAAGTGCCCACCTCATACAAATGTATACAAGGCAACCTTTCCTGATATAAGTCCTACTCTTGCATATTTGTTCTATCTGTTGCAGTACACCTGATCAGTGTAATCTCAGATACAGATTCAAATAATGAATATTTCACATGGGTTTGTTATGATTTTAGATTATTGGCGATGTCTATCGAGTTCCACTTGAACCTAGTGATGTTCATGTACAATCTCTGCAATCTACCAAGAAAATCCATGCAAATTAGCTTACTTGATACTGTGTGGAAATCAAACATGTCTGCTTAAAATGAGCTCCGTCGATGGATGGGCCGTCTAAGATCTTAGGCTGTAAGAAGATGAGATATGGAAGCTTGGAAGAGATTCCTGCAAGTGGGAGAGTTATTAGTTTTCGGGAAGGATGGAGACGATAGAGGGAGAGGGATTCGGAAATCTCAAGAATATATCAGCGTGGAGAAGTGCAATTGGTGCTCGTTTGCCTTGAAAATTCGGACGCGGATTACCGTGGTGACCACGCCACTACGGTGGCGGGACTCTGTGGGCTCCACCTTGATGTGTATGTTTTATCGCCGTCCATCCGTTTTTAAAGACCATCTTAGGGTGTGAGCCTAAAATTTTAGTATATCCAAAGGTGAAATGGACCACACCAAAGGAAACAGTGGAAATAATAACATCCACCGTTGAAACCCTTCTAGGGCCCACAGCGGTGTTTATTTGCTATCCAACGTGTTCATAAGGTCACACACACCTGGTTGAAGGGAAAGCACGAATATCATCTTGATCCATAACTTCTGTAGGCCGAAGAAGGTTTCAACGGTGTACCGTCATTATCGTCCACTGTTTTCTGTGGTGTGGTCCACTTGAGCTTTGATTGTGTGATTTAATTTTGGGATCATGGCCTCAAATGACC
Source organism: Magnolia changhungtana (assembly GCA_030180095.1). Lineage (NCBI taxonomy): Eukaryota > Viridiplantae > Streptophyta > Magnoliopsida > Magnoliales > Magnoliaceae > Magnolia > Magnolia changhungtana. The sequence continues at coordinate 6,121,234 of JASAUF010000667.1, forward strand.
AGGAAAAATGAATGGACGGTGTGGATAAAATACATACAACACGGTGGGTCCCATAGAGTCCTGCCACACGGTTTCCGTGGTGGTAGTGTCATCCCACCCTACCTTCGTGTTCCAACATGGCACGTGAGATCCGGACCGTTCATCTGGCAATGAAGCGGACCCTATATGTGCTGTGGCTCAAAGATCATGGTTTCCTGGGACATAGCTACATAAAGAAGAAAAGGAACGGTTAGTAAGAAAACGTACCAACTCTCTACATTCAACGTGCAAGTGTGCTCCACCTGATGATCGGATTGACCCGGGTTTCAGTACATGGGACATACACATATTTACAGTGGGCCCCACCTAATAACCGGACAGGATCTAGCTCACGTGCGCCACGTGTTGGGGGCGAGAGAGTACAATAGGGAAGGCTACTCCCGCGAGTATTCGTCTACGGTTTTGTCGAGTAGTGGGCTTTGGGCCATAGCAAAGGTGGAATCATCACGTGATCGGATTGTGAGGACGGCAGAAAGGAGTTTGGCAGATTGTCTGAACTGATGTTGCTGTTGTTTTGTGTCAAGGGAAGCGGATTAGGTGTTACCGGGTAGCACCTTAAGTGGGTGTTACCCTTACCGTGGGGCTCACCTTGATGATTTGTTGTATATCCACTCCGTCCATATGTTTCTACAGCCTATTTTAGAACTTGGTTCCAAAAATTAAGTAGATCCATATCTTAGGTGGACCACACCATAGAAAATAGTGTTGATTTAGTGCCTCACCATTAAAAATTCCAAAGGACCAATCGTAAGGTTTTCATAAGGTTTATTTCCCATCCAACCTGTTAATAATGTTAATAATATCCATATGAAGGGAAAATAAAAATATCAGCTTGATCCAAAACGTTTGTGGCACATAAAAAGTTTTAATGGTCATTCATCACGGTTTCTAGTGGTATTGTCCATCTGAGATTTGGATCTTCTTAAGTTTTATTATCAAATACTAAAATGAGATAGAAAAACCTATGAACGGAGTGGATGTACAAAAGATACATAAAGGTGGGCCCCAGACGGTTGGAGTAACACCCACTAAGGTGTTACCCGTATAACAGCTAATCCACTTCCTGTGACAAGAGAGGGGGCGGGTGGCCTGTGAGAATACATACAAAGGAGGGACGGGTATTGTTATGGTAAAGTGCACATCGAGAGCATGGAAGATGCCTTATCGGCTTCTCAATCCGAATGCATGCATGAATCATGATAGAGATGGAAAGGAGTGGTTTCTCTAATGGAAGAGAATTTTGGGGTCTTGATCACTCCATGATTTAAGTGTTCATAAAAAAATAAGTTGTGACATGGATCCTTTTGTTTTGTCTATGGTTTTTTAATAGGATGGGATTTTTCTTTTTTTAATTATTATTATTATCTATTGTTTATAATATTTTTGTTAGATACGTTGAATACAAATTGACGTACTGGATGCTTTAACGTATCCGGCGCCTTCCGAGATGGCCTCCCATTTTCTTGACATGACTTTATTTTTGTACCATATCTATATATATATATATATATATATATATATATATATATATATATAAGAAAATGGTATTTTTACTTTAAGATTAGAAATGATGTGGTATGTGTATAATATCCAACCTGTTCAACATATGTACTGCACCATGATAATAACAAGAATACAACATCGGGTCAATTAGATTAACAAATGTGGGAATTATAATATTTTAAACGGTGTATATATTTTTTATGGATTGGCCAACCTTACAATTAGATCTACCGTATTTTTAGTTCATTTTGGTGTTCATATGTTGGACGGGTTAGATGTGATCAGATACATGCCATATAAGCTTGAAAGCTTTTTTTTTTTTAAATCAATTTATTGTGAAGAAAAAAAAAGGGGGGTAATAATGTAATTTATCCTCTTAAAAGCACTGGTCAGGAATATTAGTTATTTGGGCACTATTTGTTAAAATACAATTCTGTGAAGAATTTTGCTTGAAAATACCTTAAGAAAATAGCTTAAAAATTGGACGAAAGAAATAAAAATGTAACAAAAATGGAGATCGAGGAAACTTGCATTTCAAGTAAGAAAAGTGGAGAGAAGTTTGGCCATGGGTGCGTCCACGTGATGTGTGTGTGTACGTATATAGGGAAAAGGTTCTGTACGTTCAAGCTCCACCATGAGGTTGAGCTGTGTGGGCCCCACTATGATGTATGTATAACATCAACACCATGCATTTAATGGGCCTCTTTTAGATTATTGGATATCCCAAAAATCAGCCGTATACGGAACTCAGGTGGGCCATACCATCTAAACTCATGTGAAGACATGCCTAAAACATATAAAATCACTTGGTGGGGCCCACCTGAAATTTGGATGCGTCTGAAACTTGTTCAAACTCCTCATCCAAGTGGGACACACATGATGGATGGGCTGGATTTGTGAACCACATCTCGGTGGGCCCAAAAAATGATTATGAATGTTTTAATGGAGGGTAACCCCTCTCTACTTTTGTATGTGGTGTGACCTACACAAGTCATTGATTGACTTGATTTTTAAGCCCTAGGCCCACTATGGAATGGTGCATCTGACTGATGGGCTTGATGTTCGACATACATCATGGTGGGGCCCACACAGCTCAACCTCACGGGGAGTTCCATGAGCTCGACCGTCTCTCTCTCTCTCTCTCTCTCTCTCTATATATATATATATATATATATATATATATATATATATATATATATATATATATATATGGGTTTAGGTGCTATGAGCTCGAGCACACGATGAGGGTTTGTGAGGTCGAGCTGTGTGGGCCCCACCGTGATGCGTGTCGACCATCAACACCGTATATTTCATGGGTTCCCAATAAATTATGAGATATCCCAAAAATCAGCTGTATACGGAACTCAGGTGGGCCATACCATCTCAATTATGTGAAAACACCGTTAAAACATATAAAAGCACTTGGTGGGGCCCACTTGAGTTTTTCATCACCTGAAACTTGTTCTGAACCCTCATTCAAGTGGGACACACATAATGGATGGGCTGGATTTGCAAACCACATCTCGGTGGGCCCTTAAAAATGGTTATGAATGTTTTAATGGTGCACGGCCCCTTTGCACTTCCGTATGTGGTGTGGCCCACACAAGTCACGGATTAACTTCATTTTTGAGACCTAGGCCCGCGATGGAACCGTGCATCAAATGCACGGTGTTGATTTTCGAAACGCATCACGGTGGGGCCCACACTGCTCGACCGCATGGGACGGACGCGTACGCTCGAGCTCATTGTACCTTTTCCATATATATATATATATGCGAAATTCATGTGAACTTTTCTGAAAACTTATCATACGTGATGTGACTCCAAAATTTGAATGGTCCACGTGAAGCGGCACCTTATGAAACCCTTCGGGCCTAATTTTTACTTTGACCCAAAACTTTGGTGGGTCATGAAAAATGAAAACATTCTAGAGGATCCTTACTCTTTCTCAGGCCCACCAAAGATTTTCTTAGGGGAAAATTTGTCTTTGGGGTTTCGGGCGGATTGGAAGGGATTGGAAGTTAAATTAAGATTGACACGTGCACACATGTACAGCTGCGGTGATTTGATCTCCGATATATAGATCAAATATAAAATTGGATCTTAAAAGTCCATATAAGTATCAAACGAAAACGGAATATATATAGATCAAACTATAAAATTTCATTACAGTATAAAATTTTGTCCGTATAAGTATATAAAAAAAAACGGACAACATGTTTGGTTTGAGGGATGCCTGGAAGGTTTAATAACCCTCAAAAGTCTTTAGGCAAATATTCATGTTTGTTATCTTTTTTTCTTTTTAACCTCTGCGCGCCATTGAAGAAAAGGGGATTTTTTCAAGGAAAGTTCTTCAAAAGTTCGTAATTTACCGTAGAATCTTCCCAACAATCAAAATAAGCACTTCTTGACAACACCATACATTGCGCTTAAAATCCATGCGCCGTCACATATGGATACTTGAACCCTCGGCCGGGTGTAGAATATCATTCAATCCCTTGGAGACATTCTAGAGGATCCACCCGTCCAACCGGGCCCTTAGGAGTTTCAACAGCCCGTCAGGGTTTAAGTATGTGGTGAAATCCCACTGGCGTGAGTGTGTGGGGCGTGTGTGCGTTTGTCAAAAAAAAAAATTTGCCTGAGACATGTTTGGTTTGAGGGATTGGAAAGTTTAAAAAGAAAAAGAGTTAAAATTTTAACATCTAACCTGTCAAATATATGCATCCAACGATGATAAGCACACTATTCAAAAATCTTTATGATCAAATCATCAAATGAGCTGCACAAGCATTTTGATGTTTCCAAGTGTGTATTATTATTTATGGTGGGGCTCATTTTATATTTAGATTGACCTATATTTTATTTTTTTTTCCCTTCTTACCATCACTACAGATTACATTATTGGATGGGCTGGATATCATGAAAATACCATGGGGACCCACAATTCTCCACTTCACAACTATCCAAAAGACAAAAATTACAATAGGCATTTTGGTAATTTCACTGCTCAAAAGCACTTCTCTGGCACTTTGATTGGAAGAGGGATCATCTGATTTTCGGAGAAATTTTATTATTAAAATATTGAAAATAATGCGTTTAGTTCAGTTGATCCAAAAACAAGCTTTTTTTCTACACATCTTTCAAAATACACAGAGTATCAAATATTAAAGCAATATTTGAGTAATAAATAAATAAAAGAACCTTTTGGCATATACGCAAATTCCCCTTAACTTTTAAAGTATTCCTAAATAAACTTTCATATCTTAAAACTAAAGAAAAATACACCCCTCTGCAGTACTTGGGTCAGAGATGACAAAAAGAAATAGTTAACGACAGGTATAAAATTTTAAATATTTTTTCTAACCTCATTGAACGATATGGAGTAGGCAACACGTGTGAAAACGTGTAATGGCAGTTGGTAACAACTATGGTAAAAGGTGTAATGACCAGTAAATAAATATAATACAATTTTTGGATTATGAAAGTATGGTATTTGTACGTATGGTTATGATGTAAACTATACCCTGCGGAATTGGAAGAAGATCCAACATTGCATCAAAAATGAGGATCGACTAATCTAAACTGAAATTCGTATCTGATTGAGATGCCATCTCCATGGACCAAATGTAGTCTTCCACACGTTACACCTTTAGAGAAGCGTTGGAATGAAAATAAATTTCAGATATGTGTAGGTTTGGAGACCCAGCCGTGTATAAGTAATTATTGATGGTGAGGAATTTGAAATCCATCAAAACTCATCTTCTTCAGGATCGACACAAATTTAGTATTCCTACACCAACCAAAATATTGTAAGTGCAATGCAGTTGTAATGCACCACCCTTATGCAATATTAGATTAATCACAACTTGAGTGTGGTCCACCAGTATGTCCAATCACATTATCCAACCTTTAGAGAGATCCAGACGGTTGATCAATTAGGCCCACCTTGTGAAATTTTTACATATGATAATCATTCTTATGATTCATGGATGATAGGGTTTTCTCTTAGTAATGTTTAAAAAGATAGGAGTTTATTTAGGAATACTTAAAAGGTAGAAAGTATTTGGGTGTAAGCCAAAAGGCAGCGTTTATATGTTAAAAGACTTTGTGGAAACCATGTCAAAATAAAATATTGATTTTTGAAAAAAGATTTTGTGGAAACCGTGTTCAAAACCAAACAAATAAACCACAATAAATCCAAGTATTGTTATAGCAACATAAGTATATTTTCTTTTTTTCCCCATATGGGATATCTTATATCACTATTGATATCTTTTCGCATGTGCTAGCACATGGGTGGATCACTTGGTAAAGATGTGCCTCTATGAAATTACCCATCTTTGTTGCTTGCTGATTCATTTCGTTATATGAGGTTTGTATTGAAAATTTCCATCTTGCTATATTGACGACAAACCTTTAATTGGCTACTGTATCTTTTCAGCAATTTATATTTGGTTGGATCATGCATATGGTGGCATCTGTCGGTCAACATACTTGATACTAGATAAAGTAGCTTAAGATTATAATCATTCCACCGATGGTTTATGTTTTGATCATGGATTCGACTTATACGAGCCGAACGGCTCAAACTCATCTAGTCTTATTAAGTTTGACATTTGTTGTTGTTTTTTTTTTTTTTTATATATATATATATATATATATATATATATATATATATATATATATATATATATATATATATATACTGTTATTAGAAAATTCAATTGGAAATGACACGTGTTATAACAAGGGAAAGATATAATATGCTAAAGATCGTTAAGAATACTTGGAATGTTTTTTATAAAATCACAATTGACATTATAATAAGATACGAATCAATTGAAATGAATTTAAAAGCAAATCAGGTGGCTGAGAGTACTCATCCAGGAGGTCGACCGAGTGGCGGAATGCGGTCAAGTCAGCAAGGAGGCCTGGAGCGGTTACTAGGACGTGATAATGAAGTCTCTATAAAGTTATATACTACTGAAATGGTTACCACATCGGTCAGAACGTGAAGATTAATAGTGCCGAAATGGTTATAGCAACCGTCGGAATGTAAAAAGTATTTAGATGGCCAGGTTAATGCTATAAATAACAAAGAAAGTTAGTAGAAAAAATTGTTTCATACCAACCAAACCAAATATATCTTTTAATTATCGATCATTTACTTTCCTTAGTGTAATCCTTATTTATTATTTATTATTTACATTCTTTAGTGTAATTCGTAGCGATAATTAAATAGCTGTTAACTTTAGTTGTAACACGAGTCTACGCTCATATGCTCGATTCAATTCAAGTATCAAGTAAAGTTCTCAAACTAGAAATACATTCTACAGTTGTTTTTTACAGTCGGCTGTAGGAATTTCTTTTTTGTTTTATCTGTATTGAAGAGAAAAAGTTCTTTCGTACGGAAGACAGATGTGTGACCTATTTTCAGAAGATGAACCCTACCCTCTAACCATTGATTGATTATCTTATGCAACACTGTGCAAGTGGCTAAATAGACGATCAATAGTATTAGAACTAGGTCGTATGCAGTTGATTTTCGACGTATATGTCTATTTTAGCGGTTGGGGTTGTAGTTGTTCGATTTGAATTGAGCCGCACATTCAATTATGGTACACCTGCATTATTCACGTGATCAAATTTAAAATCGAACCACAACCACACTAAGAGTTAAAATTAAAAATATGCTCAATTGACCACATACCTTCGATTAGCTACTATATCCTTTTAATATTAATTTATTTTGGTTGGATTATGTATACTATAGTAACGGTTAGCCAACACACTAGATGCTAGATAAAGTAGTATAGGAATGAAATTATTTCCTTGACTGCGAATTGGATTAGTCAACTCAGACTCATCTAAGCTCCATCAAATTTGGCACTGGAGTTAAAATCGAGAATATGCTCAATTGAATACACACCTTCGATTAACTACTGTATACTTTTAGTAATGTATCTCTGGTTACACTAGATAAAGTAGCTTAAGATTCATAATTATTCCACCAATGACTTGTTTGAGTGGGCTTAGACTCTTCCAAGTCCAATTCAGTTTGGCACTAGGAGAGAAAATAAAAATATGCTCAGTTTAGGCTGAATGGGAGAGTCACCAAAGTAAGCAAAAATAGAAAATAGTTATGTAGTCGTTACGTTATGATAACGGTCATAACTGTTATGTTTTACCGCCGTATCAGTCAACAGTCGTTACAAGAAAAATGGTCTGTGTACAGCTCATACAGCCTAAGTTTTTTTATTTTTATTTTTATTTTTTAACAAGTAAAAAAACAAATGCCATAACGGTTGTTTCGGGAGTCATAATAAATGTTATGGCCCATATCATAATGGTAATGATATTGGTTGTTACGACTACAGTTACAGTTATGGAACACCTTGAAAGTCACCTCTCATTCAGTCAAGTCCCAACTCAACTCCAAATTAGACGAGTTGGCCTGAATCGTTGAGTCTTCAATCCATGGCTTTGATTGTTAGAATAATTGGATGTGGACGTTGTGACACTAACGTGCTAACCACTAAGCCACAATGTGTTCAACCCCACAAGAAAACTTCTTTTCTTAATGTTGGTTCTCCACATGACTCTGACCATTTTCTCTTTTTATTTTTCCTCAAGGAATCATCTATATGTAGCGATGCGAGTTTGCAAATATTCCCTACAACCCGGAATAATTCAAGAAATTTCTCAATCCCCACGATTGGGGAAAGAAATTCATTTTATCGAACAGTTGTGGGGGAAAATTTGTGATTAGAGAATAATATGTTCTCTAACCCTAAAGCATATTTCACAAGACTACCAAATACAATACACATGAAAGTTTAAAAATAAAAAAACAAAACCAATAAGAAGGGCACATGGCTTAACACTATACTAACAAAGAATGGTGTGTTTGGTCTCACCAAATTACATTTTCAATACTTTAAGAAATAATGCAATCTGCCAGATATCATGATAGAACAACAGCCGAAGAAGAATGGACAGCTCAGATGACTCTTGTGAATGCCAACAAGCACCAGGGACGCGGATTTCCTGGGAAAGCCTTTTGGCAGGAAGTTCCTGCGCAAGGATGATGGGTGGGGTCCACTGAAATGTATGTGAGAAATTCATTCTGTCCATCCATTTTGAGAGATTAATTTAGGACGTTCAACCAAAAATGAAGTGTGTAGAAAACTCAAGTGGGTCACACGAGAGGGAAAATTGGGGAAAGAAATTGTTACCGTTGAAACCTTTCTGGGCTCCACCTTGATGTTTATATACTATCCGAACCGTTTATAAGGTCATTCCTAATGGGCTGAAGTGAAAACACCAAAAAGATAGCCTTATACAAAACTTTTATGGCCATAAGAATGCTTCAACGGTAATCAATGAATGCCCACTCTTTCCTCTCGTGTGGCCCACTTGAGTGCTGGATACACTTGATTTTTGGTCTAAAGTACTAAAATGAGATAGAAAAACGTATGGACGGGGTGGATTTCATAAAAACATTTCGGTGGGCCCCAACCAGCTACGTGCAAACAGCCCAATAGATCAATTTTCCTTGGATAAATACTGGTAGAGCCATTTCTGCACAGTACACGTTGAAGGGAGATGCATCGATCTGGTCCATCCATATAGTGAATTCCATCATGGATAGATCATGTTGCAAAAATCAAACCAACCAGACAAATCTATCCGTCAAAAATTTCCAATTTTCCATGGTGAGTGTTTGACCATTAATATATTCATCTTACACCGTCTGGCCATTACTATTTTCATCTTACACCGTCACGTTGAAAGCCACTTTTTATATCGGTACGATAATCAGATATTTTTGTATTTCTACACACTCTCGATCAAAAGTAGGGAAAACTATAAGAAAGGATCCTGATTGATTCATTACCCTCCAATTGTACGGTGCGTAGTTGCCTATGCCATATTTGGGTTCTATAGCCTCTATTATAGCAATTTTTCCATAACTAGAAAATTATTTAAAATAGTAAATTTTAACCAAAAATAAAAATGTGTAAATTAACTGTTCCAGATTATTCCTATCCTGATTTCTAGTAAATTTTAAAAAGATTGAAGTTCTACAACTCTAAAAAATGAGTAGACACATAAAAAAATAATAACTATTAAAAATAGTAAATTAAATAAATTTAACTTAGAAGGGTCTGTTTATTCGCTAATTGATATATCGAAAATCCATAAACCTTATTAGGAGTATTAATTCAACAAGAATAGAAATTACCTGAAATGATAAATTTTACACGCAATAAAAGGTACCCAAAATATCAAACTTCACCACAAATAGAAATGTGTAAATTAACTGTTTCAAGGATTCCTATCATGATTTCGAATAATTAATTGATCTTTAGTTGGAGCCAACATAACTTTTGGTTGCAGCCGAATTTCACTTCAATTGCAGCCAAATTTCCTCTTAAGCTTGCTTCCAAGATTGTGCCTTTTTCCAATAGAGTCAAACCTCATTTGGTCGCACCAAAGATGCCTTCAGTCGAATTAAATTATCCTTGAATCTCGTTGTTTTATTGTTGGACCGTTCTTGACATTTTTGGTCACACTAAACCTAACTTTGGTCAGACCAAATAGTTTATTAATTTTGCTATTTAAGCACTTAATTTTTAAGTCTTTTCTTTATCTTTAGTACTTGATTTCTTCTGATCTTTAACACGTCAAATCTTTCATTTTAAGATCCAAAATTTCATCGTCTTTAGAACTGCTTTAAACTTTAATTATATAAACTTGAGCATCTATTTATCATTAATTTAGAATTAACTTGCATGTAAAAAATATATGCTAGTGGATCAATTTAGGAGTTGGATGAAGCCAAATATATATATATATATATATATATATATATAGCTAGCTTAATACCACTCCTAAACCAGCATTTAGTCTCGAGCAAACAGGTGCGGTGGATTTTTGACCTGTTTCATGTCCATGGACACCGCATTCGTTGGACCTATCGTTACTGGTGGAGAGGGACGCCTTGTTTTTTAGCTACTTTCGGTGGTGCATGGTAAAAAGCTGTACCGCATGAGTTGGTTTTGCCTCAATCGATTATTCAGGTGCGTCGCCACCTATTGGGCCCACATGCTGAGATGATCCAATGAGTTAAACCTTCCATATAATCTTTAGTACCATAAATAAGATAAGATATTTGAACTGCAATCACTCTTCGGGATATTTCTAGCCTTTAATTTTTACAGTTGAATGTGACCCATTGAAAATTTTATTTTATAATTCTAAATTCATCGAAAGATTATCATGATAAAGATGATACGAAAGTAAGATTCCTAGGATCTCTATATCATAAAATCACATGGACGGTTCTGATCATCAGAGAACTTAGTATGTTGTCCCTAATGGGAAACGACACACGATTGAACCTGTACCGCGACAGATACAAAACTAACTCGTACGGTCGCATGTCCGATTGTCAGACGGATACGATCGGCTTAGATACCAAGTACAGGAACAGTAACGAACTAAGCAGGATTCACATGGTCCTGATGCAAAATTGGTGGGGCTGCTGGATCCGTTTTGTACAAGTGGGGTCCGTGTTTTTCTCATCCGGACCGTTGATGTAGTATGATCCATCGCTGATCGAGTATTCACCCAATTTTTTTTGATTAGATGATCATAACCATTCATTTATGACTATAAATTTTGGACCGTTGTTATGTTTTTTCCAAGATGGTTTATTTGTCGGACGCTGATCCAAAGGGTAACAACCGTTGATATAGAAGATCCTTGCGGTTTTCCTCAAATCAGTGGTTGGGATTACAGAACTATTGGTCCTGCCTGCACAAACTTGCCATGGCGACACTATTCAAGAAGCTCTAGTGCTCAGGATCTACGGTCCCTCATCATGGAAAAAATTAAAAAGCCTTCTTTTGTAAATCACATATATATATATATATATATATATATATATATATATATATATATATATATATGGTAAGATGGAAAGATACCAGAGGGCTTCCAAAAATATTCCAGTTTAATATATGGAGCCAAAGACGCCACATGCGATAGTCTCAAATTTCACACTAGTTAATGTATCCCCAACGTGGTCAAGGATAATGACTACTTTTTTTAGCATGTCTGATAATACAGTTTTATTTCTATTTGGAAAACCGGTTTAAAAAATTGATTTAAATTTGTGGGCCACACCGTGATGTATTTGACATATCTATGCTGTTCATTTTTTTTATCCTGACATTTTGGGCCATGAGCTAAAAAAAGAGCTGAATCCAATTCTCAAATGGCCCACACCAAAGGAAACAATATCTGTAAAACTTTCACCATCGAAAGTTGTTTCTTTCATGGGTCCCTTGTTGATGTTTATTTGTCATCTAAACTGTTCGTAAGGTCACACAGATATAGATAAGGGGAAACATAAATTTCAGCGCGATCCAAAACCTCTGGGTCGCAAGAAGTATTTAATGGTAGGCATTTGATTCATCATAGTTTCTTATGTGTGGTCTACTTGAGCTTTGGATTTGCTTTATTTTTGAGCTCATGCCCTAAATTCAGCTGACACTACGGATCAATGGCGTTGATAAGCTACATACATCATAGTAAGGCCCTATATTCATTTGGTAGCCGCCTCAATTTTAATGTTTACAGGGTGGATGTCAACATCTGCATAAGGAATGATGCCCTACTTATTTTAATAATCAATTACCCATTTACAAGGTAGTTAGTTACCTTTTGACATGGAAAATCAAACGGGCTCTAAGAGTTTCTAGAATTCCTTATTATCTACACAGCACTGTAATACTCTCAAGCTTTTTGTTTTATAATTCACCATTGTAAATATATATAAACTGGTAATAATTATTTACCACTATAATTACATCACCATTTTCAGGGCAAATGTTTATGCTTTGCTTTTTTAATGCAAAAATTGAGGGGTGTGAAATTTTATATGAGGCCCATTGTGATGTAAATGGTTTAGTTACGTTGTCCGTCTATTCTGTTAGCTGATTTTAGGGCATTTGGAAAAAAAAAGAAAAAGAAAAAGAAAAAGAGACAGATCCAAAGCTTAAGTGGTCTACACCACAGGGAACTGTGGGAATTGAATGACTACAATTAGGGCCTGTTTGGAAAGTGGTATTAAGTTGTATTAAGTGGGATTGCATTACTAAGCCCACTTTGAAATTGGAAATGGCATGTTTGGAAGGAGTGTGAGATGGGATTAAAATTCACTTTGTAGGCTTTGGAAAATGAGCCTTGTGTTAGAAAGTGTGAGATGAGATTACCAATCCCATGGATGATGGATTTTTGCTTCATCCAGGTTCAATTCAAGTGTAATTTGAAAGTAAATGTTGAGATTTGTTTATTATTTATTATTTATTTTTATTTTTTACAAACATTCCAAATATAGTATTAGAAAATATAGGATACACCCAATTCAGGGACAATACCTTACACATGCATTTATTGTAACTTTTACAATTCATCCATCTTAATCTCACCTAATGTAGCTGGCCAAACAAGCCTTTAAAAACTTCTTAGGGGGTTAATGTATAGTGGGACACAAAAATATGCTTGGTACAATTGGACGAAAAAAGGTCCTATAATGGAAGCGAGCATAGTCTGTCAAATCTAGGCCCAGGCGTGTCTAGATCGAAGAAATTTACATCAATTAAGGAGAAATTACCATTCGAAATGTGAACCGTTAATCGGCCATAACTTTTGATCCAAAATCATTATACGATGCATGATTTATGATTTATTTTATTTTATTTTATTGTAACAGGCTATCTGAGGTCAACTAACCTCATAACGGGTCGCGTCGATCCATTTTGCCAGAAAATGCTTACATCCAATTCAAAATAGTTGTTTTAGGAGAAACTTATTATTTTTAATAAGTTTTGATATTGACGCATCTCCTTCGTTTTAAAGTTTTAGTATTTGCAGTTTTCTTAGAAATTGCTTATAATTATTCTATAATCATTTGGCATAATTAAATTGGAACTTTTTATTTTTAATAAGTTTTACTATTTCAAATAAATTTTAGTTTAGTCGAATTAAAACTCTTAATTAGTTTTTTGTTTTCTTTTTATTTATAAGTGGTGCAATTGAGTAACTCTCAGCATTATTGAAAAATAAAATTTTGAAAATTTCTTTTTATATTGTGGATTCAAGAATAACCTTACATATTAAAGGTTACTTGAGATAGACGGTGATCTTTCTCCTCACAACTTTACTTATGTTAGGGCCCTAATAAAATTTAGATCAAGTTGATATTTGTGTTTTCCCCTTATCCATGTGTGTGAGACCGTTAGATAACAAATAAACAATTTTGTGAGCCCTAATAAGTAAAACCTTTCAATTATAGACCACCACTGTTTTTTGTGGTGTGGGCCACTTAATTAAGCTTTGGATATGCCTTGTTATAGTGCTCATACCTAAAATTATATGTTAGAGCAGATGAGTGGCGTGGATATGTCACATACATCATTTGTAAAATATATGAATTTCACTTCAAGGTAGCTCCACATGACTCCACCATGGGTGCCAGGGTAATTAATGTCATTAAACCATATCAGGTCTGACTGAGTCAAGTCAGAGTGGACTCAAACAAGTTCCACCGGACTCGCTCCGTCTCAAAACATCTTATTAGTCCTTACTCTTGCTACTGTGGTAGAGACTATTAGGAGTTTCAACACCAGGTCAAGGGATCGAGTACTAGTAGGTATTGAAATTCCACTATGGCATGAGTTTGTAAAAAATTAAAAATAAAAATAAAATAATCTTATTACATATATTTATCGGAAACTCAAATGATTATGAAAGCCACGTGAATCCATCACACATCACGCATGGATTTGTATGTATGGTACGTGCATGTATATAATAATATGTATGTACACCCAGCGCCATCGCTCAACTGACAAATTGGGTGGAGATACGTCGTTTCAACACTTGAGGTCTTGGTATCGAACCCCCGCGGGAGTATCGAACCCCAGCGGGGGTGGCTAACATAGAGTGTGTGTAATGACATGACATGGGTGTGTACGCCCCCCCCCCCCCAAATAATATGTAGATGAAGGCAACCAAAACATTAAAAATAATTTAAGATAACGTAATTTATGTGGAATCCAGCATGAAGGCACAACATGCATGTGGGTCACTCACATGGGATATGGTAGAGCCGGAAGAACCGCAATATGGCAGACCAATCTCAGTCGATCTACAGTACACGTGGCAGGGTGACGTGCCAATCAATACAGTCCAAACTAGTGGGTGCAATCATGGGTGGTTGATATTTCGATAATCTCACCCACCAACAACCCTTGTCCTCACTTTTCACCACTTTCCATCAATCAAATGTTGACCATTATTCTCTTCGGTCGTTGCTCTGGAGTCCACCGATCAGACGGCCAGGATCATCTGATTCATGTCTATCTTTAGTTATTCGCCATACATAGTAGGTCCCACAGGTTGGAACATCATGATTGATAAACCAACCTGCCAAGCATACTGTAGAGAGATGGCTCTACCGTATTTCGGTCCTCCCAGCTCCACCCTATCAACTCCCCACTCACATGAAATCAAGTTAAAACCTATTGAAACTCAAAAAAAAAATCATATCTGATTTATTTATTTATTATTATTATTTTAATTTTTTTATACACACTCACAACCCCCACACATACTCACACCATGATGGTCACTCAAGCCAATGACCCCTGTTCTAACTTTTGTGAGTTTACCACTTACGACACCCTGATCCATATCCCAAGTGGTAGGCTGAGTGAAAGATACCTCATTTCAAGACTAAGGTCTTCGTATCGGTCCTTAGTAGGGGTGACTAACAATGAAGCGTGAATTGACAGTGGGGTGTACTAACAAGCTAACAGAGAAAAAAAAAATTTACCACCCACGCATGAATAAAGAGTACCCCGTTCACACACTCACATTAATGAATTGTCACATCTAAAACGTAGAAAGGAGAGTTATTTAATACTCTGGCAGAGAAGGATGCTTGATAAAGAGGCATTTAGAAGTTGCACATGTGGCTTGTGTGGACTCAGCACATTTATAGAATAAGGGTAATTTTTTACTATAGGCACGACTTTTCACCTATTCGACCCAACGTGACCGACCACAAACTTAGATTATCAAAATAGACTACCGACCGTATGGAGAACCTATTTCAAACAAAAATAACCCTCCTTTTTCACGTGCTTCTTACCTTAACCGAGGGTATTTTGGACCATCCGCCGTCGTCTAAGTTTTCTGCCAGTGAAAAAACTATTTACCTTAAAAGATACTGTCTACTTTGCTAATTATTTCATCGAATAAACATAATTTTTGGCTCACCATACATTTAAGTGGGGCCTATAATTTAGACAATTTAATTCAGATAACTATGCCACATAAGCAATTTCTAAGTAATTTCTAGCTGACTGTACGTCATCCGTCACATTCTGTCGGTGTATCAAAGCTCTCGTTTACACCCGCTTTAAAAAAAGAAAGATATATACTTCAATTTTACGTAAATAATGATGGGTAAAAAAGTTGAAACCGGGCTTAAATTGAGGCCGTAAAACTTGTGGGGCTCATCATTACACATGTTTGATTCACGCGGTCCATTTGTTATATGTACGAAATTTAGCACATGAGTTAAAAAACTAAGGCAAATACAAAACCCAAGTAGACCCCACCACAGGAGATAAGGGAATCAAACATGCACTTATCATTAATAGTTAAAATGAGTGCAGTGCCCATAGAAATGTGTAATAGTCATCCAACTTGTCTATAACATCACACAGATATCGATGAATGAAGGGAAAAAATAAATATCAACTTGATCCAAAAGTTGTGTGGCCCCAAAGAAGAATTGAACCGTAAGTATTCAATTCCCATTGTTTCTCATAGTGTGATCCACTTGAGCTTTGGATCTACCTCCATTTTGGACTCATGCTTTATAATGAGTGGGAAAAATGGTTGGATGGAGTGGATCAAACATATCTCAAACATAGAAGCTTTCCCAACAAGCTTTACTTTATATCGCCATCAAGGTAAATAATAATGACCTCGGTCCTTACTCTCGCGCGGGTGGTCGACTCTAAGGAGTTTCAACTCTCGGTAAGGGTTCGACTACCCATAGGGGGTGAAATTCCACCAGCGTGAGTGTGTGGGAGGTGTGTGCGTGTAAATATAAATATATATAATAATAATAATAATAATAATAATAATAATAATAATAATTACCTATTTATACTTAAATTAGAAAGCAAACCGGCCCTAGAAAGAAAAGGACAACTAAATAGGATTTTGGTAGCATGCATTTAACCCCATGTTAGTTAGTGGTGGACAGTGGATTTTGAAAGGGATAGAATCAAGCCACGTAGTGGACCAGTGGTGCTGGCGAAATGGGCCATATTGATTTTGACTTTCATCTCTCATGTTGTTGGAATTTCCTTGCCAACTAAAGAGCGCCATAGAACTTGGAACATGCTGTAGATTCCTACATGAGAGTGAAAGTTTTCTTTTTGGCACTTTTGATTGGGATATCCTAAGACAGGTATGGACCTTTGGTACAAAATAAGGGCTTGTAGATCCACTGTGGATCTACAAGCCAACCATTATGTATGCTCCTTACATACATAATGGTGGTCGGTGGGGTACACCATTATGTAAGCTCCTTACGACTATGTGTTCCATCCATTTTGACGTCTCATTTAAGGTATGATCCAAAAAATGAAGCAGATCCAAATCTTAGGTGGACCACATCACAGGGAGCAGTGGTGATTGAAACCATTAAAAACTTCTTGTGGCCACAAAGATTGGGTGGGTTGAAGGGACCACACAAATATCAGCTTTATCCAAAGCTTTTGTAACCCACAAGAAGTTTTTAATGGTTAATCATCACTATTTTTCCCGTTGTGTGGTCTACTTGAGATTGGGATCTGTTTCAATTTCTTGGATTATGCCCTACAATGAGCTGTCAAAAATAAATGGACAGCATGGATGTAAGGACCATACATCACAGTGGGCCCCACAGTCAGCACCCATGTATATCTTCAGACATTATCAATAAAGGTTTATTTGACCCACATGAGCCTTTGTGCGCATCACAGATGCCATCCTAAAGTGGCCCCTACAATGGCGGCACAAATAAATGTATTTAAACTATTCTTCTTAATGGGACCAGCCTTTTTCAGGTGGTCCATCTTCATGGTGGGGCCCACCTTGTCCACTATAATTAGATCTTCCATATGCTTGCCAACCTGGTGTTTGAATGGCCTGTGGGGCCCACTTATGGGCAATAGCAATGGATAAGTCTCACGGAATTAAAACTCAGTATATTCTCAATTGGATATTTCATTTTCCACCTCATTTTTCTTAAAATTCAAAGTCAAATTAATGAAGATTGGGGTAAGATGAGAAATCAGATGTTTTTGTTCAACCTCTACTTAAATCTTCTTCATCCTTGGCTTTGTCAAAAGAAGGGCTTCACTCCAAATTAATGCAACTCATGTAAGAGAATCCAAGAAAAAAAATAAAAATTAATTGATATTTATTATTAATTAGGTCAGGTCTTGTATAAATGATCTAAATCATTGATTGTGTCTGAAAGCCATTGTAACTAAATTCTAAGATCTTTACACTATCTGCGCGAAGATTTCTAAGATCGTGTAGATATCATCTAATTCTGTGAGTTAAACCATCAGAACCTATCCCCTGACACTCGTGCAATGTACGAAAGTGCATGTGGGGCTGCCAAGCAAATTCTCTGTTTTTTTTTTTTTAATATTAAAACTAGAGAACCCATGTTGGCAGCAATTTTATATAACATTCAGGACGTGTTTGGATGCACAATCAAATCAGATTTCGATTATTAATCTAATGCAGTATAAATAAGCAAAATGAAAATTCCTAAACATTTTTACTGGGCCTACTTTGCTTCCATGCCTAACTGCTGAGTTGGCATTGAGTCGCATTTGTCAGTTGGAGGTTTTGTTCGTCCCCCTTCAATCTGATACTGTGTATGTACACAAAAGCGCAGCATGGCCAATGTTTTGGACGGTTCGGATCATGGGTGCATGGTTTGTTAAATCAATCATGTACGGCCAATTTTAACCCTTGGTTGGGAATGGTTTGTACTACTGTTGTCCGTCGATAAATGCATACCATGTGAAAAGTACTTGTTTGCGAGCATGTATCTGGAAATTACTCCATCTGCCACTCCACGTAGTTCTAGAACTTGGTGACCTAACCCAGGTAGACAGCATCGTCTACCAAATAGGCCATCTGGTTTGTTTGTGTTTTTCTTACCCAGGTTTGGCAATGGCTAAGGTTGAATCAGTTGGTTAGCCACGATGTTTTTTTTCAAATGTTTTCCTTTCGCATGGAATGACGGGATCTTGCATTAAAGTCCTTTAATAATAGGATCAAGTCCTTTTTATAACAGGATGCGGAAAGGAGTTTCTAAAACTATAAAAAGGGTTAGGATTTTTCTATGTATATTGTGTTGATGAGAAAAATACAAGAGAAATTATCAAAGGTGAGAGAAGGAGAAAAGAGAGAGAAGCTTATAGAAGGAGGTTTACTTATGGGGGAGATTTTCTACTTTGCAATTTATATCTGGTGCTTACCATGTCCTCATAATCGGTTAGATC
Organism: Magnolia changhungtana; assembly: GCA_030180095.1. Classification (NCBI taxonomy): domain Eukaryota; kingdom Viridiplantae; phylum Streptophyta; class Magnoliopsida; order Magnoliales; family Magnoliaceae; genus Magnolia; species Magnolia changhungtana. The sequence continues at coordinate 6,140,433 of JASAUF010000667.1, forward strand.
TCTTCGTTTTCTCTATTTCTCTTATTGTCCATCCACTCTGCGTGAGTGAAGAAGGTTATAACGTTCTACTTCATAGTGGATTGTTGATGGACGAGGTCCCATGGTTTTTACCTCTTTGAGGTTTTCCACGTAAAAATTTTTGTGTGGTGTGTGATTGATGCATTGATTATTTTCATTGCTTTATTATCCATATTTGGTTTGTTACGGGGCTAGATCCTGGTTTTCACCATGCAAGGCCCCCAACAAAGTGGTATCGAGCTAAGTTCATTGAAACGGGTATGATCAGTTTGAATTATGGAAGGTGGCTCAAGAATGATCGGCCTCAATGGTTCTAACCTGACCATATGGAAGGCTAAGATGGAGGACTTGCTTTATTGCAAGGACTATATTCTCAATCTCAGCATATCGGCAAAATCCAAGGATATACTGATGATGATTGGAAGAAGTTGGACCGAAAGGCGGTTGGGTTTATTAGACAATGGTTGGATGATTTTGTGTTCTACCATGTGTCTATCGGAAACTCTGTGCCACGTGAAGCTATGACTAAAATTACAAAATTTGTATGAGAGGAAGACATGACAGTAATAAGATATTTTTGATAAGGCGACTTGTAAATCTCAAGTTCAAGGATGGTGGTTCAACTGTGGTCTTGGAGCATATGAATGAGGTGGTAATATAGTGAACCAACTCACCTCATGAAGATGGTCCTGGATGATGAATGGTGCTTTACTATTGCTTAGTTCATTGCACTGACGGTTGGGAGACATTGGTGGTGTCTCCAGTAAACAGGATGGAAAGATATCCATGGAACAGTAACGTTGTCTCTTCAATGAGGAGACAAGGAGGAAGTCTCGGGGGTCTACTCAAGAAGAGGCTCTTGTGACGCAGAACGGGGAGAGGAAAGAACAGGAAGGGCGGGAAGGCGAGATAAATCAAGAGGCAAGTCGAGTAACGTAGAAAGAGGTTGAATGCTTGAATTGTGGCAGAAGGGTCCTTCTACAAGACATGAATGTCGTGGTAAGAAAACGACAAGAAAGGAAAAGGAAGGAAGAAGAATCTGATTCATCTGCGGTCGCTTTAGATGGCGACATGGTAGTTATTCTTTCTACGGATCACGATGTATGTCTCACGGCCACGAGTCGGGCACTCATGGGTGATGACTCGGGAGCTTCTTTTCATGCGACTCCACACGAGGACTCCTTCTCACAAGCTACAAGTCGGGTGATTATGGGTGTGAAGATGGGAAATTCTGGCGTATCAAAGATCGTGGTAGAGTCGGTGATATTTTTGTGAAACCGATGTGGGCCGCACATTGGTTCTCGAGAACGTGAGGCATATCCCGGACCTTCGCCTCAACTTGATATCGACGGAAGGTTGGATGATGATGGAAATGAAAGCCGGTTTCTTTGGTGGGCGATGGAAGCTCATCGAGGTTCATTGATCGTGGCTAGAGGAAAAAATGTTGCACCTGTACAAGGCAAGTGTCGGTATGTGCAAGGGTGGGTTGAGCGGCGGAAGATTCGGCTATTGACATGGCAGTGCGTTCAGGCCACATGAGTGAAAAAGGGCTTCCATTTACAAGCGGAAGCAACTCCTTCCAGACGTGACATGTATGCCTCTAAAACATTGTCTTGATTGTTTATCGGGAAACAACATAGAGTTTCATTCATTAAAGCGCTTCTCATGTTAATAAAGTGCATGCATTAGATTTGGTTTATTCGATGTTTGTGGTCTATGAGGACAAAAACCTTGGGTGGGGCATTGTATTTTGTCACTTTTATAGATGATGCACTAGGAGGGTTTGGGTTTATGCTTTGAAATCCAAGGACGAGGTCTTTGGTGTGTTTAAGTTGTTTCATGCTATGGTCGAGAGAGAGACGGGTAGACCATTGAAGTGCATCCCACCGACAATAAGTGGTGAATACATTGGCGACTTTCACGAGTAATGCTATGCAAGTCCCGGGGTATACTGGCATGAACAGACGGTTCCAAGACCCCTCGGCATAATGGTGTAAAAGTGAGCGAATGAATCGCACCATTGTTGAGAGAATCGGATGCATGTTATCTCATGCGAAGTTGCCCAAGACGTTCACGGGGAGAAACTAATGCCCGGTGTATTTAATAAATGGTCTCCATCGGCCCCGTTGAATGGAGAAGTACGAGAAGGTGTAACCGGAAGGATCCATCGTACGGTCATCTCGGGGTGTTTGGATGCGGGGCATCCGTTCACGTACCAAAGGACGAGAGGTCAAGCTCGATATGAAGATCGGGCGGTGTGTGTTCTTAATGCGGTGATGAAAAAATCGGTTACGGGTTATGGGATCCGACCGAGAAAAAGCTCGTCGGGAGCGAGAGATGTGGTTTTCTTTGAAAATCGGTGTATCGAAGACATTGGTAAGCCGAGAGAAGAACCGGCCTAGTTCGGGTGAGCTAGAGGACATGGATCCGATTACTCCTCCCATGGTGCCACGATGACGGGGGATCAAAGAAGGTGCAGAGGACGAGAGTTCCTTCGGAAGATGGACCGGGGAGCATCAAGTTTTGATCCACTGTTGAGCCACGGGTGAGGAGGTCATCTAGGGACGGATACTTTGTCAAGAGGTACTCGCCGCATGAGTACATTATGCTAACCGATGGGGAGAGCCAAAAGATTATTTCGAGGCCTGGCCGACGAGCATAAGTGGGAGTGGTTGAAAGCTATGCAAGAGGAGATGAAATCCTTGCATAAGAACACATTTATGACATGGTGAAATTAGGAGAAAGCTCAGCAATAAGTTGGTGTTCAGAAAGAAGATTGAGCAGAAGAATTCACAGACGAGGTTCAAGGCCAGACTTGTGGTGAAAGGGTTTGGTCAGAGAAAAGGCATAGACATCGAGGAGATATTCTCACCAGTGGTGAAGATGACATCCATACGGGTATTGCTTGGGTTGGCAGCTAGCATGGATCTGGAGATAGAGCAGTTAGATGTTAAAACTGCCTTTCTCCATGGTGACCTGGAAGAAGAGATCTACATGCACCTTTTGAGGGGTTGAAGTCAAAGGCAAGGAGCATATGGTGTGTAGGTACGAGGAAGAGCTTGTAGATGGGTGGAAACAAGCTCCACGGCAATGGTACAAGAAGTTCGACTCGTTTATGTTGAAACATAGGTATGACAGAACGGAGTCGGACCACTGTGTGTTCACGCCCAAGTTCTCAGATGGTGATTTCTTAGTTCTGCTATTATACGTTGATGACATGCTCATCATGGGAAAAGACATCAAGAAGATCGACAGGCTGAAACAGGAGTTGGGCAAGTCTTTTGTGATGAAAGACTTGGGCCCGGCTAGACAGATCTTAGGAATGGAGATAACCCGTGACAAAAGCAACAGGAAGCTCTGGCTGTCACAAGAGCGGTATATTGAGAAAGTTCTAGAGCGGTTCAATATGAATCTGTAAAGGTTGGTCAAGTACTCCACTAGATGGTCACTTGATTGAGCGACGGCGGTGTCCCAAGACGAATAAAGAGGTGGAAGAGGTGCGGAAAATACCCTATCTGCGTGGCCACCAGGAAGTTTGATGTATGTTTATGGTGTGTACACACATAGCATATGCGGTTGGTGTTGTCAGTCGGTATCTTGCCAATCCATCGGCAAAGAACATTGGCGGCGGTGAAATGGATACTACGGTATCTAAGAGGCTCATCCAGTTGAGCCATGCTATGGTGACGGAAACCTGTGTTAGAGGGCTACGATGCAGATATGGCGGTGACATAGACTCAGGAAGTCTACATCGGGGTTCATGTTCACATTTGCAGGGGGAGCGGTTTCACGGAATTAAAGCAAGTTATTCTCAGAAGGTCGTAGCATTGTCAACTACGGCTTCTTAGTACATTGCAAATCAATGAGGCATGTAAAGAAATGCTTTGGATGAAGAGGTTCCTCTGGGAACTTAGCCTATGCAACTCATGTAAGAGAATCTAAGAAAAAATTTTAATTGATATTTAATTAAGGGGAGGAGCACGTGGTCTATTGCGATAGTCGAGTGCTATACACTTGAGCAAGAATCCAAGTCGAGCATTCCAAGTCAAAGCACATAGAGATTTGGTATCATTGGATCGAGGATACTTTGGAACAAAAGGTGTTACTGACTTGAGAAGGTCCACACAGACGATAATGGGTCGGATATGATGACCAAGGCCTTGCTTAAGGGCAAGTTTGAGGTTTGTAGAAACTAATTCTGGCTTAAAAAGAAGGTGATCCTCTCTGGGTCAAAAAGGGGGAGATTTGATGGGTTTTTGACCCGTTGTCCTTTCATGGCCCGGGATGCGCAAAGTCCTTTCGCAACCAGGATGCGCAAGTCCTTTTTCGTTAACTAGGATGCGGAAAGGAGTTTCCTAAAACTATAAAAAGGGGTCCAGAATTTTTCTATGTATATTGTGTTGATGAGAAAAATACAAGAGGGCTAAAAGGTGAGAGAATTCCTAAACAGAGAGAGAAGCTTATAGAAGGAGGTTACTGTGTATGTACGCTCGGGGAGGTTTTTCTACTTTGCAATTTATATCTCGGTGCATTCTATGTCCTCATAATCGGTTAGATCTCTTTTTTCTCTATTTCTCTTATTGTCCATCCACTCTGCGTGAGTAAAGAAGGTTGTAAACGTTCTACTTCATAGCAGATTGTTGATCATCGGGCGAGGTCCCGTGGTTTTTACCTCTTTGAGGGTTTTCCACGTAAAAATCTCTTGTGTGGTGTGTGATTGATGCATTGATTATTTTCATTGCTTTATTATCCATAATTCTGGTTTGTTATGGAGGGCTAGATCCTAAGGTTTTGTGCAAGGCCCCCAACAAGCCCAAGCTCGACCCATTTACTAAATGGGCCCAACACATGATCCATTCCCCTCTGGCCTGACCCGAGCTTAAAAATTCATCAACCCCAACCGAACCAGATTTAAGAATAGATTATGACACTAGGGCTATGTACAACCTAGCTAGGGCATTCGCCGTTGCCTTTTCCCAACTAATTCGGGTCAGGTAGCTAAGGCATACTTATATAGGTAAAAACAAATCATTTATACTTTTCTTCTTTATTTTGTTTTGGATTTTGGGTCAGAATTTCTATGGACTGGTCGGGTTGGGTAGGGTTCAACTGGCCTATTTACTTAAATGGGTCACACTTTTGCCTGAGCTTGACCCACTACTCATTTAGCTTGGTCCGAACCCACCTCAAAAGTGATTCGAGCCAGTTGACCCGCAGGTCGACCCAAGCCATTGCCAACCTTATCCTTAACCAACATATATACTCGTACTATTCTAAATATCCATTTCTAGTTAAATATTACTTTTAGTCTAATTATTAGAGTCACTGAGTCCACCTGACCAAACTGGACGTCTGAGTTGAGTTCTGGGTTTTTAAATTATGGTCCTTTTAACTTGAAGCGTCTCTTATGATGAGAAGGTTGATGATGGATCATGTTATGGAGAGACTAAGTAATATATAGCTAATAAACTATAGTCCAAATTTCTATATAATACATAGATGCTCCAATGAATTGAATTATAATTATTAGTATGGTGAATTGATTTGAATTATGACAACTAGCCTGATGAATTGGAACATCTATATATATATATATATATATATAGTGTAAAGGCAGTCATGTACGTCCCATCACAAGTGCTACCACGGCTGACAGGTGCAAATTACAGGTGGTCCATTTCTAGGTCCAGCATTGTAAATGTTCAAGCCCAAACATAGAGCTAGTACATTTAGCAGGTGGGCCATGATGTTATAGAGGAAGAATCATCAAGATACACGTGGAGGTTATTCTTTTCCAATATTGTAATAATGTCAATGTCACCAAGTAGAAGATTATGGTAACTTTTGGAAATATATTGTAATAATAAAATATAATTCTTAGTGCGGTTCCTATTTTAAGATTTAAACAAGAGGAAAAGGTTAAGGAGTATTTTTCTACTTTGTGAGATTTGACTCCTGCAAGAGTATCTTCACGGGTATCTTGTTGTTTGTTCTTCTATAAATGTTAGAAACAATTCGACGGGTGAGAAAATCTTGGCCATTGATTTTCAGCCTTCAATTCATTTTGTTAAAAAGTGGCCCCTCCGATAAATGGACCAAACTAATTCTTGGGTGAACTCTAAATAGTGGTATCCCTTTGATGAATGGCTAGGATCTAGCATCAATGGGCCATGCTAGTACATGTGTGGCATGCATGTGACCTGCTCTGTACATGCGTGTGTGTTTAGTGAAGGTCTATATGGATACTATAGTTGCAAAACTGCCAATGCTTGTTTGGGTTTAGAGAAATGGAAATATAGAGTTTGTAAATTCATACTTGAGAAATTTTGGACTTGGCAGCTGGAATTTAGCAATCCTGAAGTTTGCTATTCAATAACTAAGAAATCCATGGATTTTGCAAGCATTTGTTGCTGACTATTAACAATCAACACATGTTCTAAATCAAATCTCTGATTCCAAATAAGTCCAATATCTAATAGATGTGGCCATGAATGGTTGAGATAATACAGTTGCAAATTTGAAGTCTGATGGGTGAGGCCATTTTGGTAACTTAAGGGGAAATCTTTTATTGGGAGTTGCAAAATTTCAACCGAAGGAATGAAATAATCTTCAAATAATCCAAATACATTGAGCAGAATCTTATTTTGAAATATTGTGATACAAGCTCCATCCAAACAGGTTATCAAAATTAATAAGGTGGGCTCGCATAATGGACATGGATTACCCGCATCAAAGTGTGACCCCTCGTGATTGATAATCCACATCAAGTGGACCTTACCTAATGGATAGTTTACATCCAAGGTCTTGCATGATGGACAACTTTTATTTAAAGTCGCCCAATATGATGGACGATTCACATAAAAGGTGTGCCTCGACTATAAAAAGTGGGCCCCATATGGTGATTATAAAGGTAAGGCCTATTCTATGAACACATCCAACGTGAACTCCACGTGATGGATAGTGGACATTGAGTAGCCTCATGTAAAGGACCGTTAGCACACTTGATGGATGACTTACATCAATGTGGGCCCCACATAATAGAGGTCCACGTGAAAGGTTTGCCACTGATGATGAATGGTCCGCATCAAAGGTGGGCTCTATATGATTTATGATTCACAGGACCACATCTAACGTATGACATAATGGGTGGCCCAAATGTTTTACAACATGAAGATTGTAACCATCTACATGTTTATCTATTGTAAGATCCACTAAAATAATTATTTGGGTTGCTCTTAAGTCTTATAATGAAATTATTATAATTTTTAATAATGACATCAACTCCCTATAAAAAGTTATTAGAAGGTTTTACTAAATATACTTATTTCAAATAAAAGTTTTTATTTATATATTTTGAAAATATAAATTTTAGAATTAAAAAAATCATTAAAATAGCTCTTAAAAAAACTTAATAAAATATTTCTTATTTGACCAGGTGCACTGCCACATTTCACCATAGATCTCAAAAATAAGTCCAAAGAGGTGAAGACTTAGGTGGGCCATACTATATGGAACAATGTAAAGTCATGCATAAGAACTCTATATGCACGTGGTGTGGACCACATGAGTCTTGGAATGTGTTCATTTTGGGGGAATCCATTCATACTGGTGTGGTGGGTCAGATGGATGGATTGGATGGCATATACACACCGCTGTCGACCCCCACACACTCTGGATGATTTTAATGGTGGGACTTCCCATCTCAACTGTTGCCTGTGGTGTAGCCCACCTGACTTTTGAATCGGCCTGATTTTAGGGGCCTGATCTAAACAAAAGGTGGCACACCTGATGGACGGGGTAGATCTTATACACATGAAGTCCTTCTTCCACGTCACCGAATAGTCACACCCACCTGACTGCGCGGAGTCGTGCAAGCGTTTCGTTTAAACCGTCCATTTATGTCCACCATAGGAGCGGATTGCCTGTTACCACAGAGGTATCTCTGTGCCCGGAGCTGTGTGGGGCCATAGAGATGTCCGTGACAAATCCAGTCCGTCCATCTGTTTTGAAAGACCGCAATAGGACAGGATTCTGAAAACTCATATCGGCCATACCACACAAAACAGTGGGGATTGAACGCCCGGTGGTGACAGAAGTTCTCAATCAGGATGATATTTGTTCCTACAATTTATCTGAGTGGTAATAATTATATGAACGGTTTGGATGACATATATAAACATCATGGTCAGCTCCAGGAAAGTTTCAATGGTGAACGTTGCTGTTCCCACTGTTGTATTGGTGTGGCCCACCTGAGTTTTGGGTCTACCTGATTTTTAGAATCCTGTTTCTATTGTGGCCTTTCCAAACATATGGACGGAGTAGATTTATCACGGACATCTCTGTGGACCCCACACAGCCCACACAGCCCTTGAACAAGACCAAAAGCCCATGATCAGTACGGCCCGTCAAAATAAAAAAATAAAAAATAAAAAATCGGGTAATCCAATCAACGGTTCTACTCTGGAAGCAATTTGTTTTTGAGTCGGATCGTCTCTCGTCAATCCCTCTTCTTCTTCAGGTAATAGTCTACATAAGATCATCTCTATTGAGAACATTCAACTTCATCCAGCAATCTTATTTACTTCGGCATATATCAAGAAACCACTTCTCAACATGTGAGATCTACTTATGGTGATGAATCACAAAAGCTGCCAATATTCAGATTTCCATAAATGCCTATTTGTTTTGAGAGAAAACTCTGAAATACCATTTAAAAGAATACGAATTCCCCCAATGCAACAGTTGCCTCTGTTTCACAAGAAAAGATGGGGAACTCAATTTCCTTTTCCTAGCTTTTCCTCAAAAAACAAGGAGATACAGCTCTTGCCTTTTGACCATTAACCTTTTAACATGATTTGTAAAACAAACAACAATAAGGGAATCTTCTTCTTCTTCCCCCATTTGGGGTTTTCCATTTCCTCGTTTTGGTTTCATTCTAAACAAACAAGCCCTAAAAGAAAAAAGTTTGAGAATTGAATTAATTCATTTTGCTAATGTTAATGAGTTACAAAACACACACTATAATAAGAACAGCTTAGGGCCAGTTTGGATGCCTGTAAGTTCTTTTAAGTTGTAAGTGACTTACTTACCTGTAAGTTACTTACAGGTAACCTGTTTGGATGTAAGTTGTAAGTCACTTACAGGTAAGTTAGATGACCTGTAAGTTACTTACAGGTAGAAAGCTGAATATTCTCATCGAGCAGAGCTTAGATTGGGGAATCATTCTAAAATGTTATAATCATATAAAAAAAAAAGGTGGGATCAAATATTTTATTTTGTTAAGCCCATCAAGATGAATATTTGAGATAATTATTAAGCTAAACCAATCATCAAGTGGGCCAAGTAAATTCAAGGTGGGTCCACGGCAGAGGTAACACCCACTACCGTGTTACCAGTAACGCAATCAGACTGCGTATTGAGTTGCTGCTATACTTTTTTTAGACTAAGTAAATTCAGTTGGGCCCACTGTAAATGTATACGGTTTATCCAATCAGTGCATCCATTTTTTCATCTAGATGTAGACGTTGAGCCATAAATTTAAGAATATCCAAAGCTCAAGTGGACCATACCACAGGAAACAGTGGAAATACTGATTGGATCGTTGAAACCTTTCTAGTGCCCATAGATATCTTTATTTGTCATCCAACATGTTCATAAGATCACAAACACCTAGATGAAGGGAAAAAAAAATAAAATCAACTTGATCCATAACTTCTGTGGCCCCCCAAAATTTTCAACGGTATGCACTCAATTCACACTATTTCCTATGTTGTGGTCCACTTGATCTTTGGATATAGCTAATTTTTAGGATCATGACTTAAAAATAAGTATTAAAATGGATGGACAGTGTGGATCAAATACATATATCATGGTGGATCCCACAGATTTTACGGATTACTCAGCACGCGATCCCTTCTGTTTTCAAAGGAGAAAAAAAGGGTAGATGAAACCCTACCGTTTTACCGTTTTAGGAGGAGAAGAGACGGAGAGAGATTGCAGAGACGGAGAGAGATTGCAGAGACGGAGAGAGATTGCAGAGACGGAGAGAGATTGCTATAATGGTGGTTGGTGGGTTGGTGCGTTTCTCCCTCTTCCCCTCTTTTTAAAAATCTGACCATTGAGCCTGTAAGTGACTTACAGGGAAGTGACTTCCCACCCCCATTCCCCTGCAATTTTTTGTTAGATTTGCCTATAAGTGACTTACAGGTGATTTTTCTCCCCCAAACACCACCTGTAAGTGACTTCCCTGTAAGTCACTTCCCACTTACCCAACTTACAGGCATCCAAACAGGCCCTTAGCTAATGTTAGACTAAGCCTTCAAACAGAAACAACTAAGAAAGGGAAGAGTGAGTGAATACAATTATGAAGACATTCGTCCACATAACTGATGCAGGACAACTAACCACTTGCTCTAAAAGCTCGAACTGATAGAGCATGGCGAATCAATTCCTTTATCTCATAGCCCATGCCCCACATCCCATGGGTTAGGACATCGGCTGAACTCTCCTCGTGGGCCCCACATCACATGGGTACCGCCTCACACAAGCCACCTGCCTCACATGGGCCACCCACCACGAGTGTGCCCTTGCATCCCACAGGCCACCCCACTCGAGTTCGGTGTGAAAATACCCCTGCATTAATAACCCAATAACACCAACACTCTCTTAGAAAAAAGACTTCCCATTACTTCTAGTTTTACGTCGGGGAGAGTGTATTGGAGCCTTACATACATCTGTGAACCTGCAAAAATGATTATTGAATTTTACATTAATGTTAGTTAGTAAAAAAGGGGTTAAAACAGATACCTATATGAAAATTAACTTAAACTAAACCATAAATCTTGGGCCCTATCATGTGCTGTAACTCAAAAATCTGCTAAAAAGATAATGGTAACTAGCTGATTAGCGGACATCGTCTAATGGACAGTTAAACAGACAATAGACAACATTCTGGATTCATGGGCCGCTCATGAATGTTTCAACAGTAGGTGTCTAAAAGGTTGGTTGATGATGTCATTTTCATCCAAATAGAGATCAGGCATCAGACAATATGCCAGATTGGCATCAGGCTATTCTTAACAGTAAACCCTTGAGAACAAGTTTAAAGGTATCGGGTTAATTTTTATATTTTCAGTTTTTCTGCCTCTGCATCATTATGGTTATGTCATTGCCTCTTCTTTAAACTGATTGTTCATTACCAACTGAAAAATGGTTTCTTTCTCCTGGCCTTTAATTGGGTGGTTTTGCTTTGTTGTTCCTTGGGATTAGTTTGAATTCCCTCGAATGAAATGGACCCACTAATCTATGGTCCCACATCCATGTCGACATAGGATTTTCCAAGTGCGGAAAAGCATCATTCAAGTCCTATTTTGTCCATGGATTGATTTTTTTTTTTTTTCCCTGTCATCTTCTCTTGATTGTTGTGCTCCTCTGTTGAGTATATGGGACAACAGATTGAAAAATTTTATGAGGAGAAGATCAGCTAAACCAACCAACATTTTGAAGTCCATGTCAACGATCAACATCCAACCCCAAATCGCCTAAGAGCTCCTCTGGTGTACACGATTTCCAAACCATATCAATGTGTGTCTACCAAGCTCATTGCTCTTGTGATTAAGTCTTTAAGAGCCGAGAAATACCTTAGGGATGGCGGGAGCACAAAATATCTTTCCTTAGCTTAATATATCTCTGTTTGACATGGGAAGATTGGTCTCTTAGCCTCCCGAATTGCGTAGACTTGTCCCTGAAGCAAACCGAGACTGAAAATGACCCAATATGGTCTCTCAACCTCCCAGAAGACCTTGTTTCATGCGACCAACACTCCACCCGCCGTGCCTTTAGCATTTAAGGATGCCCAACCTGTATTCTTAATCCCCCAGATAGAGCACAACTTGATATCATTGAACACGTCTGACTTGGTCTCTTGCAAAGCCAAAATTTGAATTTTGTACTTGTTGTAGACTTCTTTGATCTGTCGATGTTTATCGGGGGAGCCCAACCCCCTGATATTCCAACATAGAACCTTCATTGGCAAACTTGTCTGAGACCCTTGCCCTTTTGGGCTTCGCTGTTGCTCCTAGGATAATCATAATTCACCGAGCTTTCTAGGCTGAGAAGTTCTCTCCACCCCTTTGGGAATTTTGGTTTCGATTGATCTTTACTCACCTCCCTCTGTCTGAGATTTCTTCTATCCTCTACAAATTTTATAAAGGTCCAAACATTATTGTCTTGAGCACCAAAGGTTAGGTCGATAGATTTTCCCACACGGCCAAGCATGTCTTTGTACCAATTGGTCTTTGCCTCTTATAGCGCCTTGGACCTCGATGGGACCTCATCGATAAAGAAGGGGATGGGAGAGGTCTTGTCTTGATAAGGAATATCTCTAGCCGCCTGAAGAGGGGTGACGTCGAGGGCATCCGCGAAAAATTCCATGCCACCTCAATGCCATTCTATCTGACGCAAGCTGAGTCATTGATGGCCACTATCGGGAGAGCATTAGAGATTGAGGGTGCGACTGGGGAAGAGGAGAAAGAAGACGCTTGACCTATCTCTTGACGATTTGAAATAGGCAAGGAAGGCCACTTGATAGAAGATATGTGATTATTAAGCAAAAGGGGCGAAACGTGTGCTTCAGGAGGCACGGGCGAGGAACTACGTAGAATTGGCGTATAAGACGCCCTGACATTAGAAAGTGAAGCACTTGCCAATTCGAGACATGTGTTAGAACCTGCCGATGCGCATGCAATGAGAGACTTACGTGTGGGGCATCAGAGGTAGATATGTCGGCTTCACAACTTGAATCAGGGGTAAACTCGGGCGCTGACATCAAAAAATTGATGCTAAAGATCTATTGGAATTCTTCAAAAGAAAGAAACTTGAAGATCTTAAGTTCTTTTACTCTATTCAATTTAATGTATTTATCCAACCACCGACGTATCTCTTTGATTGTATTTGATGTCTCTTGTATGCCAATCACAACAATGACTTATATAATCAAGTGTGAAATCAGTTACTGATTACATAATAGGTTTAAAAAAATGGATATAAAGCACTTATAGTGGGAGGTAGTAGGTGGCTATCCTCGTTTGTAGGGCATCTTTAATAACCTGATGGAGATAAATACATCAATATAACTATATATCTGGACACAATATTGATGAATACATAAGTATATTATCGTATTATGACATCTTATTGAAGCCATATTTAGTATGACATGGTGAGTTATTTCTCCTTCTCTTGGATAATGTTGATCAAATTTAAAATGATTTAAGATGCAATGGGTAAAAAAGTATGGAATGAACTCATTGCGATTGTTTCTCATTGAATGCAGGAAGAGATCGTTCTATCACGAAACGTCAATTATACTACTAGATATGCTCCATCAAAGTTTTATGATTTTATTAAGAAACTAACCTTGAAGGATGAACATATGAAAGCAATAGCAGATACTCCTTTTAAAGGATTTGTGTGTTTTTCCGAAGTTTCTAGTTCAATGCACATTTTTAAACAGTCTTCTTGTCAGAATTATTTATCATACAAATTGCCACATAGAGAAAATACTTAGTCTTATCTACACACTTATGTTTATAAGACATAAATGATGAGAGAAAAACTAAATGATAACATAAGAAAAAAAATGCTTTGAGTTATGTCCAAATTTTGAATTACTTCACCCCCAAACCATCCATATTCAAAGCAAAAGAGCCAAAACATCAAAGGGTTAAAATAATCCAAAGAGAGTTTTTTATTTGTTCTTCATCCTCCATACAATGTGAGAAACATCATATAAATAGTTTCAATCATTGAAAGGCGACCCACAATAAAAAGCTAAGGTCTTTGGCTATTGTAAATTGTAATAAGGCAGATTGGCACATATTCTAGCAAATCCAAGCTAGATTCCATTCTAAGTCAACTTTGAAGTAATACTTACTATATATTGGAGCCGAGTTCCTCAACATGGATAGTGGGGAAGGTAATTACATTTATGTACTTAATTTCAATACTCAAAACAAAAATTAGACATATTAGGTAGATAGAAAGGTTAACATAGATGCATAAGCGGAAGAAAAACACAAGTTTCTTCTTATGAAGTGGGAGGAGGTTTGTAAGCCATGGGAACTAGGTGGCGAAGGTTTGAGAAATTTGGCTACAATTAACGATGCTCCGATAGGAAAATGGGTGTGGAGATTTTGGGGTAGAGGAGAACTCCTTATGGAAAGAAGTAGTGGAAAGGAAGTATGGGGTGGAAGAAGGGGGCTGGTTGACTTGGTCCTCATCTTTGTATGGGGCTTCCTTGGTGTGGAAAGCGGTTGCCCAGTTGAGGAACAAGGTGTAGGAAGGTGTTGGTTTCTCCTTAGGGGATGGGCTGAAAATCAAGTTTTGGGAAGATATTTGGGTGGGGGAGCAAAAATTGGGGAGGTATTTCCAACGTTGGCTTCGGTTGCTTTGGGGGAGGGGATGCTAGTGGCGAAGTGCTTCTCAATACTAGGGGATGTTTGCATTTGGTCCCCACCTTGTAAAAGGAATTTATATGATGAAGAGGTCAAGGAGCTAGTGGCTTTGCTTGCCTTGCTTGCTAAGGTAAGGCCGGTGCTATCAGAAGCGGACTTGTTGGTGTGGCGCAAAGATAGATCCAGGAAAATTTCAATAAGATCATTCTACAGGTACTTGGAGGGAGGGGATACAAGTAATGGGATAAGCCTGTCCGCCCAAGTGTGGCATTATGGTGCGCCTTCAAAGGTGGCGGCTTTTGCTTGATTAGTTGGGTGCAGCAAGGTTCTGACGGTTAATAACCTCAGGAAAATAAATATGGTTCTCCCAAATGTCTGTGTTATGTGCTTTCGGAATGAGGAAATGGTGGACCATCTTTTTATTCATTGCACCTTTGCGAGTTAGACATGGCATCGGTTCTACAACCTCTATGGCATAATGTGGGCCTCACCTAAATCAATCAGTCAATTCTTCTTTATGTGGCATGACGGGGTGACCAGGAATGTGGGTCGAAAGGTGTGGCGGCTTGTGGTGTTGGCGGGTATGTGGTTCTTATGGTTGGAAAGGAATAATAGAACATCCAGAAATTGCTTGGGCTGAGTAGAGGAGGTGTTTAGGGTAGCGAAATTTCATGTAAGAGAATGGGCAGTGGCCGCGAAGGTCGTTGATCAATTCTTGGCCACTTGGGCTGAGCTATAAAGGTTCTTGGGGTGTTTGTATAGGTTTTCATGTCTGTATATTCTGACTTCACCCTCTTTTTTCAATAAATTTTTGTTCTTATCGCTTAAAAAAATAGATTTGTAATTTTTTAAGTGTTTATCATCTTCAACCCTTAAATCGATATCTCCACCCCAACAGGGATAATTTGGCCATTGTAATTTGCTTTTACCACAAAATGCATCTCCACTGCAAATGACTAGGATCAAGAAGGCGTTATGGCTATTAATCAAACACTATCATGACCACATTACTCTTGTGAGGGTGGTACTACCAAATTTATGGGTAAAAATATCATATGGAAAAAATATCACATAATCAAGGTATTCCGTAATGGTAATGGTAGCCATAATGACCGTCACTATTACCTTTATGATAAGGGTCATAACGACTATTACGGCCCCTATAACGGCCATTATGGTCTCTTTTTTATTGAAAGGAAAAAACCCGAAAGACCTGTATTTGCCCCTTAAAGTTGAAAAAAAATATGAAAAACATGTATTTGCCCCGTAACAAACCATTACGGGTTTGTTATACAACCTTTATAGAGGGTGTAACGAGCCATTAACGATGATTACATGTCATTTTTTTTTCCATGATGGCTGTTACGGCCGTTACGGCCATTACGACCTTGTAACATGTAACGATTGTCACTGTTACCTTTACGTAATGGCCTCTACGATACATCATGCATATAATATTTTTTAATAAAATAATTGGAAACCAAAAGGATATAAAAATGTGGAAGAACAAGAAAACATCGATCCTTCTGATCTAAAGAGCCATTTTTAGACATGTAGTAAGCAAAGGAAAGAAAAAGAGAAGCATGCCTCTAGATCATGCGATGCTCTGACCAACAACATGTAGGGTTCCCTCTCCAATAGCAAAAATGTCAATAAACAAAACAAAGGTCCCTCGAGATGCCCCTTCTCTCTCTCTCTCTCTCTCTCTCTCTCTCTCTCTCATTTAGTTTCAAGGTAGTATGATTTGGTGGTGTTTGAAAAATGGTGGTTTGAAAGGTTATCGAATGTATGACTATCATACACACATTTGAATGGATGAGAGAAAGGGAGAGAAATTATGATGCAACAGGTCTAGAGCGCTACAATCACTTCTCACATGCTTCAATTTTGTTTTACGTTATTCAATTCCATAGAGACTGGGACTCAGGCCCTAGTTTATGTGTGAGAGAGATGCGAGAGTTAAGAAAATTGACTCAACCTATACAAATCACATACACTCCAAGCCTATTCAATATCAAATAATAATACGTGCACAAAAAGACTAATATGTACGCTCACATAACATCACAAGTCAATAAAAGAGGAAAATGGAACAACTATTTGCATCCATCCCACATTGATTTTAGTACAATCAATTTCTCATTTTGGTACTGAAATTGTACAAATGCATACCATTTTCAATACCCAAAATACAAAATGTGGGTTTGTAGATTAATCATGGTGGTGTAGATATCAATCCACGGAAACCTGGAAAAAAAATACCTATAGATGGAGAGAGATCCATCTAAATGTATTTTCCTTCCATGTTTAATTTGCATTTATGTAATCCCAAACACAAGTTTTTCATTTTCTTTTCTTTTCTTTTTCTATATATGATATTTGAGTCGCTTGATAGATAGCCATGATTGTATGGTTGGATGGGGCCTTTGTGGCTTAGATTATTCATACTATTTTCATTTTTTCTTCATTAAAATTATCATTACTTCGGAAAAAAAAAAGGTTTCCTTATAAAAATGCAAATTATAGAAAACCCAGATGAGAAGAACAAAAATTTCATAAAACCTAGATGGCAGAAACCAAAATATCATCATAACAACCAATACCTAGATGCAGAAATGCAGAAAAACCAAAAATCAAGAACAAGTGAGAAAGGGAGAGGAGCACCTGACCGCAAGCACTCACTACAAGAGAATGCGACCTTGATATTTTCCTCTTTTAAAGAACTTGAAGAATAAGAAGAAGAAGAGGTAGAGCAATACAGAGAGGAAATCACAAAAGAGGAGAATCTTAAATGATCTTTTGGGGCTTCAAAAGCAACGGTTGTGATGTGGGTATTAAATATAAATGGAAGGAGAGTGGGTTTTTTTTTTTTTTTTTAAATTTTTATTTTGTGCTTTGAGTGCTCATTCAAAACAGGTTATTAATAGTTTCCTAGAAAGAAAGGAAGAGATGGAATAGGAAGAAGAACGACAACAACCTTGTTCTGGATGTCGTCGAAGATGCTCGAACCCTGCAGTGAGGGAAATGAGAGAAGTAGAGATTTCTTTTCCCTTTTTCTTTTTTCTTTTTGGAAATTGAATAAGAAATCGGGGAACATGGGTTTTGTATTGTTGAGGGTCAAATATTGCATATTATCCCCCATTTATATCTTGGTTTTATGAACATGATAATGCTTAATATTCTATTTTACTCATGTTTGTGTTGCAAGGTGAATTTAAGAGCTTGGATTGAAAATGGTGCTAAAAGCATGGATTTGATGCTCAAGAATTACCAAGGCAAGGGATGGATCTTAGGAGACTAAGATTGAAGAATTCACATGCCAAAGATCCAAGAAAACCAAGTGAGGAATTAAGAGAATCAAAGATTTGAAGTGAAGAAAAGGAATCCTGAAATCGTCCTGAAAAAACATATTCTGAAACTCTGGGCCATTCTGTGAAATTGTGCAGAGAGAAGTCTATTTTGGGAAACTGCGCAGAGTGAAGTCTATTTTAGCAAACTACGTAAATTTGAGGCAGTTTCTAGAGTTTTCCAACTAGGTGCGAAAGTTGGAGTTCCATAACTATAAATAGGACTCCCTATGATGTTCCTAGGCATCTTCTAGAGTTTAAAGAGTGGAGCAAAAGGGTGGAGAAGCCGTTGCTAAGAGTTTTTTTTCTTCTTCTTTAGTTGTTTTCATGTTTTTCTTAAAAGACTTTGGTCCAATCATGTCTATGGTTGGTTAAACCTCTTAGCTAAGGCTAAGAGGTGAAGCTTGTAGCGTGATGAGATGTTTCTATTGCTTTGATTCATGTTTATGTTGAACTCTCTTTGATTCTAGTTTGATTATAAGGAATACTTTTAGTTTTTAATGGTTTGTTGTGACTCAAATTACTATAGATTTGCAACAGCTTTGAGTATCTTCTTTCCAAGCTTTGAGATTGTGAAATTAGGAAATCCTGTTGTTCACCATCATCCCTTGGGTATGGTGGGATGATGAAATCCCTTCTAATCTTCATAATTCTCTTATGATCAATTGTGGGAATTGGTATATCTTGTTGTTTGCCATTGTCTCCAGGGCATGGCTAGGTGATGGAATCACTTCCAATCCTCATGACTCTCATCCATTGAGAATTAGGTCAAGGGAAGATCAGGTTTGGTCTTATTGAGATATCTTCCAATTGGATAGGATAGGACTTCGATTCCAGTTGTGTCCTTGAATCAAGTAATAGATTTCCCTGATTACTACAAGTGGATCCTTGAAAACCATAGTTCCCACCTTTGAATTTCTCAAGTTTCTAATTACACACTTTACAATTACTCTCTTTAATTCCAGATTTAGATTTACATCTTCTTCTAGTTCTATTCCTAGTTGCTTTCAGAATACACACGAGATTAGTCTCTGTGGATTCGACCTCGGTCTCACCGAGATTATTACTATATCGTGACCCTACACTTGGGGTTGTCAATAAGTTTTTGGCTCCATTGCGGGGGACTAACGGTTGCGTTTTTTTGAGATTAACTAGTTTTGGAATTAGTTTAAGATTAGGGTTTTTCTACTTTCTATTTTTAGGTAAGTGTTTTTTCTGAATTATTTTAGAAATTAACTTAGCTTTCTATTACTAGGTTTAGAAACTTTCTTTTTCTGTTTTTAGAAACTAATTTAGTTTCTAATTATAGGATATAAACTTTCCTAATTTGTTTTTAGAAACTTTCTTAATCTGTTTTTAGAAATTAATTTCCTTTCCTTTTTCTTTTTTAGAAACTAGTTTACTTTCCTTTTTGTTGTGAACATGTATTTCCTAGGAACAGAAGATCCAAACTTACAAGGGACTGAGTAAAGAAGGAATGAAACTGACCCGTCTCCTAGCTAGCTAGATCCTTGTCTTTACATTTGTGTGTAGCTACTTTGATAAATACAAACAACAATAGCGCCAATGCATCAACAACCAACAACGATCACCAATAGTTCGCCTTAACATCAACAATAGCAGACCACCTCCAACAACTGCCAACCATTCAATTAGGCGTTTAGCTCCAACACTTGCTTGCTAGGTAAGATGGAGTAAACGATGGCATTGGATGCAAACACCATCCAAACCTCCAGAGCAGATTGCAGACCCTCCAATTTTTGTAAAAAGCAACAAATAAGAATACCATGTTAAATGCTAAATATAATTCCAATAATATGCATACATTCCATTCAACAAAAGAGAATATGGTAAAGCATCAAAATTGTAATGCGCAATACAATTCAATAAAAATCTCATTATCATACTCAAAGACCATTGATCAAATGGCTCATATTTGTTTAGATCGGCATGGTGTTGTACATGGTAGCCTATGAAATTCTAGTGAGAAAGAGGCTGTTGAAATTCCAGATAAGATGACCGAGTGATTTCTCCCTTCTATTATTTGTAAAAGGCACATTTTTATGTAAGAAGAATGAGAATTGCAAACATCAGTAGATGTAAGATTTGCATTTGCCACAATTCACTAAATCGTGGCAAATCACCCACCATGCACAAGCAATGCATGCAGACTGACCAAAATCATCCAAATAATGGACCTAAAGTGGACGAAGCATAGCCTGAGAATAACATTGGTAGGTAGATCCTAACTATCTTGACTTCACCCATTAAATTTGGATGCTGACTAGATACAAGATGTGCTCCATCTAGATTTGCATCTAAATTTGGCCATCTGGATTTGCACGAGTGTATGCCTACTGTACAATGAACCAATTGCTAACATTTAGGCCACATTGTGAACATGAGGTGGCATATTTGATACACACATTAAATGGGCCCTGTAAAGGCTCAACCATATGTGAACTCACATTTGTTTAAACATATCTTATCAATTGCCCATGAATAAGATTGAGAGTGATGTTCGAAATATCGGTATCGCATTATGTATCGCACCCTTGGGATACAGATACATATCGGTTATCGCATGGGATATATCAGTTGTATCATGTAATGTATCGTTGCTGTTGGAAACATGGGGAAACATTAGGAATTTGGTTGAATTTTTCAATGAAACTTCAGTGATTGTTAAAAAAGACATCAATACACACTTATAAATCAAAACATTACAAAAAAACAAGTGCACATAATAGGTTTTCTTTGTATGGGGTCCTAATCTATGTGTTGTCTAACTGAATTGATGCAAGTATATTCAAAGTCTATTCATATAATTTATAAATGTAAGAATACGTGTGGAAACACAAGTAATGCGTTCAAAAGAAGAATCACTAGATCAGGTTACATGCTTGGACACAAATATTGCAACCGATTTGCGAGAAATTGGAAATTTTGATTTTTTTCAATTTTTCGCAACTCAGCCCTTCTCCTCCACATCTTAAAATTGAAGCTCCCAATCCATGGATTTGAAATAATTTGACATTGATTTAACGTGATTTATAGGAAAAAGGGATCGAAATTCAAAAATGCTCATCGAATTGAACATGTGGGATATATCCCACCACTTGTGGGTTTCGTATTGCATAGGTGGGATACAAGATATATCGGCCGATATCGTTGATACTTAAAACACTGATTGAGAGCATCAAAACACTTCGGTTTTCCTGTTATTACCTGTCTAACTCATTCTCAACTGTCTAGTGGACATACTTGCCATGTTCATGATAGCTCGGACTACGTGTCATTAAACTTCCATGAAGCACATGCACTAATGCCATGTCTTAAATAATAAAATGAGCAACACAAAACTAACTCAAATAATGCGTGACCCTACAAACTCAGACAAATGTGGAACTCAGGTTGGTTAGAGCATTAGGAACAATGTAAATCACGCCTAAAACCACTAAATTGATTGTTGTGGCCCACCTAAATATTGGAATGGTAGGAATCTTTGGGCTGTTCCTTTATCCACGTGGGGCTCCATTAAAAAAAATCTTTGGAATGGGGAGATCTCAAACATCTCATTGATCTTAAACATTTCATCAATGGCCTACAAACACTGACTTCTCATGTGAATACAAACTACGAACACCAACAGGAAACACAAGTTTGTACATGAACATGGGCGCAAACACAACAAATTGAACTGTCCAAGTAGTGGATCCCACATTAGGTGGATCATAGAAAAAATTAAAATGAAATGATTACACTAAGATGATGCTCTAACCCAAAATAGAGAATAGTTAGCAATGAAATTTTGACAAACAAATGTCCTACAGTAGTAAATCCCATACTGTGTTATGGCCTATTTAATTAAAGAGTGGTGGATCATAGGATTTGTATGTGCATGTTTATCAACCATGACAGTCCATCAGAGGATGAAATACTCAAAAGGGAGGGACTGTAGCAGGAGAGCTTGTGGGGCAGGGCTAACATATAGAGAGGATTTGAAAGAAAAAGAAAAAGAGAAGACTGGATGGGAGTGTTGGGGGTATTTACGTCCATGGAGGGAGAATCACATGAAGGGCTAATGGATGATAGGAGTCAGACATACAAAAATTGAGCCACTTCCAAACCAAATCCCACTACTCACTCATCTTTGAAACCATTTAACAGTAAAACAATGCAAATCATTTAATAAACCCTTACCCATGGAAGAAATGTCAATCCACCCGAAGCTCAACTCACGAATGTGAAAAATGATGTGAGCGAAGTTGGGAGAGGAGGTATGGGAAATCAAAATGGGAGAAGAGGGGTTGGTGAGAGAAGGGGAAACGGCTCTCTCTCTCTCTGTTATTATTTTTTTCTTTTTTCTTTTGATAATAGCTGTATTTTTTTTGAAAGGCTACAGCACCGATGTCATCAGGGATGACATGGCCCAATCAAAATGAAGGGAACCGACGATCCCTGTTTGCTAGAAACAGAGGATCCAGACTCTTGTTCAATGCGTCAGGTGGCCCACTATGATCACCAATAGCCGTTGGGTGGGAAGTGTCTACCGTGGATTGCACATGGCCCCAAATCACCACAAACTATAATACATGCCATCTGATTAAGGGCATGTATGATGGATTTAGGAAGGGCCACCAGTGGCCGACATTGGATGTGGGCAGAGATTAGATGAGAAGAATTTCTACTGTGTCATTGCTCTTCTATATCTCCAACCTGAGCAATACTGAATTTTGTTTTAGATAGAAATTTCAGATTTTCTTTTCTTTCTTTCTTCTACTTGTATCCAGTTTTAACTTTTTGTTTAAGGCTGCATTTGGATGCACTATTCAATTGAATTGCGATTGAAAAATAACTCAATTGAAGTTATCATCCTTAGTATTCATATTGAGGGAGTTGGCTCCAAATTGCAATTGTGTTACTTGAAGGGAACATGGCTTGATGACTCGTTCGAGTTGACTCGGATTTGGTTGAGACCGATCCAGTTGGCACCATGAGTCACCATTGAAAGATGCCCAACTCAGCCTGACTTGGATGAGTTACCCCCCTCCCCACTTGGCCGTGTCCCAGCTCAACTCAGCACAGAATGAGTCAGTTTGAGTCGCTGAGTATTCAATACATGTTCAGGTTGGACTTGAAACTGGAAAGGAATGTAACTACAATTTAAGAGGCACTTCCTTGCTACAGAAACCCATTTCCTTTCAATGCTGCATCCAAACACAAGAATTCTATTTCCCTGAGCTTAAGGTAATTCGATGTTAGAGGAGATTCATTCTAGTTTGAAATAATCCTCAAATTGTTCATATCTTTGCTGTTTTTAGCAGTTTTTCAGTAGGAATTTTTTCTATGCTTCCTCATAGAGTAGGAAATAAGATAGCATACTGCCTTTTACATCGGAGAATTTGCATTGTAATCAATGCCGCGCATTCTCTGATTATTGTGAAAATAAGATACGGTCTTCGAATAGAACATTTCTGTAATGGAGAGTGCTCTGAATTGAATTCCCGCAATTCATTAGTTTTGAATTGCTAGAGCCAATCTACCGCACTAAAAAAAGAAACAAGTTTCATGGTCATGCATGATTTTGAATTTCGTTGTCCTTCTGGTCTCATAGACAAAACGCTACATATTCAAAATGGTCAAAATATTTCCTAACTGAAGAGATACGATGAAATATGATCTTCTTCTCCCAAAGCCAAAGTCGATCTTGAGTAGTCAACCCGGGAGATCATGGTAGCTGGCATCAAAATTGAATTGAACGGATCATACCAAATGGTGTTCCCCACTGCTGGGCCAGATGCTATCAAATGCCTTCGCCATGGTGTCCCGAAATTCTTATATAGGCTTTAAGGTATGCTAGTTGTGTTTTGTGAAGTCGCTAAGCTATTGAAGTTCTGCGATCTTA
The DNA here is from genome assembly GCA_030180095.1 of Magnolia changhungtana. NCBI lineage: Eukaryota > Viridiplantae > Streptophyta > Magnoliopsida > Magnoliales > Magnoliaceae > Magnolia > Magnolia changhungtana. Next base: position 6,164,159 of record JASAUF010000667.1, read on the forward strand.
AGGCGTACTCTCTTATAAGCTTTGAGAAGGATGAATCCTCTTGTTCAAGTAGTTTCACTGGCATGTCATATTCCAGAATCTGCCCTGCTCACATGACATTGATTTTAAATCAAAATCATGTAGAATCATTGTATATGTGAATTATAGGGCCCATGGTTCAATTATGCAGGCTGTTGATCCGATGAGTGCTCGAGAAAATCTCCAGGTTGGATGGTACAAACCCTTCAGTCCTTTGTCTATGTTCTATTGATCATGGGCTATTGCTGTATTTTATTTCTCTAATGTCTATTTGCAGGCGATAGGTCAAAAGCTTATGTTCATCCAACCTGGGAGTTTTTGGAGAATCCCCTATCCATGGTGGGGCCTATCAAGTCAATGGTCTGGATCACCGAACCATGGGCTATATAGGTTTGTAGGGAGTCACAGGTCCAATGCAAATTCTTTCTACCTTATAGGGCCAGATGGACCCAACTATTATCATGGTGCCATTAGATAGGAGTCCACTGTGGATGTTGCATGGCCCCAATCTCACCACGATTGGCTGATCAAATCCATTCAAACAAGAGCCTACAAAATGGATTGTAAGATCTTACTATCCTTTTGCATGGCCTTATTGCATGTCTGTAACTATCTAATCATAGTTATCCTTAATTCATGAGCAATCTGTGGTGGATTCCTCTTATCCAATGTTCTTTGCTGATCAAATGTAGGATCACTTGGGTGGGCCCCACATTAGTAAGGTTCAAAGAATTCGAACTGGATCATAGACTTCTAAAGTCTAGATACATGGTAATTTCCATTGTAGAATGCCTTATAAGATCCATACCTTCACTGAGAACGAGAACAAGATCACTGTCTATAACCGTGTGGATTCTATGTGCTATGGTTACCACCATCCGATCATTGAACTCCTGACGAACGATCTGCTGTATAACACCATCAGTCGCAGAGTCTACCGAGGCAGTTGCTTCGTCAAGGATAAGGATGCTGCTTCTCTTCAGCAAGGCTCTTCCAAGACAGAACAGCTGCCACTGGCCGACACTCCAATTTTGTCCGTTTTCGACCACTGTAAGTAAGCTATCTATCAGCAACTTTGAACTTAATAGCTCGAGAACTCAGTAACTTGCGTCATTCTATACACTAGAGTATGGTGTATTATCCCTACCTGATGAATCCAGCTTCTTTTCCTTTTCGCGCACCAATTCGCCAAGCTGACAGTTATCCAGCACCTGAATAGTTGTAACAAGCCACCAATGTAAGTAGTCTCATACCAAGATCTTAAACGAATAAGCTCTTGGCAGTATCATATCAAGATCTTAAAAGAATAAGCTCTTCGGTGCCCAGAATTTCAAATTATATTGTGCAGGTATGTCAGATTTGGGTGATTTTATTAGAAAATCACAGTTTGTTCTTGTTAAAAAATTAGCGAAATAGATAGATTTTTTAAAAAACTTTTATGGATGGAGTAATTATTCTCATCATAAACTTACAGCCTGCTGACTCACAGGATACCCTGCATGTGGGTCCCATGGCCCAGTGATCTGAACTGCTTATCTGGTGAACCCTCATCATGGATAAGGGATGTCATGTAAATCACCAAGATCGAATGATGACAACCCTTCCATTAGTATACACAAGAAAATACTGCAACTGTCCACATTCAATGGAGAAAATGCAAAATATCAAATGGTTGTATCCCACTCTTAGTCCCATCAGATCAATGGTTTGGACCTCCGAACCATGGGATGGGACCCACATGAGGGGGAATCTTGTGTCTGTATAATTCCTCTTATCAACTTCTTCATATCTAATTAGGCATTTCCTCGTGCAGTTTTTGCTCATTCTGCAGTACTTTTGTATGCCAATGCCATTGTATATATGTATATACGCATGTATTAATTGTGTTAGTTTTCAAATCCAAATGAGCCAATCCCAAGTCATGAGTTCTACTCAATGTATATTTGTAAAGAAGCAGTTATTTGAAATTGTTGTGGTGAATCTAGTAGACTTACCTCCCATACTTCAATGTCAGAGTATTCCCCTAATGGGTCGAGGTTTCCTCTCACGGTTCCCTCAAACATTGTCGGGTCTTGTGGTATGATGCTGAGCCTCGATCACAGGTCATGAAGGCCTATCTTGCAGATGTCCACATCATCGATCACAATGCTTCCTTCTGTAGGTTCCATGATGCGGAATATAGCCTGTATGAGAGTAGATTTCCCACTTCCGGTCCGTCCTACAACTCCCACCTTTTTCTTTCCCGGAAACGTGCATGCAATATTTTTCAAAACAAACGGCAATTGTTCAGCATACTTGATCTGTAGCACAGTCAAACTCGTGTTAAATGATATAGAACATGAATCCGTCATGGATGGTCACATGATGCAATTTTACAATTTCGGTTTAGCACATGTTAGTGTTTGTGGGACAGTTCAAGGTGGAGCCCACCTGATATACAGCTCAGATTTCCTACAAATGGATGTGTTTAGAGGCCATACCTGTAAGTTTCTGAAGCATATTGTTCCAATTGTAGGCCAGTTGTTTGTTGGTCTACATTCTTCAATCACTAAAGGAGCTTCGCTTTTAATTCTCGAATATTGTAGGATCCTTTCGACAGAAATAATTTTATTCTCCATGTTGCATATATTCCAGATAACATAGGCTTGCTGCACATTCAAATTCAGTCCGTACGTCACTGCCAACCCACCTGTGCGATTCTTCCATTTTCCATTACCTGTTGAAGAAAAGCTTCGGTCCTAATCAGTTATGTACTCTTCAGTTAGAAAGGCTGTGTTTGGATGCTCAATTGAGCTTATTTTCAATCAGTCAATTCAATAAGTGGGGGAAAAAATCAACTGGGTCTAGCCCCGCCCAACTCATAATAAGGGATTGATGCATGGAATTTCCATTCAGTCCAGCTGAGCATCCAAACAAGCCCTCAACTGTTTGATTTTGCCACCTTAGATTCTAGACTGTGATCATTAGAACTTTGAGCCATACACACATAGGTTGCAATAACGTCATGCATTTTACTTGTGGAGTATCGAACATCATTCTGTTATCCTAAGAGATTGGCAATCAATCAAACAGGTGCAAAGCTAAATACAAGAGATCGTACATACCAGAATGAGGTCTGCCGCTGGAAGAAACTCAACTTGGTGGGTAACATACAGTAGAGTCTTGTCCTTTAGAATCCCCATCAGGCAGTCCTGCATAACAAATATACGCCTTATTGTACACAGAACATTCTCTATCTTGATGAGATGTCGCACTCACTTAAAATGCCAAACTGTAGATTTATCCTAAGATCAGTTGGAATTTTTATTTCACCTAAGTTTAGGATAAACATCAAGTGGAAAGTGGGTTTTTTTTTTTTTAATTTTTTTTTTGTATGCCAAGTAGGAAGAACCATGTGGAAAATGATGGATAGTTGTAGGCTCCATGATCATGTGGTTTTACATAATTGTAAAATTTCATTATATACATAGTACGTAGAAATTATACGAAAGTCAACAAGCGCTTGAACTTCTGAAAGTTTAGAACTTACATTCATTGAAATGATTCATGCCAAATGGATGGAAATTTTTTTATTCTCCATTTCATTTAATCATTTGGGTTCTCATGAGAAACTCTTATATGGATGAAACAAAGAATTTGGACTAGAACTTGACTCTTAAAACCCTGAAAAGTGCAAAAACAAACTTACTAAAAACAGTAATTTTTAACTTCAGACTCAAATTTGACAGTTGAAAAGATTGAATTTTGCGAAGCCATTCAGGTGCCAATGAACCTGGGTTGATTGGCTAGGATGTAGAGCTCCTCAATAGCTTTTCAAAAACTATGCATTCTAATCTGGCTGCAAAGTTACAACCACAGAAGCTATAGTGCACGTTTAGGCTGTTTTTGCCTAGGGCCCTTCTGGCCCAAATTCGTGCAATCCTAGGCTTCATGTGCCATCCATGACCTGTCCTACATCAACTTGTTTGGCTCTTCTTGGTCTACAAGGAGGTTTGTAGAATCAAGCTAGAACCTCAAGCTCTCCGTAATTTTCAACTTCGATTCTATTTTGAATTCTATTGCTTGTGAGCATTTCCTTGTTGGAATCGTCTCAAAGAAGAAGAAACCAACCTCAAATAGTTGTCTGCCTGTACGAGCATCCACGGCACTAAGAGGGTCGTCGAGAAGGTATATATCAGCATCTTGGTAAATGGCCCGTGCAATTTGTATCCTCTGTTTTTGGCCACCACTCATGTTAATGCCTCTTTCTCCGATCTCCATCAGGTCCCCATGGGAGAAGAGCTCAAAATCCTTGGTCAAGGCACATGCCTGGATCGTTTTATTGTACTTGTCGCTGTTGAACGGGTTTCCGAAGGTGATATTTTCTCTAACATTGCCTGTCAGTATCCACGGGGACTGAGGAACATAAGCTTTGATGCCGCTGATTTTCACGGTCCCTGAAAGTTTCGGTATTTCTCCAAGTATGCATGCAATCAGACTGGATTTTCCTGAACCAACGGTTCCACAGACTGCCACCTTCATTCCCCTCTTGATCTTCAACTGCAATCTGCTAAGCGTCGGGTTTCTTGAGTCCACGTCCCAGCTGAATTCCCCACTATCAATCTCGACTTCAAAGTCCGTTTCGTTCCTTGGCATGAACTCAACCGCATCAGATTGGATTTCATCTTCTTGGAAATACGCCGCGACTCGATCGACTGAAACTTTTGCCTGTGCGAGCATGGACAGTAAGTCTGGGAGATTGAAGATTGGATCTTGTAGCATTCTGAATGTTGCCAGTGCAGATAACACTCTCCCGGCCGTAAGTGGGATGCCCATCAGCATACAAGCACCAAATGTCACAACTGAAATGAACGTGGGTGACCCCCAGAAAATGAACGCTGAGATTGCCGACAGCCACAACGATTTCCACAGCCAGTGGGACTCGATCTTCCTCAAGCTTTCGAGCTTGCGGAGGTATCGGGTGTCCCAGGCTTGAAGTTTCAGAGTCTTCATGTTCCTGAGAACCTCTGATGTGGCTTTCATGCGCTCGTCTTTTGCTTCCATGATCTTCGACTGCAGTCTTTTCTGTATCCTGGTAATCGGCACATTGCAGGTCATGACCAATGCTGTTGCCGCCAATCCCGCCAAAGACCCGAGGCCCAAATTCATGTGGAGAATATATATTGTGAGTGAAATCTGTATCGGCAGCATCCAGATCATGTTCATGTACCAGATGAAGTCAGTGAACCGTTGGATGTCGACGCTCATGTAGTTGATGATCTCTCCGCTCGTATGGCTTTGCCGTGATTGGCTCGATAGATGTAGGCCCTTCTTGTAAATGTGGGATATAAGAGCTGCTCTTAGGCGCAGACCCAACTGCTGGGCACCAAAAATCCATTGCCTCTGCGCGACCGTCTCGACCATCTTGGCGCTTAGGAATGCAAGGGCCAGAACGTAACCACCTTGTAAGCTGCGCTGCTTCTTCTCACTTAGGAACTTCACAAAGTCGTTGATCAGGTAAGGACTGACGTAGGAGATGCTTGCATGGACCACCGCAAAAGCTGCGTTGATCGCCGCCTTCTTTCTAATAAACAGGTAGATGGAGTCTGTCGGCCATTTCCTTCTTTGGTCCTCTTCAGTTCAGCATCAAATGCGTTGGAGAGGAATTTGGCAGTCTTTGACATCAACATCTGGTATCTCATCCTGTTCGAGAGGCTTCTTTCTTCCAATGACAAACAGTGGATTGAGCCAGGAGAAGGTGACGAGTTGTAGGAGAGTCGCTCTTCCGTATGTGGATTGCACTTTGCCTTCTGCTCGCTTTTCTGCCGAAGCATAGAGAAGCGGGTCTGTGATGCTGCTTGAAGAGAAGCTGATGCCTGTTGTTCCTTTGATAGAAATACCCAATAGGTAGGTGCATGCAAACATACTGAGAAAATCAGCATATTTGGTTATGCCTGGGAATCCATGGTGTGTGAGAATTGCATGGAAATCAATAGCTGCATGGATCACTGACTGGAAGAAGCTGCAGACCCACCACACTCGAATAATCCAAGGAAGCATAACAGATCTTGTTTTCTGAAAATTCAAAACCCCAACCAATGTAACCAACCACGACACAGCTTGTGCTATTTCTGCTGAAAGAACTAATCGTGAAGATCCGCAACAGCGCTGACCATTGCCTACCAATAGCAGCAACAGCAGTATCAGCCGGTGTATTGCCAATGGCAGTGAACAGCAGACAATGCTGGCTTTGTATGTGAAACTAACATTCAAGCTGAACAGTGAATGCTTCTTGGCCGCACGATTCTGTGCTCCATTTTCCTTGAATGCTGATCTCTGTTTGCAGGGTACATTGATTCTTCTCTGTAGGAATTGGATGAATGAGCTACCAAGGAATGCGAGCTGGAGAAATATGACTAGTTCTTCCAGAAACAGGGCGAGCTTAACAGCGGCCATGTTTGCCAATGTCGAAGAGATTGGAATTCTGCCAAAAAAATGAAAATGCTGTAAGCTCCTTGACGAATTACCGTTTAATAGCATGATCTTTTCTTTTCCTTTTTTTTTTTTTTTCATAAATATTTCTGGGTTTGTTATATCTGTTCGATTTGATTCGAATCTATCATGGGTCAATTACGTATCGGAATGTGATTGATCAAAATGAAAACTGTTTAAACACAAGAAAGTGATTGATCATGGCTCTTGTACCTGACTAGAAACATTCAATGAAGGACTGTGCTACTATTTACATGTTCGACCATTTCTTGAGTGGCGGTGACTCACTGTATGTCAATCTAGACTGCCCAAATTGCACTGATCTGATGATCTTAAGCTACTGATTCCGACTACTGATTGAATTCTTTTTAATGAATGGTGAAGAAAGTCCAATCAGTGTGGCACTTGGGATATGCTCCTTCAACAATGGAGCTCATGCAATGGCCCACCGGTGATCTGCATGTCCGGTGAATGAGTCACTGTCATTGAGGAAATGGTGGAAAATGCTCATAGTAGTTTATTAGCCCAAAATAGAAACAGGTGGGGCTGGTTCTCACCTACGTCCAATGTAATCAGGACCTTGGCTTGAATTTAGGCTAATGGAATATGTGGGCCCATTTTTAGGCCCAAATGGACCATACACAAGGCTAGATGTAAGGGCATCTTCTATTGGGATGTGGCTATGTTTCCATGGATCGCAGACATAGTCCAAGCCCAAGGTTCACAGAAATAATGAGCTGGGCACCTCACCATGGCCCAAGCCTCGCCCGTTCGCAACTCAACAACAATCCTTTTAAATATTTTCAGTCGAGGCCTGTTTATTGCTTACGTCAATGTTTCCCTTGTGATTATAGTTAGGGTTGTCAATAGGCCAGGCTGGCCTACGGGCTTCTGAGCCTAGTGCAATTGGGTTGGCTTGACTGAAATACAAGCCGTAGTCCAGGCCCAGTCATAAAATTTTACTGTTTATTATAGGCTGGGTTCGGACTATATGCCCAAGAGCCTATTGACCCAGCCCATGCGTGGTGGGTCACTTAATGAACAGCCCAGATCTTTGCACAAAAGTGGGTCGTCGGCCTTCCGCAGAGGCCTTGTGTAACTATTCTAGCATGGCTAGGAGTGCTTCTTTTGACGCGTCACAAGCCTGGGCCTAGGTTTTACTTAATGGGCTGGGCTTCGACAGGCCTCGGCCCCACCCCAGCACGGCCCGTAGACAGCCGTAATGGCTGGACTTTTTTTTTACCCCCTAAACATGGTTTACTAAATCTATTGGCATGAAAGATCCTTGATAAATCTTTCTTCTTTTTGTAATACTGTGGTACAACTTTGTAATGTTATTACCAAAAGCAAAAGAGAAAGGGTGCATCTATCAATGAGTGTGGGTGTAGATATCAATTCCCTAAAAACTGGAGATAGCATAAAATCAATGCTTCAACAAAATTTTCTATTATTCAAAGAAATATGGAAAAGAAGTAAGCATTTATCCTGTGGCAAAAGCATAGGTTCATATCATTATGGCATCTTTTGATACCTCAAAAGTTTGTTTACCAGCCAAAGGAGAGTATAAGTCTTATTTACACTGTCCATCCATTTTTCCATATCATTTTAGGATATGAACAAAAAATGAGTTATATCCCAGGATCAAGTGTACCACACAGTGGGGATTGAACTCCCACCATTAAAAATTCTTCTGAATTTGAACCCCCTGGATTTGAAATCCTCCTATTGTGTTTGGCACCATGGACTTAGGAATCAACTTTAATCCAAAAGTAGCTATGCATGGTATATTTACGGGGGTTTGAATTTAATTACTAAATCAACTTTAATATCTTTAAATAGTGACTACTGTAATGTTTGACACAATGGTTGTAATAAGCTCACTAAAATATATGCTTCGTTCGAAAATGATGATATTCCAAGTCTCAAATGGGCCACAAGCACAATATTATGTCCGAGTGACTAACCAACGATTTTTAACCATTGATTTACATGGACAATGTTTGGACGGTGCTGATCATAATATTAAAGTAATTATAGTGATGCAATTGATAATCTAATTGTTTTGGGATATCATTAGTGGGCCATGTGCCCAATAGAATAATAGTCAGTGACACATGTTACACATGCAACTCTTGGAAGGATTTTATATGTAATCCAAGCTCTCACTGTGGATTTGAAACCCCCAGGTACTTTATGCTGCCAAACAACCAGGCAATTTGAAATCCCCTCAAATCCCCCCAAATTCATGGTCCCAAACCATTCCCTTTTTACAGGCTTACATGTACAGCTGTTGAGATTATCAAAAATAGAAACAGAATGTCATCCATGATTTAAGGCTGCTGATTGCTGTGTTCCATCAGGTCCACCAGATCAACATTTTCTACATGCATGACAGGGACAATACTTCACAGAACTTGTGAAGCTATGTAGCATTTCTCATTCCAGCTATGATATAACTATGTAAAAGATTTCAACATGCTCTAATTGCATTTCATAAAAATCCAAAACACTAAAGACTCAAATGAAAACTAGCACCTAACTTAATCCAACTTCCCCACATAATAATTTTCCAGTAAGATACAGTACCGGCGACTGGAACCCACTACCAGGCCACGAAAGCGACGATCATTGTCGATCGTGCCACTGGACCAACTAGGATTTTTGGATTTTGCCAAGTGCCCACCTCATATACATGGAAACAAGGCAACCTTTCCTTAACCAGCTGTAAGTCCTACTCTTGGATATTTGTTCTATCTGTTGCAGTACACTTGAATGTAATCTCAGATACATATTCAAATCATGAATATTTCACATGGGTTTATTACGATTTTAGATTATCAGCGATGTGTATAGAGTTACACATGAACTTAGTAATGTTCATGTACAATCTCTACAATCTGCAAATGAAATTCATGCAAAATAGCTTACTTGATACTGTGTAGAAATCAAACATGTCTGCTTAAAATGCACCCCGTCGATTGATGGGCCGTCTAAGATCTTAGACTGTAACAAGATAAGATATGGAAGCTTGGAAGAGCTTCCTGCAAATGGGAGAGCTATAAGTTTTTAAGGAATGATTGAGATGATAGAGTGGGAGAGACATTCGAAAAACCCAAGTATATATCCGCGTAGAGAAGTGCAGTTGGCGCGCCACGCGAGTAGACATGAAAATCCGGACGCGGATTACCGACCATCGCCACCATGGTGGCAGGACTTTGTGGGGTCCACCGTGGCGTTTTTTTTTTTTAAAAAAATAAAAAAATAAAAAATCCACGCCGTTCACCCGTTTTTACAGCTCATTTTAGGGCGTGAGCCCATGTCAAAAGTTCAAGTGGACCACAGCACAGGAAACAGTGTGGTAAGTGACGTCCACCGTTATAACTTTCCTAGAGCCTACATGTTTTGCCATCTAGGCAAACCTGTTCATAAAGTCACACAGACAGATCTAAATGAATGGAAGAAAACGAATATCAGCTTGATCCAAAACTTGTGTGTCCCTAAGAAGGTTTCAACGGTGTACGTCATTACCCCTCCACTGTTTTGTTTTCAGTGGTGTGGTTCACTTCGGCTTTGGTTATGCTTCAATTTTGGGCTCATGGTCTCAAATGAGCTGAAAAAATGGATGGACGGCGTCGATAGAAATATACAAAACAGTGGGCCCCACATAATCCTGCCACATGGAATCCTTGGTGGAAGTGTCATCTCGCGATCGGCGTCCTCAAAATCCTAACCTACCTGCCGCACGTGAGATCCAGGCCGTTCACCTGTCAACGGGCCGACCATATATGTGATGTTGCTCAAAGATCATACTTTGATAGGACGTACTTGCATGAAGAACAAAAGGGACAGCATAAAAAACACCTACCAACTATTTACACCCATTTTTGGCACACTTCAGTATACCAATAAAATGCCACCACTTTGTCCAAAGATATCCCTTATGCTTCAATGGCATCTCGCCTGCTAAAATTACAAAGCCACGTAACCCTATTTACATCTCAAGAGAAACAAAGCAATGAATATTATATAGCCCTAATTCATGTGGCATGTGATCGAGGTAATGTACTTATTACGTCTATAAAATATCTACCAAGGTAAGAATCTTATCCTAAATTTGTAAATATTTGATAAAACCATTTCTTACAATCATTTTAAAATAGGGGATCTTCTCAGGGATGTTCGGAGCTCCTGAGTAATTACGAAAATTCAAGAATTAAACCAATATCAGAGAGGATATGAACCAATGGATTAGATCTCAATCTAGATCTAGCAGGATTAGTCCCATTAAATTTACAAATCTTTATGGTCACGATAGGGGAAGATCTAAAAGCGGTTTAGATGAAACAAGGCCCTAAAGACGTGCGGGTCTTTGCAGCTACGTTGGCAAGACATCTGAAAATGGTTTCAGATTTACAAAGATCTCTTGGCTAAATGGGATGATAAGAGAACAACTAGGCACCGCAACTACGAATGATCCTGAATCAATAAGGAAACTCAATAATGATTTTGCCACCTTCATAAGCTATAAAAGGAGAACACAATGAAGAGCTCATGGCCCGAGTCAAATACAATCTATCTTCAAAGGCTTTATCTTTTATTTTATCTTAGTTGCAGTCCCTCCACTTATATCTAGCTATGTCGTAGTATTTTTGAAGTCTAGATTAGCATATATTCCTATTGTACAACACCATCGTTGTAGTACCATAAGAGTATGATAAAATACTCCACCCGTGTTTTGGAGCGCTTGTATGTTTCTATGCTATTCCTTGTTTAGGACAACGGTGTGAAATCTTGAAGGGAGATTACACTGAGCTGACCACTCATTCATCAATATCCAACCGTACAGGGGACACGGGGACAGACGGAACTGCGATGGATCAGGGGAAGGCCGCGGTCGGAGAAGAGACCGGAGACGAGGAGCCGTATCAGGAGGCAGCGGCGTATTATGACCTTAATTAATAGCTTTTCTTGATAGTCTATTTAGATTTGATACATTAAACTTCAGGTTTTGTAAATTGGCCCCCAGCTGAGCGGGCCAGAATATTGTTCGTATGTTGGTTCGGATATATATTACGTTCCTTTTCCTACTATTTGCACTTTGACTCCATTATCTGCACTTTGACTTACTCATTGATTTTCGTTATCTCTAACTAACTCCTAGGTTCTTGGAATCCGAGTCGTGTACCCGGGTTTTGAGAACCGGGGCGTTATACCTTGCCCTTGGATTTGGATCTAGAACTTGAAGATCTTCTACCTTATTCAAAATTTCTGCCCCTCGTAAACAGTACATCAGAAGATGTCCTTATATCACCGTTTAGCTTTTTCATGGCCTTCCCTTGAAGGGTTGAGATAATGGTGTCGACACTTAGAGCTTTATTCGTGGTGCACATTGTATCCTTAAATGACTCATACGATGTCGGAAGAGAATTCAACAACATACATGCTTGCTCCTCATCTTTCATCACTTCCTCCATATCTAGCAATTTGCAAACCAATTTATTAAAGTTGCTGATGTGAGCCTCCAGATCTCCACCTTCTACCTCTTGAAATTATACCACTGACGCTTCAAGTGTATGCGATTTTCAGAGGATTTTTTCGCATAGACATCTTTTAACTTCGCCCATAACTTAGCCGCAATTTTCTCCCTCATGACATTATCGAGAACCTTATCCATGAGACATAAACGGATCGACGATAAGGCCTTCATATCAAGGGTATCCTAATCATCATCAGTCATAGTAGACTTTCGCTCCTCAAGAGCACCAACTTCGCCTTGCTTGATTAAGGAACTGATCATCTTGATCTTCCATAACTCAAAGTTATTTTTTCCTGAGTACTTCTCAATATCATACCTAGTGCTTACCATTATTGCTCATCCTCCAGATTCAGATCTGTGCCCCAACAATTGTTTTGATACTACTTGTCGGGATTTGTGCTGAGGAATCACATAGATATGGATGTAGGATAACAATCCAATGTTGCCAAGCAATCACAAGAGAAACACAGATTTAACGTGAAAAACCCTTTCGGGAAAAAACCACGACACAAAGCGATAGATCTTCACTATGAAAATAAAAATTACAAAGAGAAAAAGACTTACCTAATTCAAACTACCTCAAATCTCACCCTTGCTACACCCTTTGATAACCCTAGAACCCTTTTTAGAAACCCTTGGAATACCTTTGGGGCTTGTTTGGCCGGGAAAATCCCATGGGATTAGGAGGGATGGGATGGATTTTAAGGTAATGATGGTGGTGTTAGTGGATTAGTTTAAGATCCATGGGATTGCTATATCCCAGGACAAGTTTACTGGGTTTGTTTGGCACGTCCAGCATATCTCGGGATTTTACCTTCCAATTCGTCCAACCAAGAGATGGGATCAATTTTAAGGTAATGATGGTGATGTCAGTGGATTGTTTTAAGATCCATGGGATTGCTTATATCCTGGGACAAGTTCACCGGGTCTGTTTGGCTCGTCATGCATATCCCGGGATATCGCGAACCCATCCCTCCTAATACCGTGGGATCGGTCCGGCCAAACAAGCCCTTAGGAAGCCTTAGAATACCTTAGAAAGCCCCTAGCGACCCCTATTTATAGTTTAGGAAACTCCACTTACCTCTCTAAAACCGCCTTAAATTTACGCAGTCCACGCACAATCTGCGTAACCTTCGACTGGTCGAGCCTATCCCTCAACTAGTCGAAGACCTCAGAAATTTCAGAAACATTATTGTTGGTCTTCGAATCGAACTTGATTCGACTAGTAGAACTTTTTCTAGAACTTTTTAAATTTAAGAAATCCTTTTTAACAACACATCTTACCCATCAAACATATGCATCCAACAATAATAAACAGACTGACCATAAATCTTTCTGATCGAATCATTAAAAGAGCTGCATGTGCATTTTAATGTTTTTAGGTGATGCATATTATTGTTTATGGTGTGGCTCACATTATGTGGTACTTGTGTTGTGCTAGCTTGACATAAATGACAAAAAGAAATAGTTATGGATAGGTAAAAATTTTTAAATATTATTTCTGAACTTATGTAGTTAAAGAGAATAGGCAACATGTGGGGTGTGTACTAACAGTTGGGTGTGTGTACTACCGTGCTAACCAAAAAACAAGAGAGTAGGCAACAAGTGTGAAAACACAATGTGGGTTGATAACAAGCATGGTAAAAGGTGCAATGACCCATAAGTAAATATAAGAGAGTCACTACAAGAAATAGGGCTTTTACCGATGAAAGTTTTTTTGTCAGTAAAAGTAGGGTTTTACCAATGATTTATTTTTGGTTGGTAAAAGCTTTCCCGACGGCTGAAAACCGTCGGTAAGAATGTTTTTCTGATGAATTATGTCGTCAGGAATAATATTCTACTTATTTTGCAGTTTCATGCTAAAAGTTTTACCGACGAACTGAAACCGTCGGGAATAATGTTTTTCCTGACGAAATAGTCGTCAGTAAAACACGGTAAAAGTTTTCCCGACGGCTAAAAACCGTCGGTAATAATATTTTTATTTTTCATCACAATAATGATCTATTTTTTAAGATGGAAAGTTTCTGCGCTATCGTGCAAAACTTTCGTGGTAAAAGTTTTACCGACGGTCCAAAACCGTCGGAAATAATGTTTTTCCCGACGAAAAAAATTTATAAATTTCGTTGGTAATAATGTTCTATTTTTTAAGATAGAAAACTTTCACGCCATCATGAAAACTTTCGCGATAAAAGTTTACCGGTGAACCAAAACTGTCGGGAATAATGTTTTTCCCGACGAACGCAAACAAGAGAGTATGCAACAGGTGTGAAAACACGTAATGTGGGTTGATAACAGCCAAGGTAAAAGGTGCAGTGACCCATTGGATTTTTAAAATGCCGTATGATATCATGGTATGGCTATGTTAATAATACTAGAATTTCAAATTTTGATGTTTTTTCTTGAGATACCTTGAAAATAAAATATTAAATAATGTTTATTACAAATTAATAACGATTTAATATATAGGTATAAATTGTTGGATATTAATTAAGTCAGAATATAATGGAACAAAAGAAGGCTTTGGAAATTCAATTCAAATAGAAGAAAGGGTTGGTGTAGTTCTGCCCATTATAACTCGTGTATAGTATGTTCATGCCATCCTTTTAGGACTCGAGCTTTTAGATAAAGTGGCTATTTGATATGGTATTAGAGTGAAAAGGTCAAGTGTTTGAATTCTGGGAGGAACAAATAGGGAAGAGAATATATATTAATATATTATACTTGAACTTGATTGACCCAACCCCAAGTTCTGATCAGGTTGGATTGGGGTTGTCAAGATCCAGTTTTGGTTGAGCAAATTCAGGTTGGTTTAGGTTGGGTTGGGAACAATCACATGTATTTGGGTCGGGTTGGCTCAGGTTGAGTGTAGAATAAAGGATTGTAATTGAATGGATGAATGATTATGCAGGTGGTAATTGAATGAATAAATGATTATATATATATATATATATATATATATATATATATATATATATGTAGGAAATAGCTATGAATATTGACCGTAGCTGGTAATCTCACAACTATAGCTGTTGTCAAATTAGGCATATTGTTACGGATCCAACACTACTTTTAACTACCAATAATATCCGTAGTTGTAGGTACTTTTGGCTACAGAAATAGTTGTTACGGATTATATCTGTAGCTATTGTAATTTATGGCTAGGGATTTAATATGTAGCCATAGGTTTTAAACCTATTAGCTCGGCACCTATGACGACAGTCACACTATGGATGAAAACCGTAGCTATAGGTCTATGGCTACGGATTAAATCCGTAGGCTTTGCCTAGTTTTTTGGTAGTGGATATGCAATGATGACGTGTAAACTCGTTGCAAATAAGCTTTATTTAGCAACGATGTATTTAGTCATTGCAAATAATTATTATTTGCAACAAAATTGGCGACAAACAACACTCGCGGCAAAAAACTTTTTGTGACAAATTTGGGTTTGTTAGCAACGACGAGAACTCATCGAAACACATTTTTATTCACGACGAATCTTATATTTAGTGACGTTTTACGATATGCAATGGCGACGTGTCAACTCATCATTAATAAGCTTTATTTACCGACAATGTATTAAGTCGTCGCAAATAGTTATTATTTGCAACAAAATTGGCGACAAGCAACACTCGCTGCAAAAAACTTTTTGTGACAAATTTGGGTTTATTAGCGACGACGAGGACTCGTCGCAACACGTCTTTATTCGCAACGAGTCTCATATTTAGCAACATTTTACGATATGCGATGGCGATGTGTCAAGTCGTCGCTAATTAACAATATTTTACGACAAGTTATTAGGTCATCGTAAATAGTTGAGTTATTGTCGACGAGTTGCTGTTTTCATCGCTAAATAGAATTAGTGACGCCGTATTTGCATCAATCATAGCGACAAGCAACACTCGTGAAAAGACCGAATTATTGTAGCGTCAAGCTTTTAGAGCAACTGATTGTTTAACATGGTATTAGAGTAGAAGATTGAGTATTCGATTTCCTCTTTAATTAATCTAAGCTACTAATCATGTAGACCCACCTTATAAAAGTCATGTTAAGATCACGATAAATTCATGATTAAAAGATGATGAACTCAAAGCAGCTAAGGTTTTGAAAATAGCATAATACTGTTTGATGAATATTTTAAATTTTCATAAGATTTTGAAACTTTCAATAATATGTCACTAGGGATCAAGGACAAAGGTAGATTAGCAATTTTAGTGACAATTTTAATAACAAAAGTATATTATAAACACATGCCAAAAGGCAAATGATTATATAAAGAGAAGGTGCAGGAACCAATAACAGTTTATACAATGAAGTTTTAAACTTATAATAAGTGAAATGATCCAGCCCTCTCTCAGAGCACTAAAAGCTTTAATGCTCTCGGTTGCATTGCTGCACTTGGACAGTCCAATTGATCAATCGGGACTGTACATATATTAGTTGCATCAAATATTTCTTGGGCTGACATGTAAGGGAAAAAAAAAAAAAAAAACCATCTTTAAGTTGCTGGCATTAAACCAGATTAGGTCTACCAGACTCACCTCAGTCTCAGAACATCTGTTATTGGTTTTTCTCTGAAGCCCTCATGGTTGAGGGCAGATGATGTAAGGGCCGTGAATAATTTAATAATATTAATAAAAATATATATTTTTTTTTATCTTTTCTTTATTATTATTTATTTATTTTAAATCTATCTTATCTCTTATCCTATCTAAATCATTAACTAATTTAGTTTAAATATACCTCTAAACCCTCCCCGCATCTCTCAAGATAAAAAGAGTTCTAGTCAAACTTAAATATTAATAAAAAGGCTACCTGCGACAACAGAGAAAGGGAGAGAAAATTTTGGAGTGCTTAGATCGGATATGTATATCATCCTCATTCTAGTATTTTTATATATCTAACATAATTTGATTCGATGAATGCAATGAATGGTGTGGATTGGTCACACGTTCATTGTATTGGATTATGGGTGGAGGCCCTTTAAAGGTGAGGTGAACCTAAATGTATATAATTGTAGTTGGTGTGCATCTGATTAAATTAGATTTGATCTGTACAGATCATATGATCTCTAAGGTCAGAATATACAAGGGTTCTAATATTCAGATCAATTTAACTATCAGATGGGCTACATTAGTTAGACCTAGAAGTGTTTGATAAAGGAATCTTAGATATTTTGCGCAAGTGTTGCTATCACTTGGCGTAGAAGGTCGAGATGGGCCATTGGTGAATGTGTGGTTAGATCCACACCACTCCTCAAATGCATAGATGTAAAACATGACAAGACCTCAAGAATCTGAATGATCTGACCATTCGATGAACCACTCCGATAAGTAATTATCATTCAATTTTATAATCTTATAAAGGAGAAAAAAATAGAATACAAATTTGAATTATTTGATTATTTTGGATTTGGCCACCTAGGATGTTAATCAAAGGTGGGCCCCACCATGTAATACGAATAAATGAATAATAACACCGTTGATATAATTGATAGGACCCCGACATTCAAATAAACCTAATTACATTGCAGAGTCAATATTAAAAAACTCGAGTGAGCAATCCAACTTGGCTCATAATTCATTAAAATTAAAATAAATCATTGTGATTGTTTGATTGATTTACTGGTTTGAATATTTTGATATGATATTTGTACGATAGATTTATATGTAAATATTTTAATCGAGACAACTATGCCAAATATGAAAGATATGCATTTACATATCATCCCTCATTCATTGCATTGCATAATGCATGGTCGATCCTAGGGACCCTCTCTGGAAGAAATGTTGATCCTGGTAGAGCGTTATTAAATGCGGGCTATGCCCAAGCCTACCGAAAGGTGGAAGCATACCCAACGGGTGGATGTGGGTTGACGACCTCCAACCCAAGCAGATGGACGATCACCCCATCTAATGCATTTATACTCCATTTTACATTCATATCTTTGTACATGTATTTTTGTATTATTTTAATTACGATGATTATGAACCATGCCGGGTTATATCACTAAGCCTGGCCAGCTTACATTTTTATTGATAGAAAAACCATACAGATGAGCCATTAGCAGATGATGTGGCGCAAGAACCAGAATAATCTACTGTACTTGAACACGACCCACCTGAAACATGGCCATACTTATCTAAGGATGAAGTGGCGGCATTGAAAATTTTTTTTATTATATGTTTTATTTTGTTAGCACAGTTTAATTAACGAATACTGCATACTGTTATTTATTTTGAGACTTTAAGAAATTATTTAGCTTTATTTCTTTGGATCAATATTAGCATGGAATAAATATCATTATAGTATAATGCTATAATAAATGAATGATTTTAAGGTTCATTTTATTTTAAGGGTTATCAAGATTTATGAATGCTTAGTTGATTGGTGTTATGTATTATGTATGTGTGGTTGAGATTATGGTGGATTTTATATTGAATGTAAATATCACATGCGATTAAACTGATTAAAAAATTAAGTTAGTATACTTTGTGTATAACTTACGAACCGAAACTCGGGTCTGAGGGTGCATGCTCTGTACCCGGATTTTGAGGCGTGACAAATGAGGTGTTACACAGGTAACACCTTAGTGGGTGTTACCCTTACAGTGGAGCCCACCTTAATGATGTTTTGTATATCCAAGCCATACATCCGTTTTTCCATCCCATTTTAGGACTGGATTTAAAAAATTATGCAGATCCAAAAATCAGGTGGATCACACATATGGGAAACGGTAGTAATTGAGGGCCTCACCATAAAAAATTCCAAAGATCCCGTAAGGTTTTCCTAATGTTTATTTCCAATCCAACCTTTTGATAATGTCAAAAAGATCCTGATGAAGGGAAAATACAAAAATTAGCTTGATCTAAAACTTTTGTAGCCCACAAAAAGTTTTTAATGATCATTCATCACTATTTTTAGTGGTATGTTCTACCTAAGAGTTGAATCTTCTTAAGGTTTGGGATCACACATTGAATTTAGATGAATATATATATATATATATATATATATATATATATATATATATATATATATATATAAACAGTTTGGTTAAGACCCACTAACCAGGTAACAGCTAATTAATCTGCTCCCGATTGTGAAAGCATGCGAGTCCATCAGATGCATGCATTTGTACATGTGAACGTACATGTATATAATAACATGTACATGAAGGTAACCAAAACATTAAAAATAACTTAGGATAACGTAATCTATACGGGAATCCCGCATGAAGGCAATATGCATGTGTGTCACAACATGGCACATGGTAGAGCCGGAAGAACCAGAATATGGCAG
This sequence comes from Magnolia changhungtana, assembly GCA_030180095.1. Classification (NCBI taxonomy): domain Eukaryota; kingdom Viridiplantae; phylum Streptophyta; class Magnoliopsida; order Magnoliales; family Magnoliaceae; genus Magnolia; species Magnolia changhungtana. The sequence goes on from JASAUF010000667.1 coordinate 6,183,480, forward strand.
ACCAATCTCAGTCTATCTACAGTACACGTGGCAGGGTGACGTCCCAATCAGTATAGTCCAAACTAGTAGGGTGCAATACAAGGCGGTTGATATTCCAGAATCTCACCCACCAACAAGCCTAGCTCTCACTTTTCGACACTTTCCATCACTCATATGATGAGATGGTTAGGATCATCTAATTCGTGTGTATCTTTAGTTATTTGCCGTCCATAGTAGGGCCCACGAGATGGACCGTCATGATTGATAAATCAAGCTGCCAAGTATACTATAGAGAGATGGCTCTACTGTATTTCAGTCCTTGCAGATCTACCGAATCAACTTCCTACTCACACGTGAAATTATTGAAATCATGTTAAAATTTATCAAAACTCAAAAAAGAGAATCATATGATTTGCAAGCTAATGAATTTTCACCTTTGGAAAAAGCGGAGTTGTTTGATACTCTGGCCGAGAATGACACTTGATACACGAAGTTGTACACGTGGCATGAGTGAAGTCGGCACTTTCCCGGAATAAGTATAAATTTTGGGCCATGATCCATTTAACTGGAGCCTCTATTTTAGACAATTAATTCAAATAACAATGGAGACTAGCGCTAGTTCGGAGCTGCCCGGCTCAACCTTTCAATGCCACGTACGGTCTCTTCAGCCCAATGTTGAATCACCTACTGTCGTTCATGTGGGCCCACCTTCGATATCGAATGCCCATCATGTGGAACCAACATTTGATGTGGACCGTCCATCATGTGGGCGACACCTCTGATGTGGGTCATCCATCATGTGGGGCCCACCTTGGATATTGGCCGCTCATCATTAAGGCTGACTTTTACATATTGTTGGATTGACCATCATTTGGAGCCCACCTCGACGTGGATCATCCATCATGTGGGGCCCACCTTTGATGTGGACCGTCCTTCATGTGGACCCCACCTTCAATGTGAGTTGCCCATCATGTAGAGCTCCCCTTGGATGTGGGTCATTCATCATCATGGATCAACTTTTAATGTGCATCATCTATCTTGTGGGGCCCAGGTTCAATGTTCATTGCCCATCATGTAGAGCACACCTTTGACATCAGGTGGAGCACATAAGTTACTTTTGCAATCATATTTATCAAACTAACTTAAGTAAAAAAAAGTAACTTATGTAGCGTTTAAATCTTAAGTTAAAGTAAGCTACTTATGACTTAAGTAGCTTGTCTTGATTTCTACTTATTAAACTGAAGTTATTAATTATCTTTAATTTTTTTTAAAGTTACTTAAAATTGTTTATAAACCAAAGTTACTTATCTATGGTGGTAAGTAGAAAAAGTAACTTATTTGGTGGTATCCAAACGAGTTCTTAATGACTTAACATAAATTAAAAAGTGACTTATCTGGTAGTATCTAAATAGGCACCAAAGGGATGACTTAACATAAATTAAAAAGTGACTCATCTGTAGTATCTAAATAGGCACCAAAGGGGGTGTTTGGATCTTAAGTTACTTAAGATAAGCTACCTATGCATCAAGTAGCTTATCTTCATTTCTACTTATTAAGCTAAAGTGATTAAGCATCTTTAAGTAAAAAAAGTTATTTATAATTGATCTTAAACCAAACTTACTTATCTCAAATAAGTTACTTATCTACTTGTGTAAGTTAAAAAAGTACCTTATTTGGTGGTATCCAAACAGGCCTTAAGAGACAAGGGAATGATAATCAGCAAAACTCATAAAGTGGGTTTGCTCAAACAACAGCGTCTACCAACAGGCCATCTGGCGTGTTTGTGTTTTTCTTACCTAGGTTGGTAATAGGTCTGGTTGGTTAGCCCCACTCATTTAATAAATGGGTCAAGAAGTCTTTCCCAAACCTGACCCATGACCCATTACCCTCTAACCTGACCCGAGCTTAAAAATTCATCAAGCTCAACCCAACCAACCACAATCCAACTTAGATTTAAGAATGGATTATGACACTAACGCAATGCACAACCTAAATAAGGCATTCGCCATCATCATCGAAGCCTTTTCCCAATTAATTGGGGTCGGGTAGTATAGTAAAGAAGAAATAATATAGCAAGAACAAAATACACACAGATTTACGTGCTTCGGCCACCAGTGTAGCGATCCTACATGCACGGGGAAGATGATGAGAGATATTCTTATTCATGGTGACAATGGAGATTACAGCCACAATTTATAATGACAATGGAGCAACCTATTTTAGTAAAAATATAAATGCAGAGAATCAAATCAATCCATAGATAGAAAAAGTCCACCAGAAATCTCTCTTCTCCACCAACACTTCCCCTCAAGTTGGTGCGAAAATATCGATAGAGCCCAACTTGGACAATATCTCTTGAAACTTAGCAGCAGGTAGTCCCTTAGTGAAAAAATCGGCTAACTGTTGGTCGCTAAGAACAAAAAGAAGACGAATAACATTGGCTTGTACATTTTCTCGAACAAAGTGACAATCCACCTCAATATGTTTAGTCTGCTCGTGATAAACTAGATTTGAAGCAATGTGCATTGCAGCCTGATTGTCGCAGAACATTTTTGTTGGTTGGGATGAACCAAAACCCAAATCCTGCAATAAGGCCCGGAGCCAAATAACTTCACTAGTGGTTGAAGCCATTGCTCGATATTCTGCTTCTGCACTTGATCACGCAACAACATTCTGTTTCTTACTCTTCCATGTTACCAGGTTACTTCCAACAAATGTACAATACCCTGCTGTAGATCTTCCATCAATTGGATACCCAGCCCAATCAGCATCAATATAAGCAGTAATGGAACTGTGTCCATTTTTACGCATCCATATACCTCTTCCTAGAGAACCCTTCAAATACTGCAAAATTCTGTTAACAACGTTCATGTGATTAACTCTTAGTGTATGCATAAATCTACTGACCAAACTAACTGCATATGAGATATTTGGCCGAGTAATAGTTAAATAAATTAGTCTTCCAACTAATCTTTGAAATTGACCAATATCAGAAAATAATTCACCATCATTACCAAGCTTACCGCTACTGTCAGTAGGAGTGTCTGACGGTCTTACTCCCAATTTTTCAATTTCTTGTAACAGGTCCAACACATATTTTCGTTGATTAAGAAATATGCCCTTTTTTTAGTAGGCAATTTCTAATCCAAGAAAATACTTTAAAACTCCCAAGTCTTTAATAGAAAATTGCTTGTGTAAGAGAGTCTTGAGCTTTGATATTTCATCTTGATTATCACCAGTAATCACTATATCATCAACATACACCAGAACAATAATGGTACCTGAAATACGCTTTTTAACAAATAGAGAAGGATCTGCAGCACTCCTTTGTAGGCCATTAATCATGAGGACATAACTGAGCTTAGCATACCAAGCTCGTGGTGACTGTTTAAGCCCATATATAGCCTTTTTTAGTTTGCACACTAAACCAAGTTTAGATTCTTGTGGATGACCAGGTGGTACACTCATATAAATTTCTTCTTCTATGTCACCATGCAGGAACACATTTTTTACATCCATTTGGAATAATTTTCAATCTTGATTAACTGTCAAGGATATAAGAACTCGAAATGTGTTCATCTTCGCAACGGGTGCAAATGTCTCTTTATAATCTTCTCCATAAGTTTGAGTAAATCCTTTAGCAACCAGTCTCACCTTATGTCGTTCCACGGTTCCATCGCTTTTATATTTTATTTTATATATCCAACGACACCCAACTGTTTTTTTTTTCTGGAGGCAATTTAACAATGTCCCATGTTTTATTCTCATCAAGTGCATGCAATTCTTCTTTCATAGCATTTTTCCAAACTGAATTGGAATTAGCTTCTCGGAAAGTCTTTGGTTCTTGATCACTAGATACTGCACTTAAGAAAGCAGAATGAGACTGAGTAATATTATCATATGTCAAATAAGCCTGCATAGGATAAGAAACAACATGGTAAGTAAAAAACTCTTTCATTCTTTCTGGAGGATGAGTCTCTCTACTGGATCTCCGTTGAGTTGGAGGTGCTGCTATTTGAGATACTGTTGTTTCAACTGTAGGAGTTGCTTCATTTTTTGGATGTATAGCTCAGGCAATGACATCATCAGTTACTGTTGGAGGCGGTACCAAATCATACAAGTACTCCCCCTGGGACCGATTCCTGTAATCACTTTGTGCTTGGAAATAAGATTTAGATTCAACAAAGCGTACATCACGAGAAATAAAAATCTTTGTAGATACCAAGTCGTAACATATGTACCCTTTCTTTGTGGAAGAATACCTAAAAAATGCACATCGATTTGATCGAGCATCCAACTTATCACGATGGATAGCTTGTTGGTGCACATAACAAACACAACCAAATACCCGCAAATGAGATATGTTAGGCTTTCGATTCTTCAAGATTTCCAATGGTGACTGAAAATTGATTACTCAACTAGGAAGTTGATTAATCAAATATGTTGCAGTCAAAACTCCATGGGACTAATATCTTTTTGGAACATTCATTTGAAACATGAGAGCTCTTGCGGTCTCTAAAATGTGCCGGTTTTTTCTCTCTGCCACCCCATTTTGTTGTGGTGTTCCCACACAACTAGTTTGGTGAATAATACCTTGGCTGCGAATATATTCAGAGAAAGGTCCTTTGGTATATTCTGTACCATTGTCAGACCTAAAAACCTTAACTTTGGCATTGAATTGAGTAATCACCATATTATGAAAATCTTTGAAAACAGATAACACCTCAGTTTTTTATTTTAGCAAGTATAACCATGTAGCACGAGATCGATCATCAATAAATAACACAAAATATTTATATCCATCATATGAATCAATTGGAGTAGGACTCCATAAATCAAAATGAATCAGTTCAAAAGACTCAACAGACGTAGACAAAGAACTAATGAATGGTAAACGAGTTTGTTTAGAAAATTGATAGACATTACACACACTAGATTCAATTGAAATAGAAGGAAAAAGTCTCGTCAAGACATGATTGGAAGGATGTCCAAGTCTTTTATGTAAGATGTGACGTTCCACCAGGCCGCTGGTATAACATGCCTTATCGGTGAGATTTAGCAAGTACAATCCATGTGAATAAGTTCCTTCACCAATCGTCTTCTTCGACACTCGATCTTGAAAGATGACAGAAGTATGAGAGAAAATAGCATCACAGTTTAAAGAATTAGTAATTTTCTCAACAGAAAGGAGTTGGACTGGAAAAGACGGAACAACAAGAGCATCAGAAGTGGGACTGTTTGAAAAAAAGTCAAATTTTCTACTCCCTAATACAGGAACTGTAATCCCATTAGCAACGGAAACATCATTCTTATCAGACTTAGAAATAAAATTATGCATAGATGGACTATTGGCCATATGATCAGTGGCTCTAGAATCAATAATCCAAGAATTAATTTTGGAAGATCAAGTGAGGTAAGCTTGCAAATTACCTGAAGCATGAGTAGAGGCAGAATGACCTTGTTCAGAAGACATGGACTTACCGATTTGTTGAAGAAGATGACTTAACTGATTCATTGAGATCGATGTATCGGCTTTTGCAACATAATCCTTCTTATTCTTATCAATGTTCAATTTGATGTGAGGATATAATTCCCAACATTGATCCTTGGTGTGCCAATTTTTACTACAATGATCACAATAGTAATGCTCTTTTCTGCCCTTATTTTGATAAGTATTTTTTTCCTTTTTCACTACCTGAAGGTTTTCTTCTATCTTCTTTCTCAGCCAAAAGAGCATTCGATTCAACATTATCAGATGAAGATTTTTGCTTAGAATTCATAGTTTTCTTCCGAGTTTCTTTACATTGAATAATAGCACAAACACTGGAAAAAGAAGTGTAGCATCCATAAGAATATTACTCCTGATATTTTCATATTCAGGCTTCAAGCTACTGAGCAATGAGAAAATTTTATCTTCTTCATCTCTTTTCAGAAGATTTTTCACATCAGTAGTATGTGGGCGGTACATGTTCAAGTCGTCCCACATCCTTTTCAGATTCTTAAGATGTTCGCTGAACATTTTTTCGCCTTGTCGTGCTCTAGCAATCTCAAGTTTAAGTTCAAAAATGCGAGCGGCATTATTTTGACTGCTATATAAATCTGTTATTGAATCCCACAACTCTTTTGCAGATTCAGAGAATGTAAAAATTCCAGCAATATAGGGTTTCATTGAATTAAGAATCCAAGATCTGACAAGTTGATTAGTGGAGATCCAATCTTCATATCCTGTATCAGTAGATGCAGGACAAACTTTCGTTCCATTGATGAAACTCAACTTTTTCTTGCCACCAAGAGATAAGATTACAGTCATTGACCAAGGTACATAGTTAATACCATTCAAGAGGACTGATGAAAGCTTCCAACCAGGATTTGCATCCGATTCACCCATTGATAAAGAAGAAAGGATCAGAACAAAAACAGAGAGATAAAGTATGCAAAAAAAAAAAAAAAAATTCGGCAAAAAATGAAAAAAAGGAGACATCACGTTTCCTTCTTCCTTAATGATGAATTAGATCACAACTGCACAAGATCTTCCGCTCTGATACCATATAGTAAAGAAGAAATAATATAGCAAGAACAAAATACATAGATTTACGTGTTTCGGCCACCAGTGTAGCGATCCTACGTGCACGGGAAAAGAGGATGGGAGATATTCTTATTCATGGTGACAATAGAGATTACAACCACAATTTATAATGACAATGGAGCAACCTATTTTAGTAAAAATATAACTATAGAGAATCAAATCAATCCATAGATAGAAAAAATCCACCAGAAATCTCTCCTCCACCAACAGGTAGCTAAGGCATACATTGTTGTTTTTTTTTTTTTTTGGTTAGCTTGTTAGTACACCCCACTGCCAGTTGACACTTCATTGTTAGCCACCCCCACTAGAGATCGATACAAAGACTTAAGTGTTGAAATGAGGTATCTTTCACTCAGTCTACCACTTGAGCTATGGATTAGGGTGTGTAGCTAAGGCATACGTGTTCATGTAAAAACAATTCATCTATACTTCTCTTCTTTATTTTGTTTTGGGTTTTGCGTGAGGTTGGATCAAGTGGTCTGACCTTACCATAGGTAACCTCTACAGTCAGGTCAGGTTGGGTAGGGGTCAACCAGCCCATTTACATAAATGGGTCACATTTCTAGACTGAGCCAGACCCACTACCCATTTAACTGGTTGGGCCAGTTGGCCCACGGGTCAACCCCGTCCATTGCCACCCCTATTCTTAACCTGACCAAACTGGACGATGGACTCAAATTTCCGGGTTTTTAAATTATGGTTTTTTCCACTTAAAGGATTATGTCATGGATAGAATAAACTTCCTATATAGCTAATAAACTATGGTCGAAATCGCTATTTGATGTTTAGATGCACCACTGAATTGAATTGTGACTATAAACCGGATAAATTGGAACCTCTTTATTTTATTTTATTTTTTTTCGAAGGCAGTCATTTACACCCCATCACTGATGCATGCTACCACAGCTGACAGGTGCAAACTGCGGGCAGTCATCACTAGACATTGTAGATGTTCAAGCCTAAACATATAGCTAGTTCATTCAACAGGTGGTCCATGAACATCATGATACACATAAAGACCCTCTGTCACGTGTTAGAATACTCCTTTCCCTCTCGTTTAAATGTTAAAATATTCTCATGAAGATCTTTTAGAAATATATTATAATTATAAATTATTATTCTTAGGACAATTCTTATTTTAAGATTTAAACCAGTGGGAAGGGTGGATAGTAACTTTTACTTTGTGAGATTTATAAGTGGGGAAAGATCTTCATCTTCACGTGTATCTTGATGTTTGTTCCTCTATATTAAATTCATTTTATAAAAAGTGGCCACACTACAATTGTAATAACCTAATTCTTGGGTGAGCTCTAGAGAATGGTTGTCCTAGAATTTGGCAGTCTTGAAGTTTGCTATTCAATAATTAAGTTAGAAATTCATGGATTTCATGAGCATTGTTTCTGCCTATAACAATAAACAAATGTTCTAAATCAAATCTCTGATCCCAAACAAGTCCAATATCTAATAGATGTGCATGGGATAAATGTTCTAAATGTTCAACACTTAAAGTTGCAAATTTACAATCTGATGGGTGAGGCCTTTTGGTAACTGAAGGGAAAATTTTAAATTGAGAGTTGCAAAATTTCAATTGAAAGGATGAACTAATCTGCAAACAATCCAAACACAATGAGCAGAATTTTATTATGAAGTATTGTGATACGTACAAGCTCCATCCAAACAGGTTATCAAGGTTATATTACTAGATTAGGATATTTCATTTTTAGTTAAGATGTGTATATGTTAAGAGCTTTATATATACAAATATTTATAAATTTTATATATATATATATATATATATATATATATATATTATTTTTAATAAAATAAATAAGTTATAATTTTCACAATGTAGTTTTTTATATTTTAACATATAGCAAATGAGTACTTCTCTCTATATAACATTGCCCACATCCAGATTAGATAAGTTCTGAAGATATTATATAGGATGATGCTGATGATCATGTAGTTAGGTCGTAGCCCTAATGAGTCACTACGCAATCCGCTTACGTGAAAATGGTATTATATAAGGCCTAAAAATGTCTAAGAAACCAACTTTTGGGACATGATTTTCATTTGTAAATTCGTATGAGGATAGTTTTTTAATTGTATTCTAGTGTTAGGAATTTCTAATTGTGATTATCAAGGTGTAATAGTTTCAGGGCCATTCCTCTACAAGTCCTTCTGAAGCTAGTTCACCTGTTTACTCACTGTTGCCTGTGTGAGGCCCACCTACCTGCATTAAGTGAGCTACACCATGATGATAGCCAGTTCCAAAAATAGCTCCCATTCAATCATAAGGTGGACCGCACCAAATAAAACAATGGACAACCATCTAAATATTTTCAAATTCACATTATAACCCACATGATGGTTAGATTGGCTTGAATTTTCGGAACGTCCAACTTTCAGGAGGATACTACAAACACCACAGCGGGCCCATAAAGAGCCATTGTAGAATAAGCTTATTTTACAATGACTGGCAGAGAAATGGCTCTCGACTGGTAATTTATGGGGTTGTTTGGTAATTAGGAATTTAAGAATTACTTAGGAATCTAATTCTTTTATTGAGAGTTTTTTGTATGAGTTCTGTTTGGCCATCTAAAATTGGATTTAGATTTTCAAGAATTTTCAAGCCAGCTTTTAAAAAAGAATCATGACTTAAAACCAGGAATTGAATTCTCGTATGAATTGAATTTTGGTCAAGTTTGAAAACTGGCCTTGTAATTGGATTCCAATTCCAAAAGGACAAAATCTAAGGTTCCAACCAACCCCTTGGAAATGTTGGCTCCTGATTATATGAAGCTAAAGTCTCAAGATTAGCATATGTAATCTAGCCTAGAGTTTGATCAAGTGAGGTCTAGTTTCATAGATCTAGACCATTGATATGATGGGCCACAGTAGTTGGGGGAATCCTTAAGGACTTTTAAGTTGGATGATTGCAGCCATTTAATCTTTGCTTTCTTTGTCCAGTGTAGATCGTTGATATAGTTTCTGTCCTAATTGTCTATTTGCAAACTAAAAGTCTAGGATTGTCCTGTTAATGTGACTTCAAGAATCTTTCATTCATGTGGGCCCACCATATCAATGGTCCAGATAATCCTGATATCCACCATAATTATACAAACTCATGGCTGAGAATCCCATAATCCCTCCTTGAATAATTGTACTAATTACTATAATGCGAAAATGGGTTGGGATAGATCGTCCAAGCCCAACCCATGAGCCCACAACATGAATCTGGACCGCCCAACCTAAAGCGGTCTAGGCTAAGTCGACCAACCATCCAAATACTGACCCCACCCAATGGTTGATGGGAATAGGTGTGGCAACGTATGGGCTAAGGTCGGTCTAGCTTAATGATTTGATGGGAATAGGTGTGACAACAGACGGGCAAGACCATTCATCATAGGCCTGGGTTTTGATTTCAAGCCCAGGCCATGTTTATGGCGCTCGGCCCATTGCTAACCCTCGAAATGATGGTCTGGTCTGGGCCTATTGTGGAGTATGCAACTACGGGTCCATCCCAATACATTTACATCGGTACGTGACCCGGTGCAAAGGGCATTGCATTGTATACGCACATTTTCAGTTCTGGGGTGGGGGCCCCATGCTCCAATAATCCAGACCATGCTTTTATTGATTCCTGTACTGGATGAACCATTAAGTAAAAGAGCACCAGATTGGAAGATCCCACAACCAATCTCTCCGAGTTGAATGTGGATTCTTGATGTGTTTCTACTCAAACCGTCTAATTCACTTCTTGTAAACTGAAAGGTTTCTATGCTCATGGAATTAGATGGTATTAAGTGAGATGGAACTTTAAATCCATTGATTTGAAAAATCATCTTTGTTTGACTCATCATAGGTTTTCAACATTGGATCCTAGAGTAGGTTTGGTTAGGTTTGGGTAGGGAGGGTTTTCCTCAACTTAATCCGGATGTGTGGAATTCATGGATTTCCTCCTAAAAACATGAGCTAGGAAGTTCTCATGCTGGGAAGGGAGGTGTGGCCACCTTGATATTTGTGAGGAATCCACTCCATCCATCTGTTTTACAAGATCATTTTAGGTTTTCAACAGTAGAAATTCTTTCCCCACTCTTTCCTCTCATATGGCCCACTTGAGTTTTGGATCTGCTTAACTTTTGGTAGCATGTCTTAAAATGATCTCACAAAACAGATGGACGGGGTGAATTACTCACCAACATCAAGGTGGGTCCTAGCTTACTTCTCACCTTTAGGGCATGTTTGATTTTCAGTGACCGTAGGTGAAATGGTGAAATGTGCAAATCTTCCGTGAAATGAGTAAATCTTTACAAAATCCACCATGCTTTTTATCTCAAAACCGATTTAATAGATTTATTTTAAAATTTTGGACTCCAAAGTGATGTTTATGATAAATCTATTCTATCCGGTCCTTTTAACACAATAATTTAAGGCATGAGACAAAAAACGAGGCAGATCGAACACTCAAATGGCCCACACCAAAAGAATAAGTGGGCTTGGGAGGTTTTTAATGGTAAGTATTTGATTCTCTTTTTCTACTGAGGTAGTCCACTTGAGCTTTCGATATACCTCGTTTTTTGGCTCATACTATAAATTCATCAGGCATAATAAATTAATGGTGTGGATAAGTGATACGCATCACAATGGGACTCACAAATATGTTGTGACATTGTGCATTTTTGTGTCAAAAATACATGTCATCAAATCAAAGAAGAAGTGAAGTAAATACGGAAAAACTAATTATTACATATTTTCAAAATACTCCTATCAGTTTAAAAATCAAACAAGCCCTTAATCTTCAAATACGGCTTTCATACGCAACCAAATACTGAGTGAATCAAAACATGTATTTAAACCATACATCTCACGTGATCCAAATACCAAAGTGACTAAACTCACTCCCATGGCATCAAGAGATAATCCACTAGGAGCATTTATTGCAAAAATGCAGTTCCATGCCCCCAACACCACCCTATCATTTGGCCCATCTGAGCCGTGGATCTGCTAAAACTTTTGTTTTTTTGCCACGGGGCGTACAATCGAAGGATACAACCCAATAGACGGAGTAGATTTTACATGCACAAGATTGTGGTCCCCCACAAACTTGGGTGTTTTATGCCCTACTTTAAAAACAGCGGATGGCTCTAGGCCACCTGTACAGATATCGCACGAGTGCCACGCACAGGATCCTCAATCATATCCAGACCATTATGGAAGAAGCACATGTAACCAATCATAGAGTAAAAGGTGGGTGGAAACCAAAAAAAAAAAAAAAAGTAAAAAGGACAGCCATTTAATCAATGATGGATACAGATAAAACAGGCCCAGCTATCCATCAACGACACGATTGGACTTCTGACCCGAATTCGTGTCCTTCAGCTTTCCCTGACGGCGCACTGCGCACCCCATACCCGTCCCTCACAAAAGCCAACCAAGCGCGATATTCAACGTAATCTGTTCTTTCCAAGCTCATAAAGCCGCTCGATTTTTCCGCCTTCGCAACTTCACAGCCACACGCTCTTTCTCCAGCGCTCAACTGAAACGTGGCAAGTCCTACGCCGTCAACAGCGCGAGACAGGCACTCTCTGCTGGATATCAGTGATGCTATCATGCGCCGAGATAGGATCGGATAAAGATACGCTCAGTCAATAATAATCTGGGCGACTTTGATGTCGTCTCCTTGTCGGTTGCTGGAAGAGGGGGCGGGCCCGCTCGAACCCGAGACCCGCTGCCACGTCAGCCTAAGAGGAGCTGGGAGGGATGTTGCGTATTCCTTGCCTGTGGAGTTCCGTAACAACGCTTTCGGTGGAAGGCGGTTTCAAGCCCAACGGGAGGGGCAGCCATGGCTGGCTAATTACCTCTTTGACCACCTTGTCTATAACCTCCTCCGCCTGCAGTTGAACATTTTCACAAAAGGAAAGGGGCATTTTGGTCACATTCCAAATCATAACAACCTTGCACGGGCACACGCGTGGTTATCACACGCCGCGTGTGGAAACAACTCTACTCGCTCGCTCAGATGCGCACACGTGTCTACTGATGTTCAATGCTCGTGTGTTGCCTACGTGATGAGCGCATCCACGCGCATCGGACTGACTGATTTTTGTAATAGAATGTGCGACCTGACTGATGAAAAGACAGTATATAAAACATACGGGTGAGACGTTGGCACGTGTGCGGCTAGGGGTTCCCATCTTTTTCACGACTCGGATGTTTTATACATCCAACCAGTTGTTGGAATTTAATGCACGTAGACTTTTCTCAACGGAGGAAAAAGGCTAGTAGATAAGAGAAGGAAAGCAATCCTCCGCAGCAGCTGATTAAGGCAGCGGTACCACATCCGAGATTCGTGGGCCCATTGCCTTGTGTGTCTAACATCCACTCCGTCCATCAGGTGCGGCCCTCAATAGTACATAGTGGGGGCAAAAATCAATCCTGCCAACTATTCAGGTGGGGAGACAGCACAGGGGAAAACGAGGGTGGGACAACAACCATAGGTTTCTATGGCACCCACCATCATCAAGTGGACCTTACTGAGACGAAGGGAGACTCCAAAAAGGAGCTGGATCCAAAACTCAGAGTTCTTACGCATGATTTTCCATTGTTCCAGTGGTGTGGGCCCCACCTGAGTTTTATACCACGCCAGTTAAACAGGATAAGGCTTAGATGAAAGATGATAATGACCGTTAACATGAAAAGGTGGACACGGATTAGATGTCGCACTCAAAACGGTGGGCTCCACAGCTCCAAAATCAAGAAATGGAAGTGAGAGCTGGTCTGAGTGGTCCGGCGGGGATTTAAAGAGCTTTGCTGGAATACATGCCGTCGCACTGCTGTACGATAGGGTCATCTTTCATTGATCCAAACCGTTTACATGACGGTCCTCACCTTGGGCAGGGGATTTCTTTTATTATTTTTTTTTTAAGTCTTAGATTGGAATTTTCCAACATTTCGATCATTTGACTCTTTTAATATGAAATGAACGGTCCACTTAATCCCTGAATGATAAACGGATAAAGTTTTTTACTATGAGGATTTTTCTAGTACAGCCCATCCACAGTGAGGCCGGACACATGAACGGTTTGGATCGGTAATAAGTGACTACGCCAACGGCTGAAGTCTTGATGTAACCTGCGGCAATGCTAAGGATGCATTCTACCAAATTTCTTTGATTTAAATTGGAAAAAATTAGCACTGTAGATGATTCCGTACAATGCTCTTATTTTGATCGCCGCCCGGGAACTTATCTTACCAAAGGCAACTGTAAGGGTACGGACGCTAGTTTTTTTACGAAAATACTCTCAAAGGTAAGGATAAAGCAGAAAAAACTACGGTATAGTTTGGTAATTAAGGTTTTGTTCGCGTCCAATGATAAAACGTAGGCAGTACGTTGGGTCTATACTACGCAAAATTGTCTTCAATGCGGGAAAATGATATCTACGGGCGAAGATGGGAATTGATATCTCTCGCTTTCCCCTTTTATTGAGAACACAAGAACATGCCACTTGAACAGGACATCTTCACCATGAAAACCGTGGGCCCCACCATGAGGATTACCATTCTCTAAAATCAGGAAAATCCGCTCACTGGGTGGGACACACCTGTATGTTGATTCAGACTGTCGGTTATCAATTGACTCCAACAGAGTGGCCTATCTGATGAGCTGAAGGCCTGACTTCCGTGCCAGGTGATCTTAGGGGTGGGGCCCTGCCATTTTCATCGTACAGATGCCCTACATTAGTAGCACTCGTTTCCACTTTATCACCCGTGCAAATTCATGCTGACTTGTCATGGACGCCTATCGTGCCACCTATGCACGACATCTGTACCATACAAACAGCTCCCCCGTCCTAAAGACATCAAGCCAGTCCGCTCAGGTGTAATCAATGACAACGAACGGTCTGAATCATCATACAAGTGTCGCCCATCTAATTGGTGGATCAACCTGATTTCAGATATGCATGATCTTCATAATGGACCTTACAGTTTCCGTAGTATGGATTTCCGGAATAAGGTGCATGTTAGCAGGAAAGATACGTCCGCGTCACATGTTAGCATGCATGTCCCATGGGCACCGTAAACCTGACAGCGCCCAGTCACTGCGCGCCTGCTCTAATGCATACATCCATCTGTGGGTCAAAAATGCTACAGACACTCGTACTGCCAGGAAAGATCTAATTGGTGAATCATGGTATACATGTGCCAACATGTCACGTGCATGACATCCGGACCATTCATTAGAAATCCTCCCCATATGGACCACATTTGTATGAGGGAAAGGACGGTTGGAAAGTAAAATTCACCGTCCTGTGAAGCATATCTGATGTGATACCAGCCTGGATTCTGACATGGGCCACGGTCCATCTCTTAGAGTTTGTAGCTTACCGGGTGGAGGAGATCAAACGAATTCCTGCACGCCTCATTACCACCGTCAAAACCTGCCGTATTCTGCACCGTTCAAACAACAAACGGTTAATTGGACCTCAATCGCACGAGATAGAGGGACCCGAGATATGTCAGCCCACACAGATCTTGACAACCAACACACATGCCAACCTGGAAAGTGTGTGGGAGATCAGAGCGGTTTGTAAGGTGGCCCACATGGTTAAGACAACCACATGCAAAATCAGGCCGACTTAACTCACCAGGTGATCCACTCCGATACAAAGGTCATGGGTGGTTCAGAAAAACTTGCCCACACATTAAATATCCACTTGTGGTCCAAAACTGATGAGCTGATCGGCCTAACTTTCACATTTGGAAAAGGTGCAACGGTCCTTGTTCAACGCACACGTACGTGTGCCCCATCCGACGAGTGGAACAACCTATTTTGGGTTGATCATGTTCGTTGAACACCACTTGATGGATGGCCCAGATCCCACACATGCGCAAGGATGCCACGTGCTACGCAGCTGACCGCTAGAATATATCACAAATACGATGCATGAATACATGTATCTCCTAAACTGCATACCTTGGGCCAGAAGGAGCCTTGTGGTTGCACAACAGGGCAACCCCATGCATCCCCATGCATCTGAAACATGCAATGCACATGCATCAGATATGGTAAATATACACTACATGATACATAAGTATGCATGCATGCATGCATGTGTGCACCCATATAGCCTATTCATGGACTTCATGGAGTACAACCGACACGATTTCACTTAGGTGGCGTTTCATGTCTTTTTGATACTAATGGTTTGCAATCACCAAGTCATGGGCGCATATCATGGAGCATCTGTATGACACCGACGTGAAGATGTGATGGGCCACCTTGTTTTTACAGGGATCTTATCATCATGTCCTAATGATCCATGGCATCATTAGTAGAATTTTTATCACGAATACATCAACTATAAGAATACCACAATTAATGAGAAAAAGAAAAAAAAAAAAAAAAAAAAATTAATTACAAGATCCTCAACCCAAGTTCTCAGTTCTGACAAGTGGGGCCCATGGTTCAGTAATCCAGACCATTTATCTGTTGCATCTCGCTGTGGATGGACCATGCCCACAAACTCTCACGGGTAGGCCACCTACTCTCTTTAATTTTTTTTTTCAGTTGGATGTGGATTAGCACATCTCTTTTTAACCATTTATTTGTGGGCCACAAATAGGAAGGTTTGGAATTAGGATTCCCCTGTCTAGGAGAACTTTGGGGCATACTCCATGCACTGGCCTGGATTGCTTCTCCCCAAGCTCAAAACCTGAGTATATGGTAAAAATCATTTTACTGAAGATCTCATAAAGCAGAGAATGAAAAGTTCTGTCAACTACAACTCATTGCATGTGAACCAAGCATCAAAAGGGCCCCACCGTTGAAATCACCTGTTGCAAAAACCAGGCCATTCCACTCCTCATATGGCCGTCTTGAATGAAAACAATGGACAGTTTAAATTAGGTATGTGGCCCGCCTTAATGAATGGACATGCTTGATTTTAGTATCAGGTGATCATCTTTGCAGGCCCATATTCACAGATCGTATGTCGGTGTCCCACGCACACGACACTTTGGAACATGGAGATGGGTTGTATGTGAAGTTTACATGAAGTGAGTTGTAACTTTGTACCAGAGGCAGAAAGTCAGCTTTGTCTGAGTGAAACAACAGCTTTATGTTTTGTTTTTTTCACATGGAAATTTGAAAATAGTTTAAATCTGAATTATTGGTGGGTCCAACCTTGAATATGTTTTCATCTGAAAATTAGGCCAGTAAACTCATCAAGCGGGTCGCAATGCAACAAACAGGCGGATGACTCTTAGAAAACTTCAAACAAGTTTATTTCAGCTGTACATTTGCTGTGACCCACCTGATTAGTGGACAGACCTGATTCTCAGGCCAAGGCATCTAGATATTGAAACACCCACCTGTCTATTTCTCGCGTTAATATCACATCCGTGTGTTTGTGTGCATGTATATATTGGCTGTTAAATCCATACATTACCCCATGATAAGTTCTCCAACGCCAACTTTCTGTAGTTTGCCACATTGGAAAGCTGGGGTGGGCCCACATTTGCATGGCAGGTGGAGGACAGCTCGGATGGCCCCAAACTGGGTAGATCTGATTTGTGGGAAGACCATAGTTTGAATTATAGGGAGGGAAGGCTACAATCGGCTTATGCGTATAACTCCTTTGATTTGGATCTCTCTGTTGTTGCCATCTCCTCTCATCCTCCTTGGGCATGATGTGTCTTCTATGCATCCGGTATTTCTACACAATTAGAAAGAGCCATTCACATTATAGATTTTTTAAAAAATCATAGCTTTCTTTTACATTAATCTTTCTAGAATATAAGAAATCGAATAAAGTAGGAAGTTGGGTTCAAGCCTGCATTTCAAGTTTTCAACACAGAGATCATGGGTTGATTCTTTTCTTTCTTTTCTGTGTTTTTAATCCAAATTACAATTATTGGGAGGAGACCTAGTCTACCCAAGTATGAAATTTTCTCCTCCCATGTCTAATACCATACACATGGCATATGTATAATGTATATGATGATCCAAAATGTTCATTCATCATAAGGCTCCATCAGGATAGACCAAAATGATCAATCATTAGATGATCACAACTAAATGGTTAGGATTGTCCGACCATTATAACTTCTAGTCTATGACCATTCATGGTTATCCTTGATGAAAGATCTGCTTGGATCATCATATACATATGCAATATGTACAATATAGAAAATAAGAAAAGAAATAGACTACATGCTCTATTCGCTGGCAACAATTAATGAGCACATGGGTTACTGCCTACATTATTTACATCTCCCCATCTACCCCCAATTTGAAGAAAATGCAATTTGAAAATTACATAAAATTTTGAACTTTGTTCCCCAAAAAGAATAGATGATTGAATTTGAAGGGTACTTGCAACATTTAGAACTTGTTTTCAATCTGCAATGGTCATTTAGCCAATAAAGAGGTTTTCCGAATTCACCCACAAAACAAATAAAAAATAAAGTAAAATAAAAACCCACATTGAATAAGCAACATTGAGAGCACAAACCTGGAGGTGGCTCGCTACGTTGTGCCTCGTCAATCCTTCCACCTTCATCAGCTCCAAAATTTTAGAAGGGATGGCTTGGTCAATCCCCAATTGCTCGACCGCCTGCACAAACCGTCTGTGCAATTCCGGCGTCCAATCCACCTAAAATGCCAAACAATCCATACAAATCACATAAAATGATTTTTGAGAGGGAGAGATGCTCCAAAATAAGAGGGGGAGGGGGAACTGAAGGGTAACTTCTTCTACATTACCTTCATCTTCTTTCTATTAGCCCTGTTGCCACATATATTAGGAAGAGTGGATGCCTTCTTTTGGATACCATCCTCGGTGCCTGATTCGATGTTGTCTCCATTTTGCGAATGCGAAGACATGATGCTTTCCTTAGTAGCATTGCATTCATCAGTTTTTGAACCGTCAGCAGAATCCACCTCCTCTTCCATTATAGGCTCTCCAGAAGGGTATTCTGCCTTAACAGTAACTGCACCGGCTGTATTGATGCAAGTATTTTCGACAGATTTTGACTCCGAGCAGCTGAATTTTTTAAACTCTATCGACTCTCCATCATGCTCTTTACTTTCCTTCTCCATTGAACAATTGGGTTGGTCTTGGCAGCATCCAATATCCGACGATCTTCCACGTTCCAACTGCGGGGTTGAAGGTGCTGGATACCTATCAGTCACCAGCGATTCCTCATGGCCGTGTTCATGGGCAAGTCCTGAATTCTCTGCTTCTGACAGGTTTTGATTTTCGGCCCCAGCTGTTTCTGATTTAAGCTGAAGCATGGATACCACAGTTTCTTTGACAGGTTTCAATGATTTAGGAACAGTTCCTCCTGCATTGAAGGCCTGTTCAGGGCCTAGTGAGTTCAGAAATCCTTCCGCTTCTAATTAATGCTAATACAATTGTGTTTCTCAAGGAATCAAAATGACTGAAAATAATCATAATGCAGCATCTAGGTTGCATTTTTATGCACTATTGAAATGAATTGCAATTGTTTGTTCAAGAGAGAGGAAATGATCACATTGCAGTTGCATTCTTTCCATGTCTAACTTGAATTGTGATTTGGTCATTTCAACTTTATTGGGTTTCAATTCAATTAGATTGTGCATCCAAACGTGTCCTTATAATTCTTAGTTCATGTGAGACACACCCGAAAAATAAGCCCACCTTATGAACCACATGCTGCCATATGTTTCTCAGTTTGTCTTCAGATAGAGGTTTCTGAAGAAACTCTGCCGCACCCAACTGAAAAAAATAAATAAATAAATAAATAAAATAAAAAATCATGAGACTCCGAATTTCAATGAGAATAACCACCACATACAAACAAATGTATACATGCGTATCAAGAAGCAGATGAGAAAACACACCGCAATGCACTTCATCATGGTGCTTAGGCAATGGATGCTAGATATCACTGCAATGGTCATTTTCAATACAGTTATAGCAAAGGGTGTAAAAAATTACAAGTACTCTAATTGAAACAAATAAAAATACCTTCAACAAAAATAAAAAAATGGAAGCAATACCAAGAAAAGTATACAAAACATAAAACAAGGAATGAAATGATGAAAGACAATTAAAAGTTGAAACATCAAAAATAACTTCTATATCTACGTCTTTATAGAATAAGAGATGTTGGATTATTATCTACAGCGAGGAACCGAATGGCTACAGTAAAAAGAAATTCTCATTATCAGTACTTTGGACTGCCTATGAGAAGTGCCTGCACTCACTGATGGTAGGTAAGTCCCTAGCCGTCTCGAGAAACCTGAAACACCCTTGGCTGTTTCCCGTACTAACCTGCAACCATAAATTTCATTGAAGAAAAAGATCCACATAAGAGTATAATAACCAAGGTATTCAATAACAGAAATGGCCGGCCATATAACCATTAGTCCATTATAATATGGGCCCATTACAGCCCCAGTAACGGCCATTACGGCCCTATAACAGTCGATTTTTTGAAGAGAAAAAATGTATCAGCCCCACTTCAGCCAGTTATGGTAACATATCGGTCTGTTACGGATTTGCATCGGATCATTACAGGCCCATAATGGCCATATTTTCCAGATCGGGTGTAACAGCCCTGTAACATGTAATAGGTCCCACTGTTACCAATACATAAATGCCAATTACGGCTGTTACGTAACCATTTTTTAATACATTAACAATAACACAAAATATATCTAAAATCAAGACATTATAGCCCTCAATTTCTAGTTTAGAAATGCACTACCTCTACTATAGCAACGTGGAAGCTGTCGTGTTTGTTTGAAATAGCTTCCAATGCTTCAATCTCACTGCAAAACACTGAAACTGCAAATAGTAGAGAGAATGTTGCAATGAGGATTATGCATTGAGGAAACAATAACACTGTATGGAGGGTCTTTTGGCAAAAAACAGAATAAATAATAGATCTCATCAAACAAGTGCGTCGTGGACATATTTGCAATCATCTTCTATGTTGAATTATACAAACAAATACCATTTTAAAGATGACGTTCGTGAGATAGAAGATATCCTCCCTTCGAATTAGAAATTGAATTGAATTGTCAAGATTTTTCAAGAAAATCCCAAGCATCATTTGTTAAAATGGGAGCAGTAATTTAAAAGTACACACACACACACACACACACACACACACACACACACACACACACACACACACACACACACACATTTCCACCACTAACAAAGGGAAAGGGGCATTCTATCCTGCTCAAATGAGAAACAATCTAGCCCAGAACAGGAAATGGCCCCTGCCATTTTACTGATTTCAGAAACTTTTCCACCCTTCTATAGAATTCAAGGAATGTTCTGTAGCTACCATGTGTTGCCAAGATAAAACCGACAGTCGATAATGGCATTTGAAGAAATTCAATTCCATATTTTGTTTTTTTTTTTTTTTTCCCAGCATCTTTCTTAAGAGGCTATATATCTATATCCCAACTGTCAATCTCCCTCTACCATGCTAGAATTAGATTTCAGGCACCCCAATCTTGCTCGATTGGAGAACAACAGAAACATCGTATTCAAGAGTAATCCACAAATGGGTAAAATCCAAAAAGCCTATCTGTTAGAAAATAATCTGAAATTATTCAAAGTTACCATATGCTACAAGACATCCGTATGCAACGACAAAACAAGGGACCATGAGCCCAAAATTCATGTTAGAAAATCTTTCAAAAAGAAAACAAAAATCATGTTAGAAAGACACACCAGAACAAGCTCTTTTGAAATTCAGGGATAAGCGGGAGATAGGAAATAGATGTTTTTTCTTTTTATTTTACCGATATAGTCCATTTCTTCGAGCTTTGATTTTATTTCAGAAGCGGAGACACTGTCTTCATCGAGTAGAAGGACCCTGAGGCCTTTAGGAAAATCCTTCCACTCCAGCAAATCATCAGCAGAGCAAACCATAGCTGGTTTCGCATCGTTTCTCAGGCGGCGAGGGAGCATTTGCGGCCGCTGCGTGCCAACATCCTATTCATCCTGCACAGACCATATTTAGAGAGAGAGAGAGAGAGAGAAACCGTCAAATTTCTCATAACCAAACTCAAATTTAGAAAAAAAAAAAAAAAAGGAAAACCCATATATATATATATATATATATATATATATATATATATATATTCAAAACTCAAAAAAATGGAAAAAGCAATTAAAAATAAATAAAATGTCAAAAAACCCACTGGAATCTCCAAAAAACCTTCAAAAATTTCACATTTATATGTAATAAAGAAAACCAACTCAAATCCCATTCAACTACTCAAAACAAACAAAGAATCTGTTGATATTAAAAAAAAAAAAAAAAAAAAAAAAAAAAAAAAAAAAAAAAGCCACCAATGGAAGAAATTCTACATGCAATGGATTTTCAATAATTAAAATAAAAAAGACGTACTGAAAATTCAAGTAAGAAAAGGAGCAAACGACTTTGCATAATACGTTTTGGAATTGGTGAGAAAGTTAACAAGAGAGCTCTTTCTTACTTTGTCTTTCGCTTCGGCTTCTTCACTTGGAGAGAGAGAGAGAGAGATTTAATTGGTGTGAATCAGTAAGTTTGGGTGAGTGTATTTGGTATGAAAATTATGAAAACAAAGCAAGACGCAGTTATTCCAATTCACATAAATTCCAATCTGTATGGATTCCAATGCATATCAAATGCACTTCCAAACGACCCTTTAGTGCGGTTGCTGGTGTTTTCACGTACGGTTGCTGTCGAGTAGCGTGGACCACAGCACATGCAAAAGACCAAACAGGCTTTCTACGAATGCTAATTATTTCGCAAATATATACAGGGGGATGCGGCTTGTGTAGTCATGAGCTAACCACCATATAGCGTTGTGTGTATTTTCTGTGGGACCCATCGTGATTTATTTGTTTTATCCACGCCGTTCATCCGTTTTTCCAGTTCATATTAATGCATGAGGCCAAAATTGAAGTATATCCAAATCTCAAATGGACCACACCACGAAAAAACAGTGGGATAACGATGTCCAGCGTTGATACCTTCCCAGGGCCCACAGTGATGTTTGTTTGCCATCCAACCTGTTCATGAGGTCACACAGACCTGGATGAAGGGAAATCACAAATATCAGCTTGATCCAAAACTTCTGTAGCCCACAAGAAGTTTTCAACGGTGGGTATTCAACTGCCACTGTTTCCTACGGTGTGGTCCACTTGAGCTTGAGATGGGCTACGATTTTGGTCCCATGCCTTAGAATGATCTGGAAAACGGATGTACCATGTGGATAAAACACATACATCAAGGTGGACCCCACAGAGAACCAAAGCTACGTAATTGCTTGGTGAGCTCCTCACTACACAATCCGCATCCTATTCGAGTGCGGATGCAATTCGGCCACCAGGACCTCATTCGCCTGACCCAACATTAGGTCAGGACCCAGGTTGGGTTGATATTGGGTTGGGCTTGATTTGAAAATTCTCAACACAACCATCTGCAAGTTAAGATGGTAATTCAGCCTAAATTCAAACTCAACCCCAACATGCAACAGATGATATAAAAGTAATGACTAACATAAATGATATAAATATAAAATTAAAACTTATTTAAAAAATAAAGTTTTTATACTATGATATGTGGAGCTGCTTATACTATAGGCTTTGATATATAAAGTCCATGAAGATAAAAAAATAAATAAAAACTCTTCGTGCATTGAAAATATCATTCATGATTAAAAAGAAGACCTTGGATGACATGTTGGGTGGTTAGATAATCGAAACTAACTAATAACTGATGATAATGAAATTATTTGGTGATCCAAACTAATGATTATATGGATAGCTCAAATAATGGGACATGTAGAGGGACACATATGGAGACAAAATGAACTTATAGGGAAGAGAGGCTATTAGGTGTGGAGGTTATATTGGAACATATGCCAAGGAACATGTGCCAAGGATTAGTTTGGACAGAAAATGTGCCAGCTATATCAAGTATTGTGACCGTTAACACGCCACGTACCAAAAATTAAAATAGTACACTTGTCAAGTGAACCATCCATTTATATTTAAGTTGAACCATTAGTGATTTTTTTTCCATTTATTTCTTTAATTTTATTATTTTATGAGTGATAATTATAAACTTTATTTTGCTAATATTATTTCTGTAATTACATGTATTATTTTAATGGTGTTATTCAATGGTTGAATGTTTTAACAGGTAGTTTTATTAGCTTTAGATGTTAATTAGACCTAACTCTATCTAACCTAATCCCAACCTAGCCTAACCCAAATTTAGTTAAGGTTGCGCATTCAATGCCATAGGTTGAGTTGCTGTTCATCTACCATCAATTCCTACTCTTATAAGGCAATAAGTGTCTTGTTATTCTTTCTTATCTTTTGCATGTTGTTTACATAAATAAGGTAGTTTAAGCTACTTTTTGTTTGTCCGCATGATACACTTTAGGATTTCTCCCTCGCACTCCTCCACGTTCATGACAAGTTACCAAATCTCCCCTACAGCAACCTTTTTCTTTTCTTTTCTTTTTTCTTTTTTCTTTTTTAACACCTGTACCCCACACACTCATACACCCACTCTCACTACATGGGCATTCGATCTGTGGTCTCCCTTCTTTTTTCTTTTTATTTTTTAAAAAACACGCGCACACACACCACCCATGCCATAGTGAGATTTCACCACCTATGGGTACTTAGAACCCTTTGACCATGTGTTGAAACTCTTAAGAGTTTCCCACTGGAGCAAGGGCAAGAACCCTCGCTCACACGTCTCAATGTCGAAACAGGGTCTATCTATCCGTACTGAGCTATGGAACCAGACCCTCCTCCGCACCAACTTACATAGCTTGAAAGTGCTAACAAGCCGAGTGAGGTGCAACGTTTGGGAGGAAAGCTTTCATCTTTTTGGTATTTCCATTCCCTGTTGGGGGGTTAAGGGCTTGGGTTGAATAGCTTGCGTTGGGTTGTGCCTTGGGCTGACTCCTCTTGAGGTTGGGTCATCTAGGGTTAACCTTCAACCTAGCGTAAGACTTTTCCACCTCGGTAGTTGGAGCTTGGAAAGCTACTTACCCTCTCGGTAAGGAATGATGTTTGATATACAGGCACTCAAAAATCCTATGTGTTCCATATGTTAACACACATTAAACTGATTAAATGGTGGAAACTCTTATAATCCCAAATTTTGATTTGTTATGCAATTGTAACTTCTCATTGGTGGATGCTATTTTGTTGAAAAGGACAATCGGATATTTTCACTTTTAACCTTTCAGTAGACACTCATTATTCTTAGGGCTGGTTTGATTTTTCATTGGTAAATACCTACAAAAGGGGTAATAATTATTTCCACGTGCAATTACAACATTTTCACCCGTACTTGATTTGACTACCTACTTTTTTGACGTGAAAACGAGAACATTGCAAAATATGTATGGTCCCACGATAATGCATTCCATTTATCCACACTGTTAATCCATTATGTCAGCTAAATTTATGTCATGAGCTAAAAAATGAGGCATATCCAAAGCTCTAGTGGACCACGTCATGGAAAAAAGTAAATTAAACACTTACTGTTAAAAACTTTTAAAGGCTACTGTTTCTCTTGGTGTGGGCCACTTGAGTATTAGATTTACATAATTTTTTGGCTCATATCTCAAAATGTTGTAGTAAAATGGATGGACGGAACAAATATGTCATATACATTATTGTGAGGTCCAACAATTTTAACTAGCACTTTTGACGGTTTTACCAAAATTTTTCAAAGGGGTGAATGTATTATAATTAGCCATTTATCAAGTATTTTCACTGACATTGAAAAATCAAACAGGCCCTTATAGGAGTGTGTATCCTCTGCTTGCAAAATTTCTTTTTTTTGCAATCTAATTGGGCCACATTATCATACATTGCATTTAAAGTGGCACTATTAACAATACCGGTACTGACACGGACCAATCACATTTCAGAAAAACAAGATTTTTCTGCTTGTCGCAAGCAGAGAATCCAGATTCATCTGATAGTAAGATAGCTATATACGAGTAATTTATGCAATTGTAACTTCTCATTGGTGGATGCTATTTTGTTGAAAAGGACAATCGGATATTTTCACTTTTAACCTTTCATTAGTCACTCATTGTTCTTAGGGCTGGTTTGATTTTTCATTGGTAAATACCTACAAAAGGGGTAATAATTATTTCCACGTGCAATTACAACATTTTCACCCGTACTTGATTTCGCTACCTACTTTTTTGACGTGAAAACGGAGAACATTGCAAAATATGTATGGGTCCCACGATAATGCATTCCATTTATCCACACTGTTAATCTATTATGCCAGTTGAATTTATGGCATGAGCTAAAAAATGAGGCATGTCCAAAGCTCTAGTGGACCACGTCATGGAAAAAGGTAAATTAAACACTTACCGTTAAAAACTTTTAAAGGCTACTGTTTCTCTTGGTGTGGGCCACTTGAGTATTGGATTTACATAATTTTTTGGCTCATATCTCAAAATGTTGTAGTAAAATGGATGGACGGAACAAATATGTCATATACATTATTGTGAGGTCCAAAAATTTTAACTAGCACTTTTGACAGTTTTACCAAAATTTTTCAAAGGGGTGAAAGTATTATAATTAGCCATTTATCAAGTATTTACACTGACATTGAAAAATCAAACAGGCCCTCATAGGAGTGTGTATCCTCTACTTGCAAAATTTCTTTTTTTTTGCAATCTAATTGGGCCACATCATCACACATTGTATTTAAAGCAGCACTATTAACAATACCAGTACTGACACCAATCACATTTCAGAAAAATAAGATTTTTCTGCTTGTCACAAGCAGAGGATCCAGATTCATCTGATAGTAAGATAGCTATATACGAGTAATTTATGGTTCCTAGTGCATCTAGACTAAGACCTTTATCTAGGACACTTTAATTTGAACTGCTAGCTAGCATGCTACCTATGCAATTTTTAAGTAATCATATGCATATGACACTTTGCCTGCATATCAATGATTTTCCCTGCTACTTAATAAGATTTGATTGATGGTAGGCTACTTTTAGAGATATGGTCGGCTCAAGAGCGGAACAACTTTCATACATGCTTTGTGTGGACATCGTCTTCTATAGGCCTATTGACCAATTAAATATCCAGCCGCCTCATGCCTCTGTCGAGCTCGGTGTAAGCAGTGACAGTAACCAAACCGATCGAGTCCTGATGCACACGCTAATGTGCCATGCATGTGCAACATCCAAGCTATCCGCTGAGTCTGCCACACTATATGAATTTTCTTGCAGGAAAATCTCCTTTTTTTTACTTACCTGGTGGGCCACAATGCATAAAACTAGCAAATAACTATATTATTTATTTTTCACCCATCCATTTATTCCACATAGTGGCACACCTGATAAGTGGATTGATCTGTATTTTGGCAAGATTATATATACAAAGTAGCCCACATGATTGGTTGTTTGGATTTCCCACACGTTCCCCACCTTGACATATGCATATTACCATGTATATGGTTAGAGATACACGCGCGTAGAGTTAGAAAGGCTAGCCCAAAGGTTTGGGTTAGGCTCGAGATCATTGGGTGGGGCCAAAGTATAAATGTCATGCATTATATGTACTTCTTCTTGACATAGGCTCGCATCTTACTAAAATCCAACTGTTTCACCAAGCTCGGTATGTTAGGATCATGAGCCTCGTCTGACATCAGCTATTTCACTAGCAGATGTCTTGAGCTTTGGTCATGCTTTGGTTCATGCGAGCTCATTTTCCATCTTGGGTTGTTTGGTTATTCAAAAAGTTTTATTTGAACAATAACATTTAGCCATGATTTGTCGACTATTATTATCAATTTCAAATAAAAACCAAAAGATGGTTGGTAACTTGTACGAGAGTTTTTCCTAAGCTCATACACACGTGCAATTGCCTTAATACACAAGCCACTGATAATACAAGGTGACGTGGAGAATTCTTTTGTATTTCTTATGCATTGATTTAGCCCCCAGTTGGATTTTATAGAGATATGCATCCTATAAACATGGAAATAAATATTATCTATAATGAAATAAAGTTTTATATATATATATATATATATATATATATATATATATATATATATATATATATATATATATATATGGAAGGGAAATCAAAATAATGATCCGCTATCACCCCCTCCTCCTCAAACTGATATGGTGGATTAACTAACAATAGTTTATGAACTAGAAAAGCATGTCGGGCGATCCTTAGACTTTTCATAAGAATATCCACAATTTGATCCTAAGAGACAACACATGGAAGAGAGATAATGTCGTACTAAAACTTTCCATGGATAAAGTGATGATTCACTTCAATGTGTCTTATACTTTCTATGAAAAACAGGATTAAAAGCAATATGGATAGCATTGGTATTGTAAGAGGAGTAGAAGTAGGAATAAAATTTTCAAATTTTGAAAGAAGTCCACTAAGCCAGATGATCTCACTATAGGCCAAAGACAGCTTGATACTAAGCTTTTGTGTTGGATTTAGAGACGTTTGTTTTTTTTGCACTTTCAAGAGATAAGTGAGGTACTAAGAAACATACAATAACCTGTTGTGGGTCATCGGGTGAGATCACAACTTACCCCGTCAACAACAGAATATGCGACAAGCTCAAGAGGATATATTGAGGAAAAGAACAGTGAACAATATATGATGCCTCACAGATATTGAAATATTTGCAGGACAACATTAGAATACGCGACAAGCTCAAGAGGATATGTTGAGGAAAAGAATAGTGAACGATATATGATGCCTCACATATATTGAAATATTTGCAAGACAACAATCATGTGCAAAGTACGAGGCTCGACAATAAACTGACTATTTTTTATTTTTATTTTTTATTATTTTTACTTTTTTTTTTACACACGCACACACACCCCACACACACTCATGCTAGTGGAATTTTACCACCTATGGGTACTCAAACCCTTGACCGGGAGTTGAAATTCCTGAGAGTCTACCACCTGAGCAAGAATAAGGACCTGACTAACCACCTGGACAACATATGCAATGTCAGGTCTTGTCGTTGTGAGGTAAACTAGGCTGCCGACGAGGCGACGGAATAGGGTCTCCAAGAGATCATCATCTTGTTTGACATACTGAAAATTTAATTTCATTGATATCTCGACTGTCCATTGATTATAAAGATTGGCGAGATTAATGAGATCCTTGGTATATTTTTGCCAACTGACGAATATACCTCGATCGATACAAGAGACTTTCAAACCTAAAAAGTATATAAGATCACCTAAATCTTTTATGCGAAAAGATGACTGAAGGACATTTTGAAGTTTCAAAATTATAACTGGATCACAGTCAATGAGAAATAAATCATCAACATAAACAAACATGATAACAATGCCATAGGAGGAAGTCCGTGTAAAGAGGGACGGATCATTATTGATCTGTGTAAACCCAACCGTAATCAAAACGACACCTCATAGTACCATTTCCATATATATCTAGAGAGAGAGAGAGAGAGGAATGCTCACCTGCATACCTTCTTACGAGCACACTTGCATACGTGTCATGAGCATGGAATTTGAATAGTCCACGTGATGTGGCACACCTTGAAACTCTATGGCCCCAATTTCTAGCCTGATCCAAAATTCTAGTGGATCATAATAAATAAAAATATAAATCAAGAGAGGGAACTGTTTTCTTTTGCCATGGCCCACTAGAGTTTTGTATCATGCCAAAAGTTGGGCTTAAAAAGTTTCAAGGGGTACCGCATCACGTGAACCGTTCGGATTTTGTGCAAAGGTGAGCACCCGTATGCATACGAGCATTCCTATATATATATATATATATATATATATATATATATATATATATATATATGTGTGTGTGTGTGTGTGTGTGTGTGTGTGTGTGTGTGTGTGGGAAAAGGTACTATGCGCTCGAGCGTAAAGTGGTCGTCCATGAGGTCGAGCTGTGTGGGCCCCACCGTGATGCCGTTCGAAGATCCACACCGTCCACCGGATGCGCGAGCCTGGTGGGCCCACACGGCCCAAGATCAGCCGTCCATGTAACTCAGGTGGGCCATACCATCGACAAACATATGTATACACGTAAAAACATGTAAATGCACTTGGTGGGCCCCACCTGAGTTGTGGATACCACCTGAAACTTGGTCTAAAATTATATTCAAGTGGAACACACATGATGGACGGTGTTGATCATCAAAAAATGTCTCGAAAAGTCCCCAAAATAGTTTTGAATGTTTCAATGGTACACGGCCCCTCTCAACTTCTGTACGTGGTGTGGCCCACAAAAGTCATAGATTGACTTGATTTTCAGCCGTGTGGATCCCCTCTGGAATGGTGCATCTGGTGGACGGTGTGGATTTTGAACGGCATCACGGTGGGGCCCACACGGCTCGACCTCACGGGACGCTTTACACTCGAGTGCATAGACCTTTTCCTATATATATATATATATATATATATATATATATATATATATAGGAATAGAAGAAACGCTCACCTGCGAACCAGTTCATCACGTACGAACTTTTTGATGACCCATCATACGTGATGAATCCACAAACGAGCGGTTCACGACCTCATGAACCTCATAGTATGAATTTTTACTTTGATCCGAAACTTTGGTGGGACCGTGACTGATTTTAATTACTCTTTCGAGCGTATGGATAAAAGTTTTAGATAAACCTTTTCACTAGGTCTTTCACTTTATGAACGGTTATATATCAACATCGCGTATGATGGGTTCTCAAAAAAGTTCGTACGTAAATACGTACGAATATATATATATATATATATATATATATATATATATATATATATATATATATATATATTGAAGTAGATCATTGTAGGAAATTAGACAAATAATGAAGGAGATCCAAGTCTAAGTGAACTACACGGTAAGAAAAATTTGTGATTGAAGGCCTGTTATCGAAAACTAACACGGCCAACTATAATGCCTACCGTACTGTTTTTTAGCCATCCGACTTGCCTGTTGATAAGGTGATAAGATCACGAAGACTTTGACGAAGGAAAAACAAATATCAACTTCATCCAAAACTATTTCCTATAGTAGGGTCTACTTGAGATCTTGATTTGCTTCATGAGCCCTAAAATGAGATTAAAAATAAAAAATAAAAATAAAAAGAGGGTGTGGATATACAATACATACATCAAGGTGGGTCCCACGGTCAAGGCCACACCCTGTTGGATGAAGCCGCCGCGAACCACGTAGCTGCTACGTGGACCGTTGAAAGAGGACGCCGATTACCTGCAGCTCTAAGCTCCGTGGGGCCCATCGTGATATATATGTTCTATCCACTCACGTGCTGCTCGGGGGCAGTCACGAGAATGACGTTAGGAGGAGGTGGCGGCTCTCACGAGCGAAAGCGCCCCTGCATTAGATTGAGCTAAGGAGACCACCGTGCGCGTTGGGCACAATATGCAGAAAGTGTAGCAACTTGCCCGCGCATGCATACACGTTCGTCAATCCAGACCGTCCAAATCCTGGGCCCAATCTCAAAACGGCCTTTCCCGAAAATCACACCGAATAGACCATCTTAATCATCGGATTTTAGGATCCACGTATTCACAGCATGCTCTGGGTTTCGGTTCGCTCAAGTGGGGCCATGCATGGTACTGAGATCTGGACCATTGGTCTGTTTTGCACCACCGGACCCAAAAGTCACCTGGATAGAACGATTTTTTTTTTTTTTACTTTTTCTTTTTTTCTACTTTTGGTGCTGAAAGTTAACCATCCAGAAGACCAATACAGCAACTGTCCCGATTAACTTGAAAATGACCAAATTAATGGACAGGATTACACTGTAATTGGGCCACTTTCAATGATTGGATGGATTGACGTCTAAATAAGATTGTATTAATGGTTTCTCAACACATCCATCTACGTAATACCTGTAAAAATGAAAAAGGATTGCATCTGGCTGACCGACAACATGTGGACTGATTATTGTCCGTGTAAGCCATATTTAAACCTTTGGCTCTGATACCATATGGAATAACTATTTGTTCTAAAACTCAAGTTGTCAAAGAATAATGAATCAATTAATATATATCAAAGACTTTAATAGACTTTAATAAATACCTTTAATTATTTTATAAAGAAGGTAATAAAGACTTTAATAGAATTTAACAAATACCATTATTTTATAAAGAATGTAATAAAATGAAAATATCATGCAGGTAGCCAATTTTTTTATTAATGGTTGAGTGATAGTTGAGAAGTAAATAAGGTTGAGTTACTTAAATTAGGTAACCCATTGTCACCAAGTCACATTCTCAAAATTAAATTGGTGGGCTAATCCTAACCTTTGATTCATGGA
This sequence comes from Magnolia changhungtana, assembly GCA_030180095.1. Classification (NCBI taxonomy): domain Eukaryota; kingdom Viridiplantae; phylum Streptophyta; class Magnoliopsida; order Magnoliales; family Magnoliaceae; genus Magnolia; species Magnolia changhungtana. Next base: position 6,215,422 of record JASAUF010000667.1, read on the forward strand.
CACTTGTTTATCGAAATAAAATATTAGATGTTTTTTCTTTTTTTTTTGTCTAGTAAATGCCCACAATCTAATGGACGAATTACCAAACTAGAATAATTTTTTAGCTCACAATATATTTAAACTAGCAACCATAATTTGGAGTATTGAGTTTGATGGTCGGCCAGGAAAGGTGGGCCTGCAAGATCCAACAATCTTCATAATATTGGGACCTTCGCAAATGTTAAGATATACTTTATAGGAGTAAAGAAGACTAATTACTCCTATGATTTTAGGGTTAAGATGGCATCGGATTACAATTAATGGCTTGGATCATATGAGAGATGGATATAATGGACAGAACCTAGGTATACACCATCTCTCTCTCTTTTATTCTATGATAGTTGTTATGGGTAAATATGAACTGACTAAAGAGAACAGGTCGGCTTGGACATCTCAGCGGGACATGAGGTCGATCAGCACTGATCATGATTAATGAGCTCCTCAATGGCTAAGGTAGAGATATCGACCAAAACCAGCTTGGCCTCGGCACCTCTGCTCAGCCTCGCCAGGTTAGCTCGGCCTTGACAGCTTAGCTCCGCCTCAACAGGTCTACCCGACCTCGGCAGCGCAGCTCAAGCTCGGTAGGTCAGCTCAGCTCGACCAAATCAATTAGGTAAGAGATTCTCTCCCAGTAACACATGACAGGATTAACTGCCCACGACATGATTCTTGCGTAACCGCCGGCTTCCATCACTCCCTGACATCTCGTGTAATGGCTGAAACTATGCTTGAAATTACAGACCATGTTATCCTATTTTCACTATAAATAAGAGTCTCATTTACATTGGAATGTACGCAATATCTCTCACCCGAAACCTACCCACACTACTTAAACTCAGATTCCTAGCTTGACTTTGACGTCGGAGGGTCCCCTGCTCTAGCCAGGGTCTCCTTTGTCCTTCTCTTGTGCAGGCTTATAGGGCTCGGAGTGAGTGCTCGAATCTCGGCGAGGGTGAACTAGATTTTTACATCAACAATAGCTATTTACTTTTTTATACTATTAATAAAAGAATTTCTTTCCTTTTTAATAAAAAAGCTTAGTGAATTTAAATATAGTTGAAAATTATCAATTTCGTCCAATCTCACCTTATACAATTTTAAGTTTGAAGTTTAATTTAAACCTAAAATTTTAAATTCAACTTTAAAGTGCAGAGAAAAATTAGACATGATCAAAGGTGAAAACCTTTTATGGGACCACCCACTAATGATTGACCACAAGTAGGCCCCACCAGCACATGACCAACATAATTTTACTTGTATGTTATGTGGTGGAAACTCAACTTTCAAGTACCTACATATCATCTATCCCCCTACGCTAGAGTATAAAAAGTTTTTGCACTTTTGAACAGCCCTTTCTTAAATTTTAATGTTCGGGTGCCGACAGCTTTTTAGGTAACAAATCAGGCCGAATCGTTTAACTTTTCAATTTGTGTCCTATAAATAGGCGGTTTTTAAAAAAATCACAATAAATATCCAAATCCAACAGAAAAATAATAATAATAATAAAATCCCAAAAGTGGTCCCTGAAGTGTCCCAATCTGGAAGCCGTTGGGGCAGAGTCCGTCCAACCAAACACGCCGGTCTACTTACGGAAACATTGGCCTCATATACCATTGTCAGAAACCATTCACACTATCTGAAAAATGCAGGTGTCGTGTCACTTAATCTCTCTTACTACACCAACTTGAAAGTAATGGATGGTGTGTTTGGATGCAATATTGTATTAGATTGTAATATTTTGATTTGATAAGTAGGAAATTACCAAAATGTGATTTCACAAAGAAATGGTCAAAGTAACCGTCCGTTCATAATTAATCAAAAAATGTTAAATTATGAAATTATGAAAGTATAAAGTATTTTTATTATTTATAATCCTCCATCCACGATTTGGCCCATCTTATCAACGATTTAGATCACCAAGCATGACCCAGATACAATGTCAATAGTATCGACGTATCGTATTGCAATACATCAAGATGTACTGTAGCAAACCATTCGGTCTGATTGGATCACTCAGATAGTTAGCTTGGCTACTGTCTGTAGGGATGCCCTTGATCACCCAGATTGGATGATCCTGACCCTTCGATCTTGCCCTAATCATGTTGAATGTAGGACCTTGATGTATTATTTTCTTAACCATCTTTGATCAAAGGGATTTTTAGTTTCATGGTGGGAGATTTCTCGGGCATTGCCCATCCACCGTGAGGCCCATCGGATCAACGGTGTAGATCTGAAGCCAGTAGTTTGGCTGAATTTAAACGTCTCTCATGTGTCCTTGTCATTCATGGTCATCAACAAGCATTGCCATTATCCAATAGCTGGTACGTTGTCGGAAAGGGTTCTTTGATACGCCGGTGAAGTACTGCACCGTGTATAGACCCACCTATCATGCGTATTTCACATGTTTAATTAAATCCAAACCGTCCAAATAGTGGGACCTACTATAGATAGACCAACCCCTAAAAATCATGTTGGTTAGATGATATTAACCTCTGATCAGTGGACATTTAATTTTTGAGTTTGGATCATCATCCATTAGATGTACACCAAAGGTTAGGATCCTTTGATCAGGTTACGGTAGACCCAGTACTTGGGACGTTTTAAATTGACGTACATGCATTCCACGAGAACTACTACAGCGTTCATGTGTATGGATCATCACACTCTGCCGGAGTATCAAAGTTTATTTCCAACCATGTCTACCCAAACGGTCCACAGTTAATAAGCTTCGAACGTTATCCAACTTCATGACATGACTCGTGACTGTACCGGAATACCCTACAAACACCTGTTCGTAAAACACCAAAGCATGTGGGACCCGTCATGTATTCTATATAAAATCCAATCCGTCCATCAGGTTCTATCCTCGATTATTGAACTGGAAAGAAAAATAATTAGAGAGATCCAAAAATTAATTGGGCCACACCACAGGGGATGCGATGCCAACCGTACGCTTTTGTGTGGGGTCACCATAGTGTTTATCTTTCATCAAACCCGTTAATCAGGTGTAAATCACCAGGATGAAGTGAAAATACAAAAATCAGCCTGATCCAAATATTATGAGATCCACACCGTTCGAAGTTAGAAGTTGTAGAATTTTCCTTTTGTTTTGGCTCATTAGAGTTCTTTTATTAGGCTTATATTTTGTACGTACGGTTTAAATAATGCTTCTAACCTGGTGGACGGAGTGGATTTACATACAACATGATGTGCTCTACAGAGCTTGAATGTTTTACGCAGCTGGGTAAGTGTTGCGGACGCTTTCTTCCATGGGCGTAGCATGCTTTCCTACCTTTGATTCCAAAGATGTCTTTTTTATTGTCTCCGACGCTTATCCTGTGAAAAGTGACCTCTTAAGGTTACGAGGTTGGTATTTTGACCAAAATAACCTAATTTAGAGGTAAAACAGCTGAAAAAAGTAGAAGTATTTTGATCTTTTTAGATTCATCCACGACCTGAGGTATAGTTTCGCGATTAAGGTTTTTTTTTTGCGAATGAAATTAATGGGTAGTACGTTGGGTCTATACGCCTCAAGATCCCTAGCCCGGGAGACGAATTACATGTGACCCTGGACTTAGAGATATCTCTGTGCCCTGAGCTGTGTGGGGCTCATAGAGATGTTCTTGGGAAATCCACTCCGTCCATCTGTTTTGAAAGATCACAATAGGACAGCATTCTAAAAATCAGCCAGATCCAAAACTCATGTGTAGAGCTGGGCAACGGACCGAGTCGGATCAGATTTGGTCCAACTCGGTTATGTCCGAAAGCCACCGAGGCTTATCTGAATCCGATCAGAACCGGGATCGAGTACAGGGCACCTTATTCGAACAGATCCATTTTATGCTTAACTTGACCCGAACCTTGTCCGACTCGGGCAAAGAAACCGAGTCGGATCAGATTAGATAAGGATGGAATTTTTAACGGTGAAAATCATCATCCTCGCTGCTATTTTCGGTGTGGTCCATTTGAGCTTTAAATATGAATCTTTTTTTTTTCAAATTATTTAAAATGATAACAAAAATTAGATAAACGGTATGGATATAGTAAATACATCATTGTGGGGCCCATGTAATATGGAACTCATTTGAGCCATTCGTACAACTCGGAGCTCGAGGTACAGCTAGCCTTGACGGGACGCGGATTGGCTAGGCTGGTGGTCGGTGTTCTGTGGGAACCACCATGATATATGTGTTTCATCCATGCCGTCCATCTATTTTTACGGATCCTTTTACGGCATGAGACCAAAAATGAGTTATATCCCAATCTTGAGTGGACCACATTACATGAAACAGTGTTAAATGAGCTTCGACCATTAAAAAACATTTTGTGACCATAAAAGTTTTGGATCAAGATGATTTTTGTTTTTTCCCTTAATCTGGGCCTGTATGACCTAATAAACATATTAGATGTCAAATAAACACTACAGTGGGCCTTAGGAAAATTTTAATGATGGATATCCAACCACTATTGTTTTTATGTGGTGTGGTCCATCTGAGATTTATATACCTCTCATATTTTGGATCAAGCTATAAAATGATCTGTAAAAATGGATGAACGGAATGGATGAAACATATACATCATGGTGGGGCCCACAGAGCACCGACCACTAGCCCAGGGACTGGTGTGAGGGGGAGTAGCCAATCCATATCCGCTTAACGTGCACGGCACGCTAGCAGTAGCAGGGGACGCGGATTTCCAGGAAAGCCTTTCACAAAAAGTTACTGTGCTGAGTCGTATGTGGGGCCCACCGTGTTGTTTTTCAGGAATCCAGTCCGTTCATCCGTTTTTTGAGATCATTTTAGAGCATGAGACCAAAAGTGAGAAGAATCGAAGATTTAAGTGGGCCGTATTAAAGGAAAAGGTGGTTAGGTAAATTCCTACCGTTGAAACCTTCCTAGGTTCAACGGTGATGTTTACATGAAATCCATACCGTTAATAACGTCATTCCTACTGGGATGAACTGAAAAAACAAATATTAGCATGATTCAGAACGTTTGTGGCCCCACGAATATTTCAACTGTGGAGGTTCAATTATCAATTTTTCGGCCCACCTACGCGTTGGATACGGTTCATTTTTAGCCTCATGCACTGAAATGAACTCACAAAACGTATGGACGGGGAGGATTTCGCACAAACATAGCAGTGGGTCCCACATGGGTTCCAGCGCAGGAACTTCCTTTCGCAGGACGGTACCTAGCCGGTCTAGGTACGTGGCGTGCGCAGACGGGCACTGGCGCTCCTCGAGCTCCGAGTTGTAAGAACGGGTGGGCCGCGGGTTAGCTACTGACGTGACGTCACCAAGTTCTGTGGGCCCCGCCATGATGTATGTGTTGTATCCACACCGTCCATCCATTTTGAAATATCATTTTAGAACATGAACCAAAGATGGAAGCAGATAAAAATTTGTAATGGACCCACCACAGAAAACAGTGGGGAGAGTGATTCCCACCGTTGAAACTATCCTACGGCCCACCATAATGTTTATTTGAAATCCAGCCTGTTCAAAAGCTAAAAACGACGTGAAAGAAGGGAAAAACGACGTGAAAGAAGGGAAAACACAAATATCAGGTTGACCTGAGACTCTCGTGGCTTTTAGAAGTTTTTAATGGTGGGAGTCACTGCCCCACTGTTTTCTCTGCTGGGGTCCACTGGAGCTTTGGATTTAACTCATTCTTTGGATCTTGCCCTAAAATGATCTCTCTAAATGGATGAACGGCGTGGATACAAAAGATACATCATGGTGGGGTCCACAAAATTTAGTGACGTCACTTAGATAACAACTCTGGCCATAGCTAATCCGCGCCCGGTTAGAGGGAGAGGAAGAGTTGCAGGAACAGAGAGACAGAGACAGATAGATAGCGAGAGATTTAAATAAACCTGAGGAACCACTGTAATGTATCCACGAGAAGCAATGTGTTGAAGGATGGCAGAGTAGCAGCTGTTGGTGAGACAAAAGCCATGGAAGAAAACCACCACTGGATATTCTCCTGCTTCTGTTGGAGTGCTGATTAATAGAGGCTTTGGAAGTGATGAGCTTTCAGGAGCCTCCACAACCTTTACACTCAGCTTCCCTACTTCAAACACATCTCTCTCTCTCTCTCTCTCTCTCTCTCTCTCTCTCTCTCTCTCTCTCTCTCTCTCTCTCTCTCTCTCTCTCTCTCTCTCTCGGGCGGGAGAGTTTTGGGGAAAAAAACGGGTAGGGTAAAAAGAGTTTTAGGTTTGGTGAAAAAAAGGGTATTTATACATATATCCCTCAGAGAATGAGAGAATAACGGATATAGGGAGATAGAGAGAAATAGAGAGTACATTGGGTGGGATTTTTTGGCATCGAACCTCAATTTTTAGGCGGTAAAAGTTTTATATATATATATATATATATATATATATATATATATATATATATATATATATATATATATATATATATATATCGGGGTCGGGTCGGGTCGGGATGCCTCGGATCCTATCGGGTCGGATTCGGGTCGGATCGGGTCGGGTCGAACATGGTCTATTCGAAGATCCGAAAATATTTCGGATCTGGTTTCTGCTACCCGATCATGCCCGATCTTGACCGTCGGTTCTGTTCGAATCGGGTCTGATCAGGTTGGATCCAGCGGATCGGGTATAAAATACCCACCTCTACTCATGTGGACCATAACACACTAAACAGTGGGGATTGAAAGTCCGGCTATGATAGAAGTTTTGTGCCAGCATGATATTTGTTCCTACAGCTTATATGAGTGTTAATAATTTTAGTAGCGGTTTGGATGGCATATAAACATCATGGTCAGCTCCATGAAGGTTTCAACGGTGCACGTTGTTGGTCCTGCTTTTTTGTTGGAGCTTTCTATCTTCCTGGTTTTAAGAATACTATCCTACTGTGGTCTTTCAAAACGGATGGACGGAGTGGATTTATCAAGGACATCTATGTGGATCCCACACAGCCCCATGCACGGGTCACAGGCAATCCGCTCCTGGAGTTATTTTCAACGGCCCAGATCGTTTATATGATGGGCCATACAGTGGATTGGGGTTCACTGAGAAATTTTTTTAATTGAAATATTTTAGCCCTTAGATTAAGGAGACCAAACGTACTCAAAGCAAAAGATCTAAATGATCAAATAGATGAAATTTCCAATCTAAGAATTTTGAATTTTCATCGTATCCAATCCAAGGTGAGCCCCATCATATCAACGGCATGGATAATGGAAACATGACCCAGATTCCCTAGTCGAAACTCATTGATTCATAAAACAAGACATGAGATTGTGGCCCACTATAACTCTATTCTGTGAGACTTTGGAGCAGTGACTGACGGTCCTAATAATTCTCTTGTACGGTTGTACCTATCCATCCATTGTCAGGCTACCAGATATTCCTACTGTGCACTTCCGGTGCATGTGGCGAACATAATTCAGTGATCCATACCACTGATTTGATGGGCCACACCATGGATGATGGAACCCCAAAAATCTCTCAAGTTGAGAGATCCTTACTCTTTGAGTGGCCTAGGAAATAGGCTAAAGATTTGATGGCTCAGATCTTTTAATCTGAAAGATTTATGAGATTAACCAATCCATGGTGCGTCCTACTAAATTAAGAGTCTAAAATTTTTTTTTAAAAAAAAAAAAAAAACTACACTTGAGTTAAATTTTGAATGGAAAAATTAATCAAAGTTAGGTTAGCAAAATGTTTTTTACAACCTTTCTTTAAATCCTTTAAATCCTCCAAGCTTAACCATGACTCTAGCCCTTCTACTCTCTTTTTAAAGTTAAATCCTAATTTTATTTTCTTCAAAACTATGGTAAATGGTTGGAAGTGGATAATGATTATCTGTTTAAAAAAAAAAAAAATCTGTGCTGTAATATTACTTACATTTTAGTGCAATGATGATTTTATCACCTTATTTGTTCCTCAAAAATCGTACTCTAAAAATAATAACTTTATAATTTGAAAATGTAATGATTACCATTTACTTATTTCTTTTAAAAGTGTATTTGACTCTTAATTTATGGACCATGAATTTTATAATTCTTTTTTAAACAAACACCTTAAAATGATAATAATAACTTGTTGCTTTACATTTAATAGGAAATTAGAAAACAAAACAACCCTTGAGGTAAAAATCTCTTTTTCCGTGATCCCTACTCATGGCTGGATGATAGACTCTGTAAGTTTTAACATTGAGGTTATTGGTTCAAGTGCTCATTGTAGTAGAGGGGGTACGAGCATGTGCTAAAAATAAATAAATAAATAAATAAGCTCTTTTTTCTTGGGATAATGGTCAACTATAAATTATAGTAGTTCTAACATGATTATGTCACAACAAATGTTAACCATGCGAAAATGCTAAGGGTATTATTTGTTTTTGAGCCAAAATGAAGGTTAATTATCTTTGAGCCAAAAAGGAGGGTCTCATATATCAAATTTTATTTTATTTTTTTTCGTTTTTTGTTTTTTGTATACGAGATTAATATCACAAAGACGCCACGCATTTTGATATTATCATTAATAATGGACTAAATTAGTCAAGATTCACATAGACATGTGCTGGATTTTTTAGTAGGCCAAAACATACCTAATCCGACAAGGACATTTAATCCATGATTTGGAAAGGAACTTATCAATTCGTACCACTGCCGAAAAAAATAGGCGGGTCACATGGCACACAGATTTGCAAAGTTTTTTTGTTTTTTTTTTAAATAGTGAAGTTGAAGTTCGAAATTTTTGAACCTTGAAGTGTTTGAAAGGTCCGAATGGAGAATCCCTGGCCATAGATGCCAAGATGATGAGCGTGATTCCTTTGAATTCAAGTAGTCCTTTTGGATATGTTTGTTGGGTGGTAAGGCCAAAGCAAGGTAAGCAGAGACATGTGACCAGCACACATACATGATAGATTTTAATTTTGTCCTATCACTTCGATTCAATCTCCCATGACCTTTCCCTTTTGTGGTCCCACTTTATCCTTTTATTACTGAGTTATCTTTTTTTTTTTTTTTTTTCAATGATAATGAAAAGGCAAAATTCCCTTTAATAGAAATTTTGCATTGGAATTTTACGCCGTCCAAAAAACTGTTTACTGCAATAGTAGCAAGGGCATGCTTGCAAAAGACAGTGACCCACCAAGAGAGTCATGCAACCATTAACTTCCACCATTTAAAGATGGTGTAGAATGGGATTTTTCCAGTCGATCCGAAAAATATACTAAAACCTATTAAGAGATACGATAGATCGACTATCAGACCGGCATTAAGATGGGGTGTCTATAAATGGTTTTGAGAATGCAGCAACATTTCAAATTTTAATATTTCAAAAGCCCATTATGAAACATGTGCTATGATTTGTTTTACCATTTACCATGGTAAATTCTGGTCAATGGGTAATAATTATCTATCATGAAAAATTCATCCACGCTGCCGTTTTGACATTGACAATTTCACTAAAACCAAGGAAGAGAAAAACAAAATTAGTAAAATTTGTGGGGCCTATCATGATCACCGAACACAATCTTTTTCCTGTATTAATAACTATGCAAAAATTTGCTAAGTTGGTTATACTGTTTATTTAATTCTGGTAAATGGGTAACAATTATTTACCAGGACAAATTCATCCACGCTTCCGTTTTGATATTGACTTTTTCACTAAAACCAATGAAGAGAAAAACAAAATTGGTAAAATTTGTGGGGCCTACCGTGATCATTGAACACTATCTTTTTACTGTATTAATAACTATGCGAAAATTTGCTAAGATTGTTTATAAAATTCTGGTAAATGGGTAATAATTATTTACCACGACAAATTCATCCACACGGCCGTTTTGACAATGACAATTTCACTAAAACCAAGGAAGGGAAAATAAAAATTCATAAAATTTGTGGGGCCTACCATGATCACCAAACACAATCTTTTTCCTGTATTAATAACTATGCGAAATTTTGCTAAGTTGGTTAATAGTTTAAATCTGTAACTTAAATGGTGTGAAAACTATAATAAATCCCTTCCCTTTTTTTACTTTAAAAAACCAAAAAAATATATATTTTTTATTTTAAATGGGTAACGAAAATAATTTCCATTCCCCCAAAGTTTTTTTTTTTTTTTTAAAGTTCATTTTTATCCTCGCCTTGAATAAATACCACTCCAAACCAAAAGAAAAAAGTACAAAATTCTAGCAGCTTTGGTGCTAAAGTCATCCCTTATCATCTCCTCTTTTCTAGTGGGAGTGTCACATGAAAGTGTCCCTTGACATCTACTTTGAGAATTGTCACCTTCATCCAACTCACCTATTCAAGACAGGGCAATTTGTCCAACCATTCAATCAATACAGAAAATTTAAATAATAATAATAATAATAAAATCAATGACCCAACTAGTAAGGATTCCCATCATACCCTCCACTAAAAAAAAAAAATGCCCCCACAAGTCCTTCTGCCCCCTCCTTACATATTTGATGGCCAGAAATATTTTGACTTTGGATGCTCACATCACTGATTTGAGTGTACTCCACATGCTACTCTGCCTATAGACCCATACACGTCTCTCACACTAGGAATCGATGTGTAACCATTTGTTCTGTGGTACAATGGGTTAGACGCTTGAACTTGGAACTTCCCAACCTGAGTGGTTCTCGTTCATGCAAGCAAAGGCCCAATAAGGCTAGTGCATTGGGAGTGTCTGTATCAGAGGGTGGTCAGTCAATGACAGGCGTACGATGGGAATCAAAGACGGACCACATGGACGGGTCCAGCAAAAGGGACTGAACCAGGTAGTAGTGGTGAATCATCTTGTCATTGGTAACTTTGTCTGGTGGTCTTGCCTTGATGGGATCATAATGATGTGGTTGAAAGTCTACACCAAACTTTCTACAGAGTATGATTTTGATTGGACTCCACTCCAAAATTTGTAATTTTCCTCCCTTTAATGAATCCTTGTGCTTTTGTGTCCCCAAGACAGAAAATGTACAGGCCTGTTTGGAATGCCAGATTAAATGGTATGGAATCGCATTAGATGAATTAACATCATTATTGCACAATAATTACATGTCTGGAAATATCATGGTATTTTGATAGTTTAATCCTATATTAGGGATCAAATTATTCTTTTAGGAAAAACACTGTATTAAGTGAAACCTGTGTGGTGGACCATGGAATTATAATCAACAGACTAGATTTAACCCAGATGGTGGTCACCTGGAGCATGTGCAACTTGAATATCACATGTAAAGGGCACGTATGGATGAATGACGTCAATAAAATGCATGCATCAACATGGGCCCCACAACTGTAGTAGATTTCAAAATCCACTAGAAATCCTGCGGTATTAGCTGATGCAATACCTGAATGAATCCAATTCTTTGGTCATTTTCAAATGCAGGATGGAATTTGCAATGGACTAAATGCAATTTCATACCACCTAATCCCATATTCCAAACAAGCTAGAGTTTTACCTCACCAGTAATTCTTATGTGAAATCCTTACTGTGCCATGGCTGATGGATATCGCTTTTTGGAGGTAGTTGCATCAGAGTACTGTTTGAGTTAGGTGTATGTCGTTTTGATTAAACATGTGCAGGTGGTTCATGCACGTGACAAATAACAAAGATGAAAAAAAAAAAAAAAAGCTCAATGAAGAAACATGGTTTTTATTTTTTATTTTAATTTCAAATTTATTTTTTAATAAATAAAATTAGCAAGCACAAAGGACTTGTACTAAAAGCTTTGATAATGAGAAAGACCTCATTGAAAGATTAACTAACAAACAACTACAAATAATTTATGTAAATTTCATCTCCCTCGGATTTCTGTCTATGAAATGTGATGAGTTAGTCCCTTGCTAATGAAAGATGAAGTTTGCTAGAATAAAGTGTAGCCTTTGAATCTGGGGTTGTCTTTTAATGATCCAAACCGTTTATCAGATGGACCTTGCCTTGACTAGGGATGGCTGAAAAATAACAACTCTTAGATTGGAATGTTTTAAACTTTCGATCATTTGACTCTCTTTTCCTTTGAATATGGGTGGTTCTGATTTATTTATTTATTTTGGGCAATCCCCGTCCACTGAGGCCCATCATATAAAAGGTTTGAAAGACTACTAAAACATTCCATCAAAGGTTTGGGTGATTGAAAAGGATTCAGTCCTCATGAAAGACTCTAAAACATAATTAAATCGTTAATGTTCAGAACTTGAGATAGCAAAACAAAAAGGTTTGCCAGAATACATCCCGTGTACTGTTGTAGGATATATGGGGACTAGCCAATGGATTTGGCTCATCTTTCAACCGTTATTTGATGGGCATCACCTTGGATGGGGAACATTAAATAAACAATTAAATAAATAAAATGAACTCTTAGATCGGAAAATTTTAACCCTTAGATCATTTGACTATTTTCTCTTGAATATGGACGGTTTCCTTAACCTTTGAATAATTAAAGGCTTGATATATTTCAACACAAGATTTTATTTTATTTTTCATATTTTGGTGATCCTTGATCTACTGGGAGGCCCATCACATAAACTGTTTTAGTCATTGAAAATGGCCCTGATCTAACAGCTAAGGATCCCATGTATCCTATTGCAATATGGGATGTACTCTTACAAACCTTTTTTTTAAAAAAAAAACATGACAAGATTTTGATAAGATTGTTGAAGGAGAAATTATATGCACAAGACATGCAATCCCATTATTTCTTCATAAATAATATGCTTAATGTTTTCCAATTTATCAAACGGAAAAAGAAATAACATGCGTCTCTGAAATTCACTAGGCTGGCACATACATTCTTAGTGCGTGTGGAGCATCTGATGGATGCATGGGTGCCATCATGAAGATGGCCTCATGAAAAAATCAGGCCGATCAACTCATTAGATGAGCCACTTATTTAAGAAACCAATCACTGTTTTTATGTGTGTGTATGAGGAGCATCTAACCCGTGCATAAGGTGATGCATGACAATTAACTACTTGCTCTAAAAACTCGAACTGATAGAGCATGGCGAAGTAATCCCTTTATCTCATAGCCCAGGCCCCACATCCATGGGTTATGTCCTCAGCCGAACCCTCCTCGTGGGCCCCAAATCCATGGGTTCTGCCCCCTTGTGGTCGATAAATTACATGGGTTCCGCCTCACATGAGCCACACGCCTCACACGGGCCCAAATCCATAGGTTCCACGGGCTGCCCACCCCGAGTATGGCCCCACACCCCACTCGAGCCCAGTGTGAAAATTCCCCAGCATTATAAAGTCAGTGCTACTGTGAATGGGCTTATTGAAAATATCAGGCCAGTCAAGAAAGCAATGAACCATTTAAAAGGATCTCGCTTGCTTCATGACTTGCCATCGTGGAGATCAGGCCCCGGGGCCAATCAGGCCCTTTACGTATGGTTTAATCAAGCCGGACTTGGTCCCAGCCCCAGGTCTGGCATGACCATCATTTATTTACAGAATGCTATAAGGGGGTGATGTATATAAGCCTTGCAGGACGGCCCATGGACAATCCTACTCATTTGCCATTTCATTCTCTCAGCCTCCACAAGAGTTCTCCTATTCTTCCTCCATGACTATGAAGATGACTATGGGAAATAAGGAAGAAAGAACTGGGAAAAAAAAAAAGGGACTGAGGCTGATAATCGATCATCTATGCTTTCATCACAGCAATGTAAACTAAAAATACATAAAGAGTACATCAACCCTTTTCAAAAAAGAAGAAGAAGAAGAAGGCAAAAAAAAAAAAAGCCTTTGATTGAAATACATATTAATGTCAAATAAAAGACACTACCATTCAAGAATTTAGAAGCTTGCCTGTTTTCATTTGTTGTTCTGTAGAAGGCGTGTGCACATGCTCCACAGATTGCATCTTGCTTGCAGCTACCTTCTTTCCCCTCTTCAAGCTCAGAGATCCTTCAACTGTGTATACCAAAATGGAGCAAAACATAATGACTCTGCATTCAATTTGATGAAAGTTCACGAGTAGAAAACTTCATGATTCACAGAAGTGCAGGGTCCCACAGACATGGGCCCCACAGTTTAGTTATCTGGCAGGCCCAAAAAATCACGAGGTCAGAAGATCCTAGCATCCAATCTTTGGCCTCGTCTCCATTACAATGGCGACCATTGGTGTAGTTGCTTATCAATCATCTCTTTTTTGGTCATCAGTGAAATGAATAGGATTGTATAATTTTGGGAAGTTCTCCATCTAGTGGGGCCCATTCCATCAATGGTGCGGATCACCGAACCACAGGCACCACACAAACCAGCACCCACATTTCTTAAGGCTAAGGACAGATGATAGAACAACAAGGAAGAAAGAATAGAAACCACAACCATCAAAACTCGCCTTCATTTGAATCAGACAGAAATGCAACATGCAGCAACCCGTAAGATCTCTCTCATTATAAACCCTAGGGCCCTGTTTGGTATATGCATAAAAATGAGTTCTCATTTTAGTTGATAGTAGTAATTTATTAGAGTCAAAATCTCCAATACATAACTACTGTTAACTAAAATGAGATGAACTCTTTTTTTTTTTTTGTTAGCTTGTTAGTACACCCACTGTCAGTTCACACTTCACTGTTAGCCACCCCCAAAATGAGATGAACTCATTATGATATTAGAGATCAATATCTCCAATGCACCAATCACTGTCAACTAAAATGAGACGAACTCATTTTTATGGGTCTACCAAACAGCCCCTAAACTTTCTTCGAATATGAGATGTGGATAGCATGTAAAGTTTAGGTAGCCACGACTTGAATATTGTGCCTATCTCTAGGTTACAAATAGAGAAATAATCCAGTGCTCCCACCGCACTATAACTGTAAGTTATCTTGCTCGTAGTTGCATTGGGACGCTTGGACAATCCACTCAATCAATCTGGACTGTCCATTAGGTGGAGCACACATTTCATGGCCTGCCAAGAAAAAATTACACTAATCGTATCATCAGATACATCTGTAAGTTGCTTTATCTTCTGTAGCCATCCATTTCCCAATCCATGGATGGAATGTTTACAATGGTCTGATAGAAGTGATTCATTACACAAGAAGTGATCCATAATAAACCGCCAATGGATGCTTCAAATTATTGATCTGACTTTCTTGTAAGTGACCTTGACCATCAATTTTATAGGCCATTGATTGGATGCTTAGAACTGTCTGATTGGTGTGATTTTTACATGTTAGCCTGACAAAAATATGCTGCACCTAATGAGAAGTTGAGGTGGATCAATTGGACTGTCCAAGTCTCCCAATGCAACTTGCAGCACTGGATAATTTCTCTCAGAAAGAAATTTGCCAACATTAAATTGAAATGCTTGGTGACAGACCCCAGAAACACAACACTCCTGTTTCATGCGTCTACCCTTTTGTCCCGCTATTTCTTTAAAAAACGATTTCTGTGATTTGCATGTGAAGGATCACTAGTTATTTTAGTAAACCCTTCCAGCACGCAAGTCATGATACTGAAAGGCAACCACAAGAGAAGGTAAAAAGAAAGTGAAAATTGAGCGCTGTGTTGTTTAAAGAAAAGATCAAACAGATCATGCTGTGCTGAAATGGATCGCATACCTTGCCATTCCCACACGGTTCTTGATTCACCTTTGACCAACTTTGGGTATTGATCTAACCGGGAATCTTCTTGTACCAACTCTTCAACCTATGTTAGAGAGGTCAATATCATTAAATAACCCCACAATAGTATCTTTAAGAGGATAGTTCAAGTGCACACTACTCACTACACACCATTACTGCATGAGTTCCTGTGGGGACAACGCAGGCATGTACAAGATCAGGACCGCTCCTCTGGCTGCAGGAACCACCATATGCTGGCCATAACAAAATATCAGGCACCATCAGACATTCCTGACCACTTGACTGCCATGGGGACCAAATCAAGTGATAAGGATCATCAAAATATCAGGGATCATTGTTTCCTCAAATCAAGTGATGAGCATCGTCCAACCGGCTTTAGTTTTTTGGGCCATGGCCCATTGTCATATATGGTGGGGCCCTCTGGATGAGCAGCCCAAATCTTCTACATGCCTGCCCCATGTCCCCACAGAAAATCATGTGAAGTGCACATTCAAGTCATGCTAATACCAAGGTTTTCCAAAACGGTTGCATAACGGTGTTAACCGTGGAGACCTCTTTTTTTCTTTTCTTTTCTTTTTTTTAAAAATGGTGATAACCGTTAAGTGTTATGGGGTCATAACGAACGTTAAGGAAAAATTGACCCGTAATGGCCCCATAAGGGTCCTGTAATGACCATAATGGGCCAAAATAGGTTTTTAAAAAATAAAAACTAACACCCTTTATGGCCCATATCGTAACAGTAATGGCAGTGGCTGTTACGGCCACCATTACTATTATGGAATACGTTGGCTAATACAAGACTTGTTTCTTGTGGAGGTTGCTAGGCACTGGTTTTTTAACTCATTGCTAAGAGTGTAAAAGTGGTGAGAAACCATTTCACCTCACTCACAGTAAGCTAAATTGTGCAGGCCCACCCAATAACATGATATAGTCAGCTGCAACTTAATGGCAATGCTTCTTAGCAAAGGTTGAATTTGATTTGTGTCCAAGTTCATGGAACAATGAACTAAATCCTAGAGAGAGAAGATGCACATGAACACCTCGACTTGCAAACAACATTGTGGAAATGCAAGCCCACTGGGCTGACAAAATATGAATAAGCCTAGAAACCAATGCATGGAATTATCTTATCAAAATATCAGCAAATATTAGGGCTGTCAATGGGCCGCACTGCGCTTGAGCTGAAATACTAGGCCCAAAAGTTAGGCCAGTTTATTAATTGGGCTGGGCTCAGTGTGTCTAAAAGGCCATTAGCATGGCCCGTTTAAAGTTTCAAAGGAGATTTTTTTCAATATCATGCATGATTGGGCACTCCTAATGAACAGCCTAGATCTTGGACAAAAGAGGCTGGCTGGGCCATGCCAGGGCCATGCATAACCGTACGGGCTGAGCTCAGGCCTGTTTGTTTTGGCCCATCAAGGGCACAAACCAGACTTGAGCATGGGTTTTATTTTGTGGGCCAGGCTTCGACACACCTCGGCCCAGCCCATTGACAGCCCTAGCAAATATCATCGACTGAAAACAATTCTAGGAATGAATAACAACATGCTTCTATCAACAAGGAGAATACCTTTCTCCACAACATAGTATCCTTCCTTTCCCTCGGCAAAAGTAGATGATCGCGTAAGTAAGATGCAACAACCCACGGTTCACCTTCACCTTTTATTGTCTTTGCTGTCATGGCATTTTCTTCAAGTATGTCACAAACCTATCAGAATTGCACAAGCATCTTGAATGTCAATCATTTGCAAATTGCAGTAAATTATGCAAGCATATCCAAATAAAGAAACAAGGAATGTTGAAAGACTGGTGTATATTATATGTATGGGTACACATGAGTGTGCATGTGGATTCATGGATGTATTCTACTGTGGCACTAGCACGTATACTAGTGTGTACATTGTGGACATTCTTCATATTCCAGGCATATGCCAAGGGTATTTAGGTTTTCCAAATGCGTTATTAAATGCAAAGTATTGTTAGAATGGGTCACAGAAGTATGCTGCTTCCAAGTAAAGCCATATGATACAACATTTCAAGCATAATCTATCATATGATACTATCAAAAGAAAATTAGAGCAAGCATCCAAATGTAGCATCTGGTTGTGTTAATTTTCTGAAACATAATTTACTATATCAATTGGTCAAGTAATGGCTCCTCCCAGAATACTGTTCACTTCCTAAGTTCTATATAGGGTTTTTCTTAAATGAGAAATAAAGCCCTGACGCATCAGAATGTGAATAGTGTTCTGATGTGCCAGTTTGAGTGAGTGGGGTCCGAGTTACATGATACAAAATGTTTATCTGATAGTGCTCTTCATAAGTCGCCTATGAGTATATTGTTAATAAAAAAACAAATAAAACAGTCCAGAAAACAGGGCACATTTGATAACTAAATTCTTCGAATCTGGAATATTTTAGTGGTGTTCACCATCCATGGCAGGGTCCATCAGTTCGATGGTTCTGATCACCTAACCTGGAGCCCCAGTTGTACAAGTATCAACTGGATGCATCAGGACACTCTTCATGACAAGTGAGATTTAGATATTTCATTTTACTCTAGGGTGCATTTGGTTACACTAAATATCATGAAATTTCATGATTATTCAGTCTAATTTGTGCAAAATATCATGAAATTTCATGATATTTGGTGCAACCAAACGCACCCTTAACTTGAAAATTTCCAAAAATAGTTCAAGCCAAGGTGCATTGTTAAGATTAATTTAATCACTAGGTCCCACTTAAACGGCAGTCTACCTGACCTGGATCTTCACACTTGGATCCATCACATTTTTTAGCCAAGTTTTCTTATTTATGACTTTCTAGTTAACACGATTTCTCACATTAATTGAGAGGACAATTCAGATCCTAACACTTCAGCCAGACCTCGTACTGATAGAAAAGATACGTTCGTTGGAAAGCTTACCCATGCCCTTAGAACTTTAATCCTTTGAGTATGAAGGTTCTCGTTCTACTCTAATAAAATCCTCAGATTGTCAATTGGAAAGGGAAAGGCAAAAACTGAAAAAGATATAAAGAAATAAAAATAAACAAGAATAGAGCAATATAAAATACAGAGACATGATTTTCAATAGCTATTGATCAGGAAAGAAAACAAAAATTGCCAACCGCTCACAGCCAAAGCCCGAATAATTGATAGGAGCTTCTATTCAAAGCAAGCTAGAGAGGCCCCATGCTCAGTCTGATAGGTATACCTGTTCATAAAGCTGTTCAGCTCTAGTTGATAGATAATGACTGCGACGAACCCTCCGGAGAAACGTCATGAACAATAGAAACTTTAAAAGTTCAAAGTGATGTCAGTGAATTTGACACCTTGACGATATGAAGCAAATGGGAACTTTCATTTTGCAGCAACTTACCAAGGCACAAATTGGCAGTACAAGTACAGCATGCCTGTAGATCCATTGACGGATACAGCAGAGAAGTGGTTTATAATGTTCTGCCAACCAATCTGGACACTTTAGTTCTTTGATCCTACATGGAGTACAACGAACCGGAGACATAGTTAGGCACAAGTGTCTAGATCTGCAATTTTCCCAAGTGAAGATAAAATACTGCATATACGGATATACCCATCAGAAACTGTCCTTGTTTCCAAGTAGCTTTCCATGGTTTCCATTGCCTTTTGTTTTGAGAAAAAAAAAGTGTCATTTTTCCAGCCAAGGTTCTTCGACTTGTATTCATCGAGTTCCTTCAATATATCCGCTTTCTGAAACTGGCAAATAAAAAAGTCTTCTTAAAACTAAAGATATTGCAGCATCCTAGCATGGAAGTTCAATAGCAGTTACTTGAGCATGACAGCAACAAACCAATACAGGTATATTTTATGATCTTCAAATAGCAAAATTCTTACACATAAGCTGTACGAAAGTCAAAGGATGGCCATGGTAACCGACCCAAATTGTCCCAGAGCCATCGCACAAATATCGAGCATATGCTTCACAGACATGATATTCTACCCATTCTGACTGCATCAGCATAACATATTATTCATTACAATCAACAAAAGATATGAAAAAGGGAAGGTAACCACAGTATTTTACAGTCTTGAACCACAAATTCAATAGGTCAGAAGGGAATGAGATTGTTGAGGGCATACAAGTTTCTTAGCTGTTTGATTGATTTCTCCGTCTTCTACGCATAACCTCTGATGCTTCTTATACCCAGGAAGACACTCCAACTTACCTTTAGAACACTCTCCATTGTTTGGACAAGGCTCACAAAAATCTGTAATAATATGCCATGGTAAAAATGATATGGCTATGAGAAAAACCTTGATACTGTGGCAGAGTCTGATGGATGATAACACAGGCACTTATAAATTACTTAGAAATATCATATGTGGCATACACTTAATTCAAATTAAACAGTCCAATCTATGTATACAAGTTTAGATGTGTCATCAACTAAAAATTACAATTATTTTATTGTCTTACTATCAGATTTGTGGACAACTATTGGACAGGTAAAAATGAAAATATCCGGTGGATTTATTTCAATAAACAAGCGTCCACAAAACAGAGGCTAGGATTGTGCAACCAATCTAATTTTTTTACTGTAACTTGGCGACAGTGAGTTCCACGATTTAGCCAGTTAAAGATTAGTTAATGCATGACACATGTTCCATTTTGAAGTGCTTGTGTATCAAGCATCATACACAACCAGAGTATCAAATAACTCCCCTATGGCTAAACAGGCACAAACATTTTTATAAATAAATAAATAAAAATTGTTTTAGATCCAGGCAATAACAGTAATGAGCAAAGGTTTTGGATCCAGTGCATGTCCAGTTCCATTTCATACATGGCATCAACCCGATAAAATCCATGGTTGGAGCGCTTTGGTGATGGATCCAGACCTCCAATTAGATAATCAAGTCTTGGGTGAGATGAATTTAGCATTATTGGGCAAGTAGGTTTGGAGATTTGGGATAGGAGAGGGTTGTTTGTGGAGGGAAGTAGTAGTAAGGTAATATGGGGTTCATGAGGGCTCGTGGTGGACAAAAGACTCTTCTCTGCATAGGGCATCATCCATATGGAAAGCGGTGACCTCGCTAAAAAAACAAAGTTTGGGAAGGGATGGATGGCTTTCTCTTTGGGGAATGGTGAAGACAAGATCTTGGGAGGATATTTGGTTAGGGGACCAAAGACTGAAGGAGATCTTCCCCCATTTGGCGGGGATTTCG
Organism: Magnolia changhungtana; assembly: GCA_030180095.1. Lineage (NCBI taxonomy): Eukaryota > Viridiplantae > Streptophyta > Magnoliopsida > Magnoliales > Magnoliaceae > Magnolia > Magnolia changhungtana. The sequence continues at coordinate 6,236,247 of JASAUF010000667.1, forward strand.
CCTGAGGATAATTTGAAGGTGGCAAGATGCTTTTCTTTTCAAGGGGATGCAGTCATTTGGGCACCCCCTTGTAGGAGGAATCTGGTTGAGTTTGAGGTTACGGAGCTTATGAACTTGCTACAATTGCTTGGTAAGGCCCGCCCCCTAGTCTTCGAAAGGGATTCCTTGAGATGGTTACATGACAAGTCTGGCAAGTTTTCAGTAAAATCTTTTTACAACATGATCAATGGTGTGTCTAGGGATAATGGCGTACATTTGGAGTTACGGGGCTCCTCCAAAGGTGGCAGCGCTAGCGTGGTTAGTGGGAAGAAACAAAGTGCTCACGGTTGACAAATCTTTGCAAGAGAAATGATGTTACCGAACATGTGTCTTCTCTGCTATCAGGACGAGGAGTTGGTAAATCATCTTTTCATTCGTTGTCCTTTTGTAAGGAAATTATGGGAAAGCTTACTAATCTTGTTTGGCATTAAGTGAGTTTTGCCAGGCTCTATTGATTCTCTCCTCTTGTCATGGCAAGGCAGGGGTTAAGGGAAGGTCGGGAAAAAGGCCTGGCATTTATTGCTAGCTGGGATTTGGTATATATGGTTGGAAAGGAACAATGGCTGCTTCAGAAATTGGCTCAGAGACATCGAGGTGGTCTGTATTCTAGCAAAAGACCTTGTAAAGGAATGGACCATCGAATCTGCAGGCATCGGAATATCTCATTTCTCTGAAAGTTGGGCTGATCTGTAATTTGTTTTTTTTCTGTTTTTCCCTTTCTTTTTTCTGCTTTTCTTGTATTCTTTGGCTCCGGCCTTTTAGCAACAAATTCATCATTGTTCAAAAAAAAAAAAGGTCTGGAAGAGATTCTATAGACCAAATGGTTAGCAAAAGCCAATTGTGGTAACTTTTTACCATCAGCTCATCCATGTGGTGGCCTGTCAATTGGTTCATCCGATTAATTGAGGGGCTCTTTGGAGGTATACAATTAGTCACTTCCTAAATTAGTGAACTTATTAATTGATCCCTTCATGAACCTAGAAATTTATGATTTAACAGTTTTTTCCTGTTGTTGTTTTCCTGTGAAGTTCATGATTTAACAGTTGGTGTTGTTGGCTGGTCCTATCAAACTTACATTTTCAGATAATGGTCCACGTCAATTTCTAAAGCCCTTCAAAAACCACTTCGATTGGATGGGCAAGACCATTTAAGAATGGCAATTGCAACTGAAGGCCTAAATCAATCATAATACAGAAATGTCCTATTGTGGATCTAAACCATCCATCATCTACAACCCAACTTTGATTGCGCATGCCTCTTAGTGACCACCTTGATTGGATGGCTATAACCATCATATCAATGATCACCAAAATGTATGTTCCACATCGAACATAACAATAATAAGTTAAATAACTCATGGAACAATCATCATGAGGGTCCCACATTGGATTGCCCACATCTATCAATAATCATTTTGATCAAAAATTTGTTACCATATGATCTACTGTTAGTAAAATGGACAAGCAAATCAATCATAGCAATGGTCCAACTCGATCTGGACCATGCGTCACATTCACCCACCTCAGATTGCCAATATCACACAAGAATCACTTTGATTGGACAATCCAAACAACTGATTGATGTAAAATTAAAATTGATGGCCCAGATCATATAGTGAAAATGGTCCAACAACACATTTGGACCATCCATAATGTGAACCCTGCCTTCGAATGTGCATATATCTCAAGGATCACTTTGAGCTAATAATCCTAACCCTATGATCTATTATAAGTAAAATGAATGGCCCATTCATGGTAACAAAACTCAAATGATCAACCTAGATCGACCGTTATATGGATATTGCATACTTGCATGAAGTGTGAAGTGAAGCAGCAACAGATTTGGGTGTGTGAGAGTGAGGAAGCATTTGTTTCAAAATGTCAGCAAGTTTTGACAGCTCGAATGCGGGAGCAAGTGCTCAGGTTCAAAGAGTGTTATTAGAGTGGGAGCAATACCTGGTTAGAAGGATCATGCAACTTCTCTTAGGAATTACTTTGATTTTATTTTTTTTTTTTTAAGATAGGAATTACTTTGATTTGATTATTCTAACCATCTAATTGATTACCAATAACATGAAATGTTCAAACTAATCGTAGAAGAAGGCTCCAATGACTAACATGCACCGATCCATGTGAGCTCTGCCTTGGATTGCTTATGTTTCTAAAGAATTACCATGATCAAACGATCCTAATCATTCAATCAGCATTCCAAATTGATTATAAAAAAGTATAATTGCTGATATGGATTGTTTTCTGGGACCCACCTTCAATTGCCCATGTATCTCAAGAATCACTTGGATGTGATGATATTAATCATCTGATTCGTGGCCAACTAAGCGGATGGAACTGATTAGGGGTGGCAATGGTCTGTGTGTCCTGGGCCAACCCTAGGGCCAAGGCCGCACCCTAAACTTGGCATAGGACCAGGCCCAAGCTTGAAACCTTGGCTAGGCATCTGCACTAGAGCCAGGCTGGGAGTGGGCTAGTGATGAGCGACCCGGTCCAATCATCAAGTGGGTCACCATTACACAAAAAGAATGAACAATTTAAAGAAACTTGTGAGAAATGCCCATTCAATGTAAATGAGAGTTTAAATGTGATCTTAGATCCATACTCATGTTTCAATGATCAAAACCAAGATCAAACTCATGGTGGATAGAGGGGATAACCCCAAAAAACTCTTAGATAGGACTTCCAAACCTTTGATCATTTCACTCTTTTCCTAACGGAGCCAGGGCCTTTTTAGCCCGATAAGACCAGGGCCGGGTCAAGACTTAGTAGAGGACTAGAGTCAGGCTAGGGCCAACCCCGGCCCAGCCCATTGCCAACCCAAACCCTGATTAATGTTAGGAAGAAGAAGAAGTGCAGACCATCAATCATTTTTCCCACCTAGGATTCTTGTATCTCTTATTTGATTAATGGCAAAAGAACTAATAGTATGCATTGATTATGAAGGGTCCAATCACTGATTTGCACCAGCCATCACAAGGACCCCACATTCTATTGCCCATGGCTTCTGAAGAATCACTTCGATCTGATGAACTAACAATAAGGAATTGGTGATTTCATAAATTTGGGAATTGCATTTCTTTTATTTAATGGTGACTTCATCAATTAGGCTCCTTCTGCCACTTGCCTAATTCACAAATCTGGTAAAATGCATTGTCTGAATGTCTCGGCAGCGTACTTCTTGAATTTGGCAGTTATGAATTCGGTGTCAATACAAAAACCCCTCACACATTTATGAATCTCATTGATTTCAGCATTGATACATGGTACATTTGCTAATGGCACACAGGTAGGATCCGACCTCAGAATACAAACTAATCTAGACCCTCAAGGATCTACTAATATCTACATGTTCATGATGCTCAGCTGAATTGAACTGCAATACTTCAATTCAATAAAGTGGACACAACCGAGTGGGACAAGTCCAACTCAATTCATAATGAGAGGTCCACCCCCAAGTAGGAATTCAGATTGTTTCAACTCCAATTGGGAACACATGGAATTGCAATCAAGGTTTGGTCGGCAACTCGCCTTTTGAGTATCAAAATGACCCCACCTCAATTTTGGCCATTCCTTCTATGTCTAATCCAGGTATTGCAATTCAGTCCACTGATCAACCACCCCCTGGCCTGTTCAGATAGGAAGAATATAAAATGTGGATATGGAAAACTAAAAAGTGCGGAAAACCATGGAAAAGAATCCATGGTCAACGGTTTTGTTTTGCAACTAAATTTTCCATGGAACAGATTTCTTTTTCCTTTGCTGTTGTTTGGATAGAAGCTTTTTATTGCGGAAAATCAAAAGAACCCTCAACAGCCGATTGGTGTCCCCAATAAAGAGAGGAATGCACATGGATTAGCTTTTCTGGAAGACATCAATTCACTCATTTCAGAGGTAAAGCATAATAATGACAATCAATTTCCACAGTTATATCCACGGAAATCGATTTCATTTCCAACCATTTCCAGCTTTCCAAACAGTCCCACTCTGTCTACTTATATTTGCACAAGACATGAAGCAAACAGCAGCATATTTGGGTGTGGAAGTGGGGAAATGTCCTTTCAAAAAGTTATCAAGTATAAAAGGTTAGAAAATGGGAGTGGAAGCACAAATCCGAAGTGTGATTCGAAGCAGGAGTGGCACCTAGTTAGAAGAATCTTGCAACTAGCATACTGATTTTTAGTATAGGTCCAGTACAAGATTTCAAAATACGTATTAACCTTAATAGACTCCACCACGTGATGATTAGAACGGCAAACGAATTCAAGAAACAAGTGAAGGGGCCATTACAGAATACACAACCCCAGGCTGTCCATAGTATCTGCAGGTTTTCAATTCTTCCGAGTACAAGCCGTGCTTGAGTAGCACAGATCATTGGTACGCTGTCTCCCACCGTGGATGGACCGGTACCAAAAATATCGCCTCAAGAGGAGAATCATAACCTTTTGACTCATTGCCTACAAATAGACAGTTAACCAGGGAAATACAACAACGGTCCACATTCAACTGGAGGAAAAAAGGCCCCCAAGATTGGTGGCTAGGATCTTCCAATCAGGGATAATTTTGGGGCATGGTCCATCCATGGTGGGACACAACTGAAAGACTGTCTGGATTACTGCATCATGGCCAAGATAAAGATGGGGAATTGATATCAACACCCACCCGGATTAATTACCGTACACCCATTTTCCATTTTGGGGATTCAAACAGTACAAAAATCCCGAATTTGAAAATGAAGGTATGTAACCAATAGCACGAGAAATTTCTACATCTTGAATTTTGAAACTGGGAAATTTACCAGAAATCGAATGATCGTGGAAGAATCCCGTCATGTTGTCGCTGTCGCAGAATGGCTTGGGATGGCGATTGAAGATGGTGAAAACGTAATTGCAGGCGATGACGACGGAGGAAGCGATGGCAACAACAGTGAAGAGCTTGAGAAGATCTTCTTTGGAAGGGAAGAGAGAGGGAGGAGGCTCTTTTAGTAGGAATGGGATTGAAGGAGGTGAGCTTTTCTGCTTTGGTTTTGGGCGTTTTCTTGGGATGGAAGACATGCCTATACACCGAACTTCTCAGACAGAGAGAGAGAGAGCGCTGAAGAGAGCTTCTCCTTATACTGCGCACAGTGCAAACTGCGCTTACCGAACGGTGTGTTCCGTGATGGATGATAAGCATCCACTCACGGTTTACTTAAATTTTATAAATTCCATATTAAACTGTTCTACATATATAATATTTAACATTTTAAATATACTACGGGCAAAAAAGTAAAGCGTACTTAGCTATCTACCTATTTAGATTGGTGGACACTTATGGGACGGTTTAAATTGAAAGAATTCATATGGTCTCATGGTAAGAAATTAACGTGTCCACCGATAGGAGGTTGAGATTGTTCAAGCAATCCTAAGCTTTTTTTACCACAAGTTAGGGGTCGTTTCGACCGTAAGTTACTCAGTCATATAGGCCCAACTTTTGATGTGAACCATTTAGGGCCTGCTTGGGCGGTGGGTTTAGAAGGGATTAGGTGGGACGGGATTCTTCCGGTGGTCCTGTGCCAATTCCACCCAATGTTTGGGAAGAATGGAAAAGCTTGAATTAGATTAGCAGGAATTGCATAGGTCCGTGCCAATTTCACTCAATGTTAGCAAGTTGAGTAGGTCCCATCATGATGTGTGGACTATATCCACACCGTCCACCCATTTATCGAGATTATTTTAGAGCATGGGCCAAAAAATCAGGTAAATATAAAGCTCGAGTGGACCCCACCATAGAAAGCAACAGGGATTGAATACTTACCATTGAAAACTTTTTTGGAGCCACATAAGTTTTGGATCTACCTCATTTTTAGGCCCATGCCATAAAATGAGGTTACGAAACAAATGAACAGTTTAGATATAACACATGTGTGTTATTTTCAGTAGTTTCAAATGATGGTGGGTATATCCATTCAATGTACCATTGTGTTATCAACAAAGCGTGACATTAATCTTATCCTAAGGCAATAGGGGACAACTCAAGGACAATCCCTATCATGGGTAATAATTATGTTTTTTTAATCCCATCCCACCTAATCTTTTTTAATCCTGCAGTAGGGTTAGGTGGGATGGGATTCATCTTATCCTATGCCAATTCTACTCCATGCTTGAGAAGAATGGAAAAGTTTGGAATTATATTAGCTGGAATTGCATTAGGTCCGTGCCAATTTCACTCAATGTTAGCAAGTTATGTAGGTCTCATCATGATGTATGGGCTATATCCACACCATCTAACCATTTTTTGAGATTATTTTAGAGCATAGACCAAAAAATCAGTTAAAATCTAAAGCTCAAGTAGACCCCACCATAGAAAGCAACGGGGATTGAATACTTACTGTTGAAAACTTCTTTGGAGCCACATAAGTTTTGGATCTACCTCATTTTAAGCCCATGCCATAAAATGAGGTTACAAAACAAATGAACGATTTAGATATAATACATGTGTATTATTCTCAATAATTTCAAATGATGGTGGGTATAGTTATTTAATGCACCACCATATTACCAACAAAGTATGGCATTAATCTTATCCCATGGCAACAGGGGACGATCCCGGCCATGGGTAATAATTATGTTTTTTGAATCTCATCCCACCTAATTCCTTCTAATCCCACCGCCCAAACACACCTTGAAGTGGGTTGTTCATAAGTAGGGCCCAGGTCATTCACCATCATGTGCCAACCTTAAGGTGTGTTTGATTTTCAGGGTTGGTGTAAATACCCGTAAAATTGGTAATTATTACCATTTCACCCGTTTGAATTTCCTTTGAAAATTCACCGCAGTTTTCACCTCAAAAAACAGTTTAAATGAATTATTTTAAATTTATGAACCCCAATGTGATGTATATGATAAATCTATTTTGTCCATACCTTTTAATACAATATTTTAAGCAATGAGTCAAAAAATGAGGTAGATTGAATACTCAAATGGCCCACACCAAAAGAAACAGTGGACTTGAGAGGTTTTTAACGGTTAAGTGTTTGATTTCCTTTTTCTTGTGGCGTGGTCCACTTGAGCTTTTGATATATTTATTTTTTTGTTCATGCCATAAAATCAACAGGCATAATAAAATTGACGGTGTGGATCAGCTATATGCATCAAGGTGGGACCCACAAATATACCGTGACATTATTGGTTTTTGTATCAAAACTGTGTCCGCACATTTCACATGAAACATCATTTTCTGATGTTTTCACGGGTATTTACTCCGCCACACTTGGGGAGGTAAACAGGGAAGAAGTAATTATTATATTTTTTTCACGGGTATTTACCCCGCCGCACTGGAAATCAAACATGCCCATGTGAATTGTACTCATGTGGAGCCTAACTTGGTTTGCGTCACCTATCACATGGGATTCACTATCATGTGGGTCATCCATCACGTGGGGCTTACTGTCACATCCGCATAGTCACTGACTTATGGGTGTGATTCAAGCAAGAGTTAACGGTTCACACAAACAATCATCATAACCAACCTTAAATTAATAAAAATGGCTTCAACAGTCATTTATTTAATAAATTTGTCCCAGTACATTGTTCACTTTATTGAAAATGAAATCAGTAGTTAAATATTGGTTTTAAATATATAGCTCTTTCTTCTTCCTCCAAAGGAATGCCTATCTGATCACATAACTATTCCATAGTTATACTTGATGCTATCCTCACCCTGAAATGTTAAATCCGAACAATGTGAGCTATGAAACCCAACAAGTAATCATCCATGCATATTATGGATGAAATATTCTTCACAAATATAGATCCCAAGTAAGCATAAATGTATGAATGTATTGTAGTATTTCATTTTTTTCAGTACAGTTAATATATTGAACCACCGTAGCTCAATCTCTTCAACCTCGGCCAACCAACACTCACCTGGCTTGCATAGGCTAATCACTGGCACGTGTGGCAGTCAACATATCGGGCATATAAGCCTGGCATTGTGACCTATTCACAATTTGTGCGAAAATCACCAAGTCCAAACTCATGGATAGCCTATTTTTGAACTGGTTAGACTCCTTCCTCACTCAACCTACATTCTAATAAGGAGGCCCTAATGATGCCATCTAGGGGTGGGGATTTGCACACTACTAGGCTGTTGGGATTTTTGGCCTGCTGAATCACACAGATCTAGATCTAGGATGGTAATCCAATGGCACCAAGCACACAAGAGAACACACAGATTTAACGTGGAAAACCCTTGCGGAAAAAAACCACGGCACAAAGCGACAGATCACCATTATGAAAGCATCAATTACAAAGAGAAAGGACTTACCTGATTCGAACAACCTCGAATCTCACCCTTGCTACACCCTTTAGAAACCCTGGAACCCTTTTAGAAAGCTTTTGCATACATTACTATGCCCTAAGAAAACCCTAGAACCACCTATTTATAGTTTAGGAAACTTCCCTTCCGCATCCCAGTTGCAAAAGGACTCAAATCCGCAGTTTCGCGCAAAATCACGGAACAAACCATTTTAACCTACGATACCACGACCGGGTCGTAGACCACCTTCGACGGTCGTATTCCCTCGACCAGTAGTTAATAAAAAATAGCAAAAGCTAGACTTTGAGTCGTGCCAGGGCTCGAACCTACGACCGGTCGAGCGCCTCCCACGACCAGTCGAAGCTTCCCACGACTGGTCGAACGACCTCAAATTCTTCCGATTTAAGACTTTTCTCAACAATCTCCACCAAGTCTTCAATCTTCAACCGTGTAGCTCCTTAACATCTTCTCTTATCTCTGTTTCACATCATAGCTCAAGATCACACTCCGTCCTTCTTTTTTCTTAGAGCAGAGAAGTTTGAAGCTTGAACTTCTCTATACGAATTTCTTGTTGATCATGTCTGCCGGATCTAAATCCACATGTCTAACCACCTTTGCTCCTGTCTTCACAAAAGAATGACGTAGACTTCTTACCATCTCACTGCTACCCCAATATTGCCAGTCGGGGTACTTGCTCACGACACTGATAGCTTGTGAAATAACCGGTCTAAACCAGACCATGGCATACACTGCCTACCGCATTCGAATAAGGCACATGAGATATCCTGTTTTTCCTCATCTGTTTTGGGACATGTCCTTAGGAAAACTTGAGGAGAGATGCGTAGGGAACTCTCTCCGGCTTTACCTGGCCCATCACATCCTGGATCAATACCTACAAACAAGGTATTCCTCCTATGATTACCAAAGTCTACTCCTCCTTCAGTCTCAACGCCGAGAACCATCTTTGCAGCCCCCTAATCCTTCATCCTGAATGTCCCACCATGAAGGAATCAAACCACTGCCTAGGCGACAGGTTGAACCACAACCTCCTGTAAAGTCTTTTTTCAGCCCCTTTAACTTCGAACCGCTCTGGTTGTTTCATGTAGATCTGCTCTTCACTTTCCCTTACAGAAGTGCAGACTCCACATCCATCCTTCCATCTCAAGATCACGTTGGCCAACCAACACCAATCACTGATCTAATAGACACCTACTATACCGTCAGTGTGAATATCTTTGAGAAGCAGATCCCTTCTCTCTGAGCATAACCCTTCACTGGTATCATGATGTATCCTCCGAAGATCACACACGCATCCAACCGCTCTGAAGATTACCATATGTCATGTGGGTACAACGAATCCATCATATCGCCCATAGTCACCTTTCACTTCTTATCGGCTCACCTAGAGCCGTCTGAATAGAAGATGAATCCCCTGCGATATTGGAGTCGTCCATGTACCTCACCGCTATCCTGCGATCATGTTGTGTGATTCTTCTCACAGGTGGTTGCTCCACCTACTCTGTATCCCTGTCCGCACGTCTCAACCTTCCTGCCCTGCCCGCTCATGTGGCCATGCCCATCATAACCACACGTGCGAGAGGTAAATTAATAAAAGCTCCACCTTTGAAGTGCTCCCGATCAACCCGTAAACATGATCAGTTCATGATTACCCGTGCCCTCTTGGATAAGAGCAATCCATACCGTGTACTTGCATCCTTTGCCTTAAGAGAAATCAGATTTTGCTTTTATGCGACATCGGTCAAGATACGCTTCACCCCATCAAACATCATGTACATACATTAATATCATTGGTGGTCCACTATCGCACTCCATATAGTTGGTGAACCAACTCAGATGAGGAGTCATGTGAAAAGATATCCACTCACTCATCCTTACAATCATATAACCGCCTCGAGTGAAGACATATAAACATCACCATCACATCCACTCGATCCATTTGACGTAGCAACATTGGCCTCCCTGCATGAAGCCTCAAAATCTTCTCTCCTCGAATTAGGATTTTCACAATCCTTCTTCACATATCCTTCCTTCCCATAATTGACTTTACCTTTATGGATTTGGATCTCACGAGAAGAACTTGTACTTGTAGATTCCTACCCACCCATGCATCGAAGACGTCTCCATATCACTATTTAGTTGTCTCATAGCCTTCACTTGAAGGCCGAGAGAGATAAATCAACACCAGGGTTTTGTTAAATCCGCAAGTGTGTGAATGCTCAAAGGACGGGAGAGAATTTAGTAACATACATGCTTGTTCTTCATCTTTCATTACTTCTCCATATCCATGCATTTGCAAACCAATTTATTAAAATGGATGTGATCCAGATTCCATTCATCTTGAAGTTATATAGCTTCAATGCGGCGATTTTCCGAGAGGATTTCTTCGCATAAACATCATCGCCCATAACTTATGCCATGATTTTCTCCCTCATGACGTTGTAGAGAACCTCATCCGTGAGACATAAATGGATCGATGTATCAAGAGTATTTCTAATTTTTCAGTACAGTGGACTTAGCTCCTCAATATACCATCCACCGATTAGAACTCATCATCTTGATCTTCCATAACTCGGCCAACTTCTCAATATCATACCTAGTGCTTGTCCTGGCGATTTGATAGGCCCCAACCGATCACTGATACTACTTGTTGGGATTTTTGGTCAATGTGAATCACACAGATCTAGATCTAGGATGGTATTGTGGCACCAAGCACACAAGAGAACAATTTGATTTAACGTGAAAAAACCTAGTCGGCAAACAGATCACCACTATGAAAGCATCAATTACAAAGAGAAAGGACTTACCCGATTCGCCTACACCCTTTAGAAACCCTGGAACCCTTTAGAAAGCTTTTGCATACATTACCATGCCCTAGGAAAACCCTAAAACCACCTATTTATAGTTTAGAGCTTCCTTCGCATCCCGGTTCATGAAAGGACTCAACCGTTATTTCGCACAAAAATCAACTAACGTAAATGACCGGTCGAGGACCTAATGATGCCGTAGCATACTAGCAAAAGGACTTTGAGTCGTGTTTGCTCACCACCATCGAGGCCTCCATCTTGCCTCTTTTCGATTTAAGACTTTTCTCAACATAGGCCTCATCTTGCCTCTCAAATTTAAGGGATCCTCAAGTCCTTGGGTTGTTTAGTATTCACAACAATATTATGATGAATGTTTCTATAATTAATCACATAATATACTTGCTAAAAGTAGCCAGCATTGCAAGAAACACATAGTTCCAAATAATAATATGTAATGAGAATGTCCAAGCATGACTTACATGCTATATCCAAAAATATAACAATGCATAAAGTTACTTACAAATAACACTCCCTTGACTAACCCTCCTTAGGTTTTCTAATTTAATCACCTTAGAATATTCACGACCGGTATCCATTGCTAAAATTCAATTTTTTCCATAATTAGAACTTTTTAAATCAGGAATCAGTAAAACTTTCCTTATTGAAAATCTATTCAAAAATGGCTCTTTTGAGTTTTCTACTAATTAGATTTCATACTAGCCAAATTCTAATGCTAGATCCCTAAATCGGGTCGTAGATCACTATTCATAATGTAATCTAAGTTGAGATCAGTCCTGACCATCGATTGAGAGTCCTATCATAGGGTAGCTCCCCAAGTTGAGGAAAATTTAGGTTTAGGTTCATTAGATGTTAAGATCCATCCGATCCAACCATCCATTTCTTCATGCTTCTAATTATCCAGTTCGACGATCCTGATCGGCCTTAAAGTAAGGGTTTCGATCTAGATCTAGATTGGGTAGATCTTAAGTTCCCCTAATCAGTCCATTTAATCGATTGAATCGGTCATCGATTAACGGTTAGATCTACTGTATTAAGATTTAGCGGTTAAGATCTACTTTCTAGTTTATCATCCGTTCGGATTAAGTTCATCTTGAATGCCAAGATTTAGTTATCAATAGTAAGGTCACAAGGAAAACATTGATATGGTGGGACCCACCTTTTAAACACAATTTCTATGTGAGGCCCACTAAGGATGATGATTCAATATAGACATGTATATATACAATCTAAACAATCTAACCTAATGATCTAAAGATCAAGGTTTTGAAATCTATATCTTCGATCATGATTGTGTGGTGAGGCTCATTTTAAAGGGTATTCTACTATTCTTCAAGTCATGTAGCCCACCACATGATTGTGTGATAATCATCAAATACATCTAGGAATTCATATAAATCTACCTTTATAATTGATTCACTTCATACATGAAATTTAGTAGTGGACCCATCTATGAAATGTGTTGAATCCTTGTGGGGCTTACCACTACATCTCAAGATGAAGTGAATCTAAATTCATTGATTTCTCTAAAAATCATACTTTCATGTGGTGAGGCCTACTTTAAAGGGTTTTCTAAACATGTGTGGTCCACCACATGATCATGTGGCATTCTGACACCATCCATAACTAATCTTAGAATACATAGATTTACTATAAATTGGTCCACACTAAACAATAAGATTGGTAGTGGGGCCTATCTATGGAATGTATCAACTCTTTGTGGGGCCCACCACTACATCTTAAGATGAGTTGGCCCAAATCAAATCATGGTCTCCATACACATATATCTGTCACTAATTGTGATTCATCCATTCAACAATATTATTTGGTGAGGCCACCTATGGAACCTTTTCAAATTTTTGTGGGACCCACCATTACATCTTAAGATGAATGGATGTTATCAACTCTCCAAAATTATGTTTATCTTATACTTGTAAAAACGCTATATGATCAAAATAAAGGGTTCTCCATTACATACAGCCAGTGGGGTCCATATATGTAGGAAGAAAACTATGAATAATGGCCCATATAGCACATAAAGAAAAAGAGGGGTGGGGCCCACATAACTACCCACAGTGGGAAGCGTGTGGGATTCACATGTCTGTCCATTGTGGACAGCGTGCGGAGGCCCAAAAGGGGTGGGGTCCACATGAGTGATCCCTTGATTGATGGTTGGGGTCTACTTGTCCCGGTTATCAATTCCTAATGGTGGGGTCCACCTGATGTATGTATGATTCAGTTTATTAATTTGAAAAATAATGAAAATTGATAAGATGCCTATTTTAACACCTAAAATAGATGGACGGTGGACATTGCTGCCCGCACCTTCTTCTTCTTGGACGCGGATTGTGTCCTACCCCCGCCCGGATGGTAATCCGTCCGGGCAGGGCTCTGTGGGGCCCACTGTGATGTAAGTGTTTTATCCAGGCTGTTAATCGCTTTTCTCAAATCATTTTAAGGTATGCATATAAAATTGAAGCTGGTCCACAGCTCTAGTGGACCACACCGGAGGAAGCTGCAGTGATAATGACACCCATTGTTGAAACCTTTCTAAGGGCCACCGTGATGTTTTTTTTTTTTATCATCCAACCTATTAATAAGGTCATGTTGACAGGGATGAAGTGAAAAAACAAATATTAGCTTGATCCGAAACTTCCTTAAATCCCCACTTTGTGGTCCACTTAAGCCCCGTACCTTGCCCAGTGTGGCTCATACCTTTAAATGATATGAGAAAAGCGACTAACGGCTTGGATAAAACACTTTCATCAAGGTGGGCCCCACAGAGCCCTACCCGGACGGATTACCATCCCGGCGGGGGTAGGACGCAATTCGCGTCCCTTCTTCTTCCCCTTCTCTCTCAAGTCTTTCTACTTACCGAAAGGATAAAAAGCCTTTTCTTTTTTATTTTTTATTAGTATTTTTTGCCTCAAGCCCTTTCTTGTTTTATAAGTTTTCCTTCTTCCAGGAAGGATAACACACCTTTCTTTTTTACAAGTCCTTCTTGGCCTCATGCCCTTTGTTTTTTTCTTTTTTATTTTTCAAGTGTTTCTTGGCCTCATGCTCTTTTTTTCTTTGTTTTTATAAGTGTTTCTTGGCTTCACACACTTTCTCCTTCAATGGCACGCTCCTTACTAGAAAGTTAATGTCTTTCTTTTTTAATAAATCTTTATTGGCTCACACCTTATATTTTTTAGAGGTCCTCCTTTATCCTTAAACTTCCCCACATGTTGTAGACACCCCACTCCAAGTCGATAAGTTGATTGGGATTTAACGGAACCCAAATCCTAAACCATAATCCAAACCCTAAACCCAAGTCTAAATCCTAACCCAAGTCCAAATCCTAATCCAAGCCAAGACCCTAGAAGCTTGAATTCTAGAAAATCCAAGTCTTCTCATTACTCCTCTTAAGCCTTGGTCTAGCCATTTCATCCCTCCACCACTGAAAGGAGAGAGCAATAGAAAAGAGTCCAACTTAGGTCAAGCATAGCCCAGCCCAATCCAAAAGCCACATGAGCCACCAAGATTTCAATCAAAGACACTCAATTTGATCCTTAAAATGTTATTGTTCATCTAGCAATTCAATTTTGAAACTGCTTCATCTAAATCCCAACATTAGCAATGTGCAAATAAAACATTGCACCTTGCACCCAGCTAGTATAAACATATTTAATGTGGCTTGCTGACTTACTTGGATCTTGCCCATCAAAAAATTGTACTGACTGGTTTATGGCTTTGGCGAGTAATTAGGGTGGATTATCCAACTCGAATTTAAGCTTGTCATAAGCTTTACATTCAACACATCAATCCATACATCTTTGCATCATTTATATATGAGATATATCAAGTATACTTGATAATCAGGGATCCGACGATGGTGGTCATAGATATTTAACCTACTTGTAGAGCGTACTGTAGCAATGATGTTAGATAGTAGCGAATCTAAATTATTATAATGGCTTTTGACTTGTTGCAACATGGTTGGACAAAAGTGGAGTAACTAAAGTTAAGAAGCTAAACCAAAATGTTATATAATATTGTGTTGTATAGAGATTGATTGATTGTGGCAATGGTCCTATTAGCTTAGCCATAGATTATTTGGCGCAGTCGTAGGTGTGTCCAGTATTTAGCATAGTTGAAAGCGTAGCTTGAATGTTAGGGCTGAGGCCTAAAGCACTTCTTCGCGCATTGCTTTTATAAGCTTGGAAAGGCAACTCTTCTTCATTCGCTATTTTTTATAGACTTGGAAAGACGGTGGCCTTGCATAGAGTACGACAACGTAAGAGATCAAACTAGCAAGCTGTAAAAATTCTCTTAAGTTTCTTGTAAGTGTAGCTTGTATTATTAAGCCACGTGTATAGAAGAAATCATGCCTCCTCTTGCCGTCCCGATATTGCAATGTGTGTTAGAAAACTTGTTGGAGTCTTGATGTCACATGACTCTTGTATAGGAAGCTTTATTGGAGCCTTGATTCTTGTATAAGAAGTTTTGCATAGATTTGCATTGATGAAGCTCTTGGCATTTAATGTTTGTAGATGGTCTTTTATTTGAAACTTACTTTGATGAGACTCTTGCTTTACCGAGAGTTACTTTTGACAAAACTTTAACATTTTACTCCAACACATACACGTCTCTAACTCTTCCATTTGAAATTCATTCACATCATGTGTGGCATGGTTGTCACATGGCGTCTTCTAGCCACGATCAGTCGAGTGTAAACAATTATATGAGTTGATGAATATTATTGTTATAAGCCTTACATCATTAGTGTTATATTATATCCAAAAGAAATACAAACAACTAGTAAATCTAATTAGTTGGTGTGTGGGGCTCACCATGACATTTATATGACATCTCACCCATTCAACAAGATTGTCCTACCATGCAAATGGGACACTCCAAGGTCAAGTGGATTGCAAGTGACCATTGATTTGGGTCTATGAAAATAGTGACCAGGTTTGTAATATGTAAAATGTAGGGGTTTTGTATATTACAAAATTGCCCTCTCAAATCCTAACGGGTTGGGCTAACCCTATTGTACACAATTTAAACCCAACTCGTTTGAAAAATGGGCTTAAGTTTTAAGCATGAGCCCAGCGCTCAAGCATGAAACTCCAGTTTGGATTCAGCCTGAGGTGGGTCGAGTGTCGTCTATCCTCATACGTGGCTACTTACCTTCAAATAAGTGGTGTACTTAGTCACATGGCTTATGCTTTTCACATGTGTGCGTCTTTTCATGTTTTTTTTTTTGTTACACACACCCACACCCCACACCCTCACACACCCACCCACATCACATGTACGTCTGTATATGTGTGTGTGAGAGGAAAAAATAATGTTAAAGTGGTTTCTTTTCCTCTTGCATTAAAAAAAAAAAAAAAGAAAAAGAAAAAGAAAGACACTAGAAAGAAGTTTTTATACAAGGAAAAAAGATTTTTAAGTTATGCCCATAGGTTTTTTTTTTTTTTTCTTTCCCATTGGGTTAAGAAGGTTTTCCATGTAAAATCAATATGCATATTTTTCTTTCTCTGTTTTCTTACTTTAGATTTAAGAATTGTTGTTATGCTTATTGTACTTTTGTGGATTGGTTTGCACACGCGAAAAACCTTACATTTGTAAAGAAATTTCACCCATTTGGGAGCATGGATTTGGAACCCCCTCTATTTAGAATCCTTTGGATTTAAAATCCTCCTGTTGTGTATGGCACCCTGGATTGGGAATCAACTTTATGTATGGTATATTTACAAGTGTTTGAGTTTAATTACTAAATCAACTTTACTCTTTAATTGGTGAACATATATAATGTTTGACACAATGGTTGTAATAAATCCGCTGAAATATATACTTTGTTCGAAAATGATGAAATTCTAAGTCTCGGATGGGCCACAAGTACAAGATGATGTCCGAGTGACTAACCAACCATCTTTAAACGTTGATTTAAATGGACAATGTTTGCATGGTGCTGAATATTAAAATAATTATAGTGATGCAATTGACAATCTAGTTGTCTTGAGATATCATTAGTAGGGCATGTACTCAATAATTTATTGTCTAGTGACACACCTATTACATATCCAACTATTGCAAGGATTTTAAATGTAATCCAAGTTCTCAGGGTGGATTTCAACCCCTTAGATTTGAAACCCCCGTTTACTTTATGGTACCAAACAACTAATGGATTAGAAATCCCCCCAAATCCCATTGACAATCCTAGTGCAACCTCTGCCTAGAATGAAGTCTGTTGAAGCAGGGGCTCTATGGTGCCAAACAACTGCATGCATAAAACCCACAGTTGAAATCTTCCTAGGGCCCCCTTGTGATGTTTGTTGGGGAAAAATATGACAAGTTCGGAAACCTGGTTATGGAATGGACCAACTCTATTTACACGGCCCGGGGTTCCGAGGCAATAAGCCCGATCAAGGGAAAAGAATGCCTCAAGGAGAGACTTAGCTTGGACAGTGATGAAAGAACTCCAACTGAGGCTTACAAAGTCATGAGCCATAGGCAAAATATATAAAACATATAAAATTGACTCGGATAACGAAGTAGCAACGCTTGAAGGGACCGATTAAGGCCCAAATGTTGGAAGTCTCCTGATCGACCATAAAATTGTCCCATATTATGTTGGTTACAGTGTCGGCTATCGGATTAAGAAAGGATATCGATTACAGACCGACCCTATTTCATCCGACAGAAGGCAAAAAGCCCTATCCTTGTAGCCAGCCGAGACTCGATTATTACCAGAGTTAGTTAAGGCCGAGCCGAGCAACGAAGAGACGATGTAAACACAAATATCATCCCAAAAATCTTGTGAAAGGATTCCCGACTCCGAAGATCTCGGGATCGGGTAAAATCTATAAACAAATTACAATTAAATCAAATTTTCGAGATACTCGGAAGAGAATCCCCGCACGACGGGACCCTCCTATTCCTATAAAAATAAGAATTCTCTACAGTATAAGGTACGCAGAAAACTCTCTCAAAAACCCTTCTCTTGCAGTCCTAGCACTAACTTTAGCATATAAAGGTTCCTCGACTTGAGCCAGGGTCTCCTTGGTCTCCTTCTCGTGCAGGTGGTAGGACGTGGGAAGACGTAACGGTATTTTACATCAAAAATGTTTATTAGCGATCCAACCTGTTTATAAGGTCAGGTAGACCGGATGAAGTGAAAACACAGATATCAGGTTATCAAAAGAAGTTTTTAACGGTGGGCGTTCAATCCCCACTGTGTGGTCCATTTGAGCCTTTACTTGGATCTGCCTCATTTTTGGGCTCATACGAGCTGTCAACATGGTCGGACAGCGGGGATAAAATCCAAAATCCCAGTGGGCAACCAGAGCCCCTGCCTGGACTGAGACGCAATCCGCGTGGCGTGCAAAGCTGCACACGACGGACTACACTCCCGTGACAATTCAACGCCAATTAAAAAATGGCCTTGACTTGCCTGTCTCACATGAACACATGGCATAGTTGCACAGTTGCCTACACCGTTATGTAGACCATGACCCGAGAATCACGTTGCATATTGAATTTCGATCATTCCCTCTTTCACTTGAGATTCATTTGATAGTCACCATAACCAAAAGTGGGGTTAGGATTGCTCCTAGTCAATGTACTTTTGGATCGATGTTCCTTATGATGTGCTCCACAATTTGGATGGTGTGGATAGCTGTGCATGTGTGCCAAGTGCAAATAGAGCTCTCCACAAACCAAGTTAGCTGCTCGGTTGGACATGGAAAAGCTAAACTCAACTCGCTCAAAACTGGGTTCTAGCCGAGTTGAGCTGATTTTTTTAGCTTGAAAAAAGTTGTGTCGAATACGAACGAAACAAGCTTGACTTAACTCTTGCAGGGTTAAATTCGAACTCGGCTTGAAAGAACAAGCTCAAGTTCAGCTTGAGCTGGCCTAAGCTGCTAATCAAGTTGAGTTGAGCTGGCCAGTAAGGCTCAAGGACCAAGCTGATCTGAGTTCGAGCTAGCCTGCTGGCCAAGCTGAGCTAGGCTAAGCGGCTTGTGTACAAGTGCAATGAGTTGCGCTAATTTCACTTTCTACAATGGGGTCCACTTTTCAATGATCCAAACCACATTCTTTTTAGGCCCCTCCATCTGGGTTCCATGCACTAAAAATCTCCTTGTATGGAAAGATTCCATTCAACCATTCTCCATTGAACTCGTATTAATAGTCATTATCCCCACTATTTCATGTGGTGTGGTGTGGTCCACTTTCGCTTTGATTATGCTTCAATTTTGGGCTCATGCCCTAAAATGATATGAAAAACTGGATGGACAGGGAATACCTGCTGCACCCAGCTCAGTACATTATAGCCTACTATAATTCTGTGGGATAAGACATACATCCATGGTGGGCCCAACAGAATTTACTCAGTACATTATAGCCTACTGAGTAACTCTAGGTTTTGAGTTGTGATTTCAGCCCGGGAATACCTGCTGCACCCAGCTCGACTCGGTACGTCTGACCGCGTCGGACTCGGTCCGGATTAGTCCAGGCCAGACCCGGACTCGGATCGTGTGAGGCATGCTGGACTCGGTACTGAGTCGGGTCAAAACTGGATCCGGATCGAGCCCTAACTAGGTCCAACTGGACTTGTGCCCAGCTCTACTCAGTAGGCAATCCGCTTCCCTCAATCCCCAGTGTCCCCCATTGTTCCTTTTCGTGCGGCCCACCTGAGTAACAGATCAGGTGCCGAGGGGACACGTCATGGTGGGCCCCACACAACTCGAAAGCATAGCAATTACCGTACGTTGTATGTAACCATTTCCCAATGCATTACAACAATTCTCAGAACAAATTACAGTGGGAAGCTTTCACTCTTGCTGTGATCAGACTAGAAACTAGTTTCCTCCGTCAAAATTCACTCATAACCAACAAAACAAACTACATTTTTTAGAATCCAAACGCATAATCCCATTTCCCAAAATCGCCTTAAATCGTTCACCAATTATAAGATCGATTTCACAGTAAAATAGAATACAAGATGCAGGAATTACCTCATCGCAGCCATCCAAAGAATATGGAAAATGCAGCAGATTTCTCAAACTCTCCTACGTTTTGGAGCTGCGAAAATCCCTTTTCAGCTCAGCAACCCTCTTCACACAGCAGGCCTTGGATTTTCCAGGAACTGCAGCTGCGATCTTCTCCCACCTCATACTCGCATCCTTCGGAAATGCTTTCAATGCATTCAGCAATGCAATGTCTTCTCCAGAGCTCCAATCTGAACTCTCTTTCTTCGAATCTCCTTCGTCCATTTCGACGGATGGCAACGGATCTCCATTAGCGCTCTCCAACTGCTTGCTCAACGGCTTCCTCTGCTTCAAAAACTGCGCGAACGGATCACCGCCACCCGATCTCTTCTCCGCCATCGATTTCGCCGTCTTGATCACGCTCTCCAGCCCGTGCCGCCCATGGAATGCCTCCGCGATCGATTCCCACCGCCGCGGCGCCCCGACCGGATGCTTCGCGATCTGCTTCTTCAGGAGATCGAAATCGTCATCGTCCCATTCCCTCTCCTCCTCGATCCTCGGCCCTGTCTCGCCGTTGCGGGCCGGATTCTCGATCTTCGGCTCCTCCGGCCTTTCCGTGGGAACCTGAGATGGAGAATTTAGATAGGGATTGTCGGATCGTTGGGTTTTCGGCCTGCGATTGGGGATTTTCTTCCTGGATTCTTCGAGGGGCGTCGGATCGGGATCGGACGGCTGGAGAGGCTCACCGATGCCGACGCGGATGTCGCCGCCTGTGAATGAGGTTGGGGCGAAGGGCCCGAGTGCGAGAGAGATCGAAAACCAGATGAGGAGGAATTGGAGGGTTTGGGATTGAGAGAATGAGGAGAAGAAAGCGAGGAAGATGAGGAGAGAGGAGACGGAGATGCAGATTAGGGTTAGGGTTTTGCTGGTTTTCCGGATTTCGTCTGGTTTTGGGATTGGAGTCGAAGAGATGCGGGTTTGGAGAAGGAATCTGGGCCTCGTCTCTTCGTCTATGAACTCCATTGATGAGGCCTGTGAGAGGAGGTGGGGAAGCAGGGGATAGCTGGGCTTTTAAATGGTGCACTGGGGGTTTATTAATTATTATAGTGCTGTGGTTTGAGGTGGCGGTAACGTGCGCCGGTGGGGTACTTGGAGTAGGTTAGGGTGGGAAATGGGGCTGGTCTGGGCTTCGTCATGGTATGTGCAATCCAGTCTCCAGGCCCAGGCAAGTACAACACCTATTTCACGCCACGCGTAAAACACCGATTCGCTGTGGGGCTCGCCATATTGAATATATAAAATCCACTTCGTCCACCAGGTCCCCGTCCTTGATTCTAGGCAACGGGGCAAACGATCAGCGAGATCTACAGCTCTTGTGGGCCACATTTATTTGTGTGTGAGGCCAACATAGTCGGTATCTTTCATCAAATCCGTTAATCAGGTATAAATCATCAATATTAAATAAGAATATTAAAATCAGCATGATACAAAACTCAGTCAGGACACAACGCATAAACTATAGTAAGAGTTCTAATTTGATTGACTGTCGTCCAAATACAGTTTGGGTGTTTTACGACTGAGTATTGCAGGCGCGGACTGCATCCTACCCGGCCAGTCTCTAGCCACGAACAGGCAGTCTTGACTATCATATATCTGTTTATCTATGCCTTTCATTCCTTTTCTATAGTATCATTTGAAGGTATGCAAACTTGAGGCATATTCAAAGCTTAGGTAGACTACACCAACTAATAAGTTGTGTTATCTTGTATAATATCTCAAAAATTGGGGGTCGAGCATAAACTTAGTTCCCGAGTTCCAGAACATCACTTATGCAACAAAATGAATGATGATTGAATGTTGATTGTATTCGTGCATTGAACATGAGTGAGATTAAGCCAAAACAACATATCATATCCCAGAGACAGTTAAATTGCAAGCGGAAGACTTTGATAGACATATAAAATATAAAAACTGTGGTGAGTCTCCAGAGTGTGATAAAGTTACCATGTTAAATAATTACAAGTACAATTCTAAAATTTACCAAATGTGAGGAAGTGTAATGTCTTCTATTCCAAGTACCATAGTCCCGTCAATACATTACCAGGTCTTCATAGACCTGTCAGAGAGTTATATGTATGAGAACTCCTCCTCAACATCATAGTAGTAGTCCGGCACTGCTTCATAAGCATCACCATCACCTGAAACTCAACAAATCTGGTTGGTGTTACAAACACCGTCCAGTAACATGAGAGTTAGTGATCAACTCAGTGGAACAATAAGGCATAGGTTAACATGTTATCAATTCAGTCAAGCAGTAATGATAAAGCAGTACAATCATACAATCCTAACTACTCTTATTAAATGCAAGTATGAAATGACATGATAAATGCATTTGCCAAACCACCCTCATGCGACATCATCTTACGTTCGCGGATGCATACCTCCCTCAGTGCCCCACATCTACCAGACACATGCGGTGCGATGATGAGCATGATTACCTAGTAGTTATTAGTCCATTTCAAACAGCAGTATTGGAAAACTAAGGTACTTCCCTTGTATCATTCCTAAACATGATCCATTATAGAGTCGTCAATCCTAGTTAATCTCATACGACAATGTGTTTTGTGTCGTCGCAGAGGTCGCTGTGGTCACACACGGAATCGTTGCACCACTCCCCCATCACCTCTTTAACGATTCATCACTATACATATACAGGCCTAGCTCATACTCTATACACTGCGACAAAACTCGTCGCCTCACCGCAAATTCAGAGTATGCTCGAGGTCATTACAAAGGGCCGTCAGGGCTGTTGCACGGAATCATTGCACCACTTCCCCATCATCTTATCAATGTAGGCCGACAGCACGAATATAGTGTCCCATACCACCATAATCGGCTCACGAGTCTGGGTGCTCACTGGTCACTACGGGGAGGCACGTGGCCCCGCCAGTGGCCGACAACTCGACCACGGTGTCCCATACCACCATGCCCGGCTCATGAGTCTTAGCGGATCGAGGTACAATGGTTAAAAGGGATTTCACTGGTAAGTTTGGTACCCTAGGTTCAAGCAGTAGCGACCAAACATGGTGAACATACATTAGACAGATCGAGTTACTTGATGAGCTCGGCTAGCTCGAGCGCATAACAAGTTGAACGATATGAAGCGCAAAAACACTTCGTGTGGCCAACCACTATCGCCAACTGAAGTACGACTCGGGTTCGTCAAACACATCTCACGTGGCAAATGAATCTCAGCCACGAATTCAATCCCGTTACCGATTGTCTGGACTATAATCATAGCCCCAATCACATTCAATTACAGATAGTTAAAGCAGTAATGGATCAAGATTCAAATCATAAAATCAAAGTATGATATTATCCGTTTAGATCGCCAGTTGTAGACGGAATTGTTACACCACTCCCCCATCACCCATGACGGATCATACAACATAAACATGAATTTAAACATACGCATTACATAAATAAAATCATACAAGCAGTTGAACATGTTAACAAGCATATCATACAGCATGTTATAAAGCACTACATAAATAGGAATACAAACACATATATTTCACAAGTAAGCGGTTTAAGTAAATAACCTCATGGAGGAAATCATACATGTCTCTAAGGTAGTTGAGAATCCCATCTCAACACCCTCCTAAGGCATCAACATCCAAACACTTACTCACACAAGCATTTTCACAAACACTTAACATACACTATTTCAACATACTTAGTGTATGTTAACAAATATGTATTAGGGCGAGTCCTTTCGCCAAACAAATTTTTACGCATATATAGTATATTTATACAACAAATAATCATGGCAAACACATCTCTAAAATATATATGTATACGGTACTTTCTACAATACCGTATTTCTACATACATAGTGTATATTAGTAAAACATGTATTTGGGCGAATCCTTTTACCAAATAAGTATTTTATCCATATATCGTATATTCATACAACAAATAATCATGTAAAATACATTTCCAAAATTTATACGTATACGGTATTTTCTACGAATACCTAGAATATGTAAAATTCCATAATCTACATCTTTAATCGAAACAGGAAACAGAAAGCACTTTGTATATGTGCAATTGCATGCAGATCATGAATCTATCATTATCTGACATTGAAAGTGTTGAAAACCATAATCTATACACCTAAAGTCCACACCTTTTATTGTAAAATCGAAACGAAGTCGATAGAATTGCTAAGTTTCTGCATACGGCAGCTTGGTAACCTATAGAATGAAATAGGTTAGCTATTTCATAACCTACGACCTATACAACCCCAAAACATATTAGGGTTAGGGTTTCTTACCTATAAACGGAGCTGGAATCACCGGGAAAGCGATGAGAATGGAGTGGTTGAACATGTATAGCAGCGGCAGGGAGATGCTCCCACATCTCCTATACTTTCTCTCTCTTCTCTCTCTCTCTCTCTCTCTCTCTCTCTCTCTCTCTCTCTCTCTTTCCTAGGTTTTCTCCCAAATTCGTATGACCGCAATGAGAGAGGGTTTAAGGTCCTTATATAGCCTAAAAACTTACCGAAATAAACTCTAGGTCAAAGTATACTTAGGTTATAACCAAAGCAGACTTGTTTCAGCTCAACGGAGGACTTCTGGCGGGCCTCCTTGAGCCAAAGGTCGGACTTAAGCTCACAAACTATGGATTTAGGTTCTATTAAGTTTTCGTTCCAATAGGATTCTCAGATCACGCGTGGCGGGCCAGTTTCAGTTCAACGGTCAGCGGATCTCGATCGGAGATTCCGAGTACATGGATATGTGTATGAAATTTCTCCTGATCCGAGGGTGTGATTTGGCCTGATTCTGACGGTCAGGTTGCTTAATACTGACCCGCAAGCAACAAGTCTCAAATTACTATTCAAGATATTTATTTTGTAAAGAAACAAGTGTTTTCACACTCTCTCGCTCCGGACTCAAGTGAACAGCCATGGGACACTGTTTGGATTTGATTTCCGAGATGGTTGTCAAGCTCAGCGAGGTGGTTCTAAGTCCTTAACTTCATGTTAATCGGACTCCCAATGTGCGGTCCAGACCTGATACAGAGTTTCAAAGTGCTCCCGAGAACAGTCGGGTAGTGAGTTTAGTCATAGGTTTTAGGGTAACCCAGCGTCAATGATTCTACAAGTTTTGGGTCTTGCAGATAGTATATAAAGTGATTCAAACGGATTTCGTAGCTAATCTAGTTTAGCACTTAGTTACTTTATCTCATTTTTAAAGGATTTAATCCTAAGTGATTTCTGGTCGAGGTGTGTAACGCCCCGGAAAATCAGGGGTCGTGCATAGACTCGACTCCCGAGTTCCCGAGTGTCACTTATCATGCAGTTATGGTTTTTTTTTTTTTATTAATCAAATTTAACGGCATAATTTGGAATTACCTGAGGCACGAAGCACAATCACACCCAGTCTATTGAAATGAAGGATATCCCACATATATACAGTCCAAAATAATAAAGGGTCGCCCAACGCGTTGCCCAATGAGAATAACAAAAGAAGGCTAGTCTAAAAAGAGTGCCGAGCTCTCATGGCTCGTAAAATCTAGATTCGCCCGATCAAGCCGATGGAGAGCCGCCCATCGCCTACAAGTAGGAGAGTCCGTCCTCCTCGTCCAAGCTCACCTCGCCAGTGCTCCTCATGCCCCGAGTTACCCGCATCTATGAATGGGTCCGGGTTGGTGTTTTAAAACACCGTCCAGAGTGGGAGTGAGTGATCAACTCAGTGTGAACAATTGGTCTCAAGTTACAACAGGCATCAATTGTAATATGAACTTAATGAAAAGCAGACATTCATCAACACCTAATAACTCTTATTTAAAATGCATGCATGCGGATGATATGATGCATGCCCTCGCCACAACACTCCCTCAAGCGACTCCATCTAACGATCGCATGACAACACTCCCTCGTAGCGACCTCGACTGCCGAGTCGCCACCCTAACTAATGCGATGCAATGCGATCATGTTATCCAAGTTTTTAGTTAAGTCCATTCATCCAGCAGATTGGGGATTCTGATTCACCTTACATGTCACTGCCCTAATCTGGTTGCGAGGCCAAGGCCCCATCAATGCGTGAGGCCGAGTCCCCGTGGTCCGTGATCCCGTCGGGTCCTCATTCCCGACTCCAAGCACATGAGGAGTGCCGATAAGGAAGGGATCACTCGCGGTCACTACGGGGAGGTGCGGTACCCCAGCATAGGCCGACAGCTCGGACACAGTGTCCCATTCCACCATGCCCGGCTCACGAGACTGTGGACCAGTTATAGTCTAGTCATCAATGGGCCACAAAGGTTGTAGGGTGCATCAGGTTCCATACATATATGTGCGACCATGGTTAACAAACAGAATGATCGTAGTAGGCTAGTCCGCACAAATCGCGAGCATGAGACGAATGGCCTCGGGCACAAGAGTCCCATGTAGTCGAACTACAGCCACTCGTACACTCCCGCCCCATCCGCGAGCCTAGCCTTAGTGTATTCCTACCGATGGGACTACCCTCTCTTGTTAGGTTCCTGACCATCCCAAGAGCGCAATAAAAGAATCTACCGCATGCCCACGACTCATATTACCATCTAAAGCACATCCATATCATATTATCAAGCATCCTAACCACACCAAACATACACTTCAAACAAGCGAGCAAGAATTATCATAAAATTAAAGTGCATGTGAGTGTGTGGTTGTGTGAGGAAGTTATCCCTTCCTCCATCTCAAGAAATCATGAGCATCACGGCAATTAGTCACACACACAATGAAGCACCGCATATGAGGGAATGCATCAACAACCACAAGCATGTTATCATTCAACATAATATCATGTGATGGTACAATATATATCACATTGGGAGTTAAACATGCATGTTCTAACAAATCCAACAAACATGAAAAATCCCTAGGGTTCTCTCTAGAATTTCAAACATAACAATCCAAGCACTCAAAATCATTAAACCCATAGTAAAATTGGTGCTAGGCCACCTAAGAACAATAGTCCGCACCTTCGGATTCGTTGAAGGATTGGGAACGCCCTAGGAGGGTGGATTTCGGGGTAGATCGGCCAGAATCCCTAAAGGTGACCACTTGCTTGTTAGATTCCCAAGTAAATCTCCTCATCACAAGGGTTTCAAAGAAAATAGGGAATGGAGCTTACCTAGTTGCTCAACGGGCGAAATAGCGGTTGTGGGGTGAGGTTTCTTCTTGGAGAAGAGGTGGGAAGATGCAAGATTGGCTTCCTTGGGCCCCACCTCGATCTAGGGTCCACACTCCTCCTTCTTCACTCTCTCTTCCTCCTCCTTTCTCCTCTTTCTCTTCTCCTTTTTCTCTCTTCTCTCTTTCCCCCTTTTCTCTTAGGGCAAAATCGTATGGGAGAGGGGTGCCCAAAAGAAACACCTTTTTATAATTCCAGATTTGGTGCAAATGGCCCCAAGGGCTAGGTTTTTACTATACTAGACTTATGGGAGGGTATTTCTAAGATCTAGGGCCCTATCACCCCTCTGGCCACCAAATTTGGCGTGTAGGTGCCTTATGGCCCGATTAGGGCCCATGCAAAAATTAAGGACGAACGGATGAACGGATATATGATCTGAGAAAGAGTTTCTGACCTTTAAGTGGTCCTGTAGGGCCCATTTTGGTGATTGGAGCATTTCTGATGGCCCTCTGGCCATGAAATTTATAGGATAAGTGGTCCATGGCCCGATGAGGGGCCTTACAAAATTTGGGAACGAACGGATGCGGGGTTTGGTCGTACGGGTCCGATTTGCGATCAACGGTCATCGTGCCACGATCGGGGCCCAGATTTGGTGGGCAGGCGTTGAAAAATACATTAAACCTTCACCATAAATTTGGAAGAAATCCAACGGCTGGAAGGCCCGGAGTTTCAGTTTCTTTTGTCAGTGCCAGATTTTAATCTGGCATTGGTGGGGCGCATTGGGCAAGCGCCAGATGGTACTTCTGGGTGTCCACTGGGTCCGTCCGCAGTCCGCGATGGACCACAAGCCCAGTGAGATCTATGATTTTCTAAAGTTTTAGATTTTTCGACCCTTCACTTCATTTGGGTGGCCCACGTGGGCCGTCTTTAAGTGTAAATAGTCATCGCTTAGCGGCCCGCACTAGGCCTTATCACGGTCTGCGTCTAGTCTACTCTAATGGGCTAATCCTAGGTTAATTAACTCATGGTACCCCACCACAAGAGGTTTAACCGAACGGCCCCTGCAGAGAATCCTACGTGGACGCCCGGACACTGTGCTGATCGGACAAAATGTTTCATGATTAATCGAACTTGTGCGGTTCTTTACTGGTATCACACGTGTATGGGAAAACATTGAGTGCTAATGGTCATTAAGTGATATTATAAGTTAATTAATTAAAAAAAAATTAATGATTTTTAGAACTCCAAAACAGTGAAAATCCGGGGTGTTACAATCTACCCCCCTTAAAAACAATTTCGTCCCCGAAATTGCCTAAGGGTAGTGAGTAAAGGTTTCATCATTTCATTTGCCTAGGTTTTGTTGATTTCAAGTTCATATGCATGGTAAGGTGTGTACTATCATACTAGTTTGGCTCATTCTAGTCTACGCCCCTTAAACCCTTTTTTTTTTCTTCTTTTTTCTTTTTTTTTTTCATCCTTGAGGGTTTACTAAAATTTATTTATTTACATATTTATTCTTAAAGATCCAGATTCATGGCGATGGTTTCCCTCTATCTAGAGTGAAATATTTATTTTCAATGTTAGACCAATACGGAGAGACGGTTGTGGTAGGCTCAACCGATACGCCGATTGTTCACCGACCAGGCAAACAACACGTTGTATCCTTCCTAATCCTCGATAGATCCTGGTCTTCTGCTCGGGCCAAAGCAGTGAGTCCTTTGGTAATCACCCAGGATTGAGAATTTGGGTCAAGCCGCGAATGCTTCGCAGGCGTATACTTCCGTAATTCCGTAATCTGATCAATTTAAATGTTTAGGGAACAACCATCGTTGGAACGTTTAAATCTCCTATTTATAAGGTTGTCTTTTGGGTCTTGGTCTATGAGAGTCCTCGTATTAATTTATATCTAATTGGGGTTTAATAATTCTCTCAACATGCCTATGGGCAACGACCATCCTAAAAAGTTTTTTTTTTTTTTTTTAAGACTCAATTTTTTTATTTTTATTTATATATATATATATATATATATATTTATATGAATTACTATTTCAATCCTATGGCTAGTGGGTTAATCGCAGACTATACTTTGGTTTCGTAAATTTGAAGAATGAATGAATAGTTGAAAGTTCTAGGGTATTCTGTGGTTTGAAGTGCTAATAACGCTAACAAGGATGCAAGCAAGGCAATTATTCGTACGAGCATTCACAAGACAATCAGAAAATTTCAAAACAATCCACACATTCATATTGAAGTCAAAATGCCATTAGTATGGCCAGTTATATCCTACAATATGGATTACAAGCATTGATAAACATGCTAGATGGAAAGGAAATACAACCTAATTAAGCAACGGTCCTAAGCATCCTTCAACACATGCAGTTTAAACCTAACGGACGCTAAGCAAACTACCATTAGAGGTTATACGGCTATTTGTCTGAGTCGGCGAAAGGGGAGGCGCTTCTTTCCCCGAGTGATAGGATCACCTAGGGATGAAAAAGAAAGAGGCAACGGTTCTTAGAAAAGCCATTACTTTTGGAAGGGGAAGGGTTTGAAAATGAAGGTTGGGACTTTGAAACGAGCTAGTATAATGGGTTCCTAGGTTGGGATTTGTGGTTGGATCCTTGGAAACGGATCTTGAAGGTGAGGTTTGGAAAGGGTTTGGGTAATGTTTGAAAATGGAGTGTGGTTGTGGGAGATTTTGAGAAAGAGAGTTAATGTGGAGTGTTGGGAGTGATGGAAGGAAAAATGGATTAGAGGAAATGGGGTTTGGGGTAAATGGGTTGAATGTGGTAGTGGGTAGATTGTTATTGTTGGAGAGGAGTTTGAGATGGGTCCTTTAGATGGAAAGGTGGTGGGTTTGCGAAAATGAGATTTAAAGGAAATGGTGGTTTTGAAATGTGGATGGAGTGGGTTTTGGGAAATAAAATTTGGAGATAGAAAAGAAGAGAGTGAAAGGAGTGGAATTTTGGTGAGTGAGTCTTGAAAGAAACATGTGTGGTAGGAGAGGATGGGGAAAGGTGAAAGAAATGAAGGTGGTTTTAGGAATGGGGTTTGAAGATGGGTATAGGTGGATGAGGAAATGAGAGTTGAAATGAGATTTGGATGAGGGATTTGAGAGTGATGGATGAATGTTGGGAGTGAAGGGAAGTTTGAAATGGAGTTTTGGGAATGAGAATGATGGAGGTATGGAATTTTGAGTGAGTTAGGAAGGAGAGGTGAGTGATGAGAGGGAATGAGGAAGGTAAGAAAGAAAAGAAATGAGAGTGGGGGAGAGAGGAGGGGGTTTTGGAGTTGGGTTTGTGGATTTGTTTGAGAATGGGAGAGAAGAGATCCTTCCTAGGGTTTAGAAGGGATGGTGGAGGGTAATGGGCGTAGTAGAGATGTTTTATGGACTCTAGGTAGTCCCACATAGCAAGGAAATGGGCCCCACTCGTGTGAACATTGAAAGGGAGGAGGGGACCCATCTTCTTGCAACGTTTCTTATACTTTTAGTAACTGGATTATTTTTTAAATTTTTATGATGATTTATCATCAAGTTTTAAGTCATCCCACCAAATTTCATCCCATTTGGAGTTAGAAATAAATTATTAAAATTCTAGGAAAAATAGCTGCCTGAATTTTAAAATTTTTGGACAGTTGTCAGAACATCCTAATTTTAACCATATTAAAATTTTTATTTTATTTTTTTCTTATTTTTATATAAAACTAGACTCATCAAGCTTCAATCTGGCTTTTGAATCACCTAAATCGGAGTTGTAACGAAGGAGTTATGAATTTTTGAAATTGACTAAAAATCGCAGAAATTTTGGCGGGGGACACTTGTCGGCGGGGTGGCCACGCGGGTCGGCGGGGCGGCCACGCGGGTCGGCGGGGTGGCCACGCGGGCCTCTGGACCACCGGCGGGGTGGCCACGCGGGTCGGCGGGGTGGCCACGCGGGTCCTCTAGCTTCCTGGCGGGGGCTCCTTGCAATGGTCATATCTCGCAAACCGGAATGAGTTGTTCGACGTGCCATATATGAATTTAGGGTAGAACGAGCTGATCTACACAATGGACCTACTGGTTTCATGAGATTCCTCCCAGTTAGGGGCTAAAACCCAGTTTTTCTCCAGTTTCACTATTTTCGGTAAATTTTCGTTCACTCCCAAGTCTTTATCCTAGAATGGGTCTGAACTATCAAATTTGGCCTAAGACTATGGTTTCGACCGTCTAATCCCTTAGTTTCGCTTCTATATTTTCTCTATTTCCGATAAAATTTCATTCGCCCCCACTTAATTGCTCCCGAATGGGTCAGGATTAATATGCTTGGTCCGGTATTGGCTCATTGGGCTCGGACAAGGGCTTCTACCGTCCAATCATCCAGTATCCGGCTCGTTCCTACCAATGTCCCGGAAAAACTAAAGGGCAGAGGGACTTAGACCTAATTCTGCTTGACTAGTAGCATTAAGCTACATGAAATGGGATTACAATGCTAATCCCAACTCACGATTGGGAATGGCAAGTCCGGAATGCGTGTGGGGTGAGATTCAAAATTGACTCCATAGGCTTTGCTGAATGAGCCTTGGATTGAGAGGTATGTCGCGGGATTTCCAAATCCCTTGACGATGAACTTTCCAAGTATATTTGGAAGGAAATCTGGAATTTACCTTTAATTGGATACGTTTTGATAGGGCATCATGGAACATGGGATGCGCTCATCCCCGGGGCACTCCTTCACACCTACATTCATCGTTACTCTAAAATCCATTTCACCTAATTCAGTTGGCCCCACGGGCCCTAGGAACTTGGCGGACTAAACTAACTAGACCTCCTATTCAGTCAAATCGAATTTTGTCGTCAAGTCAAGACCCTCGGATTCCCCTCTCTCGCTACCCATTCCTAACCCCTTGCAAATTCTTCCTTCCGTCTAAAGTTGTTGGTTCAGGGTCTGGGATGGTTCCTAGGGTTATACGTCTCTGTTGCGTTTTCCAATATGTATCTTCTCAAGTCAGCGGACGCGTTAGTGAGTTCATGACCCATGGCCCAAGGGATTCCAAACTATTGCTCTGATACCATCTGTAACGCCCCGGAAAATCAGGGGTCGTGCATAGACTCGACTCCCGAGTTCCCGAGTGTCACTTATCATGCAGTTATGGTTTTTTTTTTTTTATTAATCAAATTTAACGGCATAATTTGGAATTACCTGAGGCACGAAGCACAATCACACCAGTCTACTGAAATGAAGGATATCCCACATATATACAGGTCCAAAATAATAAAGGGTCGCCCAACGCGTTGCCCAACAGAATAACAAAAGAAGGCTAGTCTAAAAAGAGTAAAGCTGAGCCTGCGGCTCAGAAAATCTAGATTCAGCCCGATCAAGCCGATGGAGAACCGCCCATCAGCTACAAGTAGGAGAGTCCGTCCTCCTCGTCCAAGCTCACCTCGCCAGGCTCCTCATGCCCTGAGTTACCTGCATCTATGAATGGGTCTGGTTGGTGTTTTAAAACACTGTCCCAGAGTGGGAGTGAGTGATCAACTCAGTGTGAACAATTGGTCTCAAGTTACAACAGGCATCAATTGTAATATGAACTTAATGAAAAGCAGACATTCATCAACACCTAATAACTCTTATTTAAAATGCATGCATGCGGGATGATATGATGCATGCCCTCGCCACAACACTCCCTCAAGCGACTCCATCTAACGATCGCATGACAACACTCCCTCAGAGCGACCTCGACTGCCGAGTCGCCACCCTAACTAATGCGATGCAATGCGATCATGTTATCCAAGTTTTTAGTTAAGTCCATTCATCCAGCAGATTGAGGATTCTGATTCACCTTACATGTCACTGCCCTAATCTGGTTGCGAGGCCAAGGCCCCATCAATGCGTGAGGCCGAGTCCCCGTGGTCCGTGATCCCGTCGGGTCCTCATTCCCGACTCCAAGCACATGAGGAGTGCCGATAAGGAAGGGATCACTCGCGGTCACTACGGGAGGTGCGACCCGGCAAAGATAGGGGTCGACATGCTCGGACACAGTGTCCCATTCCACCATGCCCGGCTCACGAGACTGTGGACCAGTTATAGTCTAGTCATCAATGGGCCACAAAGGTTGTAGGGTGCATCAGGTTCCATACATATATGTGCGACCATGGTTAACAAACAGGAATGATCAGGTAGTAGGCTAGTCCGCACAAATCAGGCGAGCATGAGACGAATGGCCTCGGGCACAAGAGTCCCATGTAGTCGAACTACAGCCACTCGTACACTCCCGCCCCATCCGCGAGCCTAGCCTTAGTGTATTCCTACCGATGGGACTACCCTCTCTTGTTAGGTTCCTGACCATCCCAAGAGCGCAATAAAAGAATCTACCGCATGCCCACGACTCATATTACCATCTAGCACATCCATATCATATTATCAAGCATCCTAACCACACCAAACATACACTTCAAACAAGCGAGCAAGAATTATCATAAAATTAAAGTGCATGTGAGTGTGTGGGTTGTGTGAGGAAGTTATCCCTTCCTCCATCTCAAGAAATCATGAGCATCACGGCAATTAGTCACACACACAATGAAGCACCGCATATGAGGGAATGCATCAACAACCACAAGCATGTTATCATTCAACATAATATCATGTGATGGTACAATATATATCACATTGGGAGTTAAACATGCATGTTCTAACAAATCCAACAAACATGAAAAATCCCTAGGGTTCTCTCTAGAATTTCAAACATAACAATCCAAGCACTCAAAATCATTAAACCCATAGTAAAATTGGTGCTAGGCCACCTAAGAACAATAGTCCGCACCTTCGGATTCGTTGAAGGATTGGGAACGCCCTAGGAGGGTGGATTTCGGGGTAGATCGGCCAGAATCCCTAAAGGTGACCACTTGCTTGTTAGATTCCCAAGTAAATCTCCCTCATCACAAGGGTTTCAAAGAAAATAGGGAATGGAGCTTACCTAGTTGCTCAACGGGCGAAATAGCGGTTGTGGGGTGAGGTTTCTTCTTGGAGAAGAGGTGGGAAGATGCAAGATTGGCTTCCTTGGGCCCCACCTCGATCTAGGGTCCACACTCCTCCTTCTTCACTCTCTCTTCCTCCTCCTTTCTCCTCTTTCTCTTCTCCCTTTTCTCTCTTCTCTCTTTCCCCCCTTTTCTCTTAGGGCAAAATCGTATGGGAGAGGGGTGCCCAAAAGAAACACCTTTTTATAATTCCAGATTTTGTGCAAATGGCCCCAAGGGCTAGGTTTTTACTATACTAGACTTATGGGAGGGTATTTCTAAGATCTAGGGCCCTATCACCCCTCTGGCCACCAAATTTGGCGTGTAGGTGCCTTATGGCCCGATTAGGGCCCATGCAAAAATTAAGGACGAACGGATGAACGGATATATGATCTGAGAAAGAGTTTCTGACCTTTAAGTGGTCCTGTAGGGCCCATTTTGGTGATTTGAGCATTTCGATGGCCTCTCGGCCATGAAATTTATAGGATAAGTGGTCCATGGCCCGATGAGGGGCCTTACAAAATTTGGGAACGAACGGATGCGGGTTTGGTCGTACGGGTCCGATTTGCGATCAACGGTCATCGTGCCACGATCGGGGCCCGATTTGGTGGGCAGGCGTTGAAAAATACATTAAACCTTCACCATAAATTTGGAAGAAATCCAACGGCTGGAAGGCCCGGAGTTTCAGTTTCTTTTGTCAGTGCCAGATTTTAATCTGGCATTGGTGGGGCGCATTGGGCAAGCGCCGATGGTACTTCTGGGTGTCCACCGGGTCCGCGATCCGCGATGGACCACAAGCCCAGTGAGATCTATGATTTTCTAAAGTTTTAGATTTTTCTCGACCCTTCACGGTCGCTGGGTGGCCCACGTGGGCCGTCTTTAAGTGTAAATAGTCATCTGGCTTAGCGGCCCGCACTAGGCCTTATCACGGTCTGTCTAGTCTACTCTAATGGGCTAATCCTAGGTTAATTAACTCATGGTACCCCACCACAAGAGGTTTAACCGAACGGCCCTGCAGAGAATCCTACGTGGACGCCCCAGGACACTGTGCTGATCGGACAAAATGTTTCATGATTAATCGAACTTGTGCGGTTCTTTACTGGTATCACACGTGTATGGGAAAACATTGAGTGCTAATGGTCATTAAGTGATATTATAAGTTAATTAATTTAAAAAAAAATTAATGATTTTTAGAACTCCAAAACAGTGAAAATCCGGGGTGTTACAAGGTGGTACTCAAGCCTTGTAGTTTGTATATAAGGTGATCCAAGTTATAATACTTAACTACTTTAAGATAGTGTCTAGGGTGAAAGTACTTAGGAAAATTGAAAGAACAAGGTGGTGAAGGGTGGGATTTGTGAAGGAAATGAGTTTAAAGGCGGCTTTAGACTTTGGGTTTGAGTTCTGACAGGTTAATAAGGTATTATGATCGATCAATTGCCTAAGGACGTCTTATTCCAGGTTAGCAAAAATTCGGGCTGTTACACCTTAAATGGTCGTGGCATTAAATGAAGTTGTATTAAATGTAAGATTCATTGGTTGATGTGTGTGGTTCACTTGAGCTTGGATCTACGTCATTTTTTCTATTCATGCTTTAAAATTTTCTGAGATAAGGGATGGACGGCATAGATAAATAGATACATTATGGCGGGACCTTCGACAAAACTGTCCGGTTGTGGCTAAAGACGGGCGGGTAACGCAATCCGCGTCCGAGAACTCCAGTCTCATATTCGGCATACACGGTCCGGCTCAAGAGAGTGGGTCCTGCATCACGATCCATTGGAGCCATAGAGGCTTTCCCTGGCCTCTACGGATTGGTTCTAAGCAGGGGCTCTATAGGGCCCACAGTACTGCACGGGTGTGGATCTATATTTTAAATTATTTTAAGATATGAGTTCAAAATTAAGCAAATCTAAGCTTCAAGTGGACTACACCACAGGAGGCAGACCTTCTTAGGGCACACCGCGATGATGATTTACCATCCAACCTGTCCACGGGTTCACATGAAGAGAACACAAATATCACTTTCTTCAGCTCCCAAAAAAGCTTTCAATGGTGAGTGTTCAATTCCTATTGTGGTCCACTGGAGCCTTAGAACGGGCAAAATGGATGGCGCCCCCTTGGTAACACGTGACTTGAACTTACACTGATGTATATGATGTATATCCATGCAGTGTAGTAGTTTTTCCAGCTCATTTAAGCACATGTTAAAACATATCTAAATTTCAATTATAAGTGTTTTCCTTGAGCCATGTAATATGGCCCTGGAAACAAGTAAAGATGTACATGAATCGAGTTGGCTCAGTTAACTCACTCGACTCGACTTGAAAAAGCTCGATTTGAAATTGAGTTCGAAGCGAGTTGAGCTGATTTTTGGAGCTTGAAAAAATTTCCAGCTGAGTTTGAGTTTATCTGAGCTTGAATCGACTTGAATCGAACCTCAATTCGAATCAAACCAGTTCGATGACTCAATTATTTTGATATTGATGTTACTCACCAAGTGTTTGATAAAATGACTCAATGAAGTATTGTTTCGGGTGCATATATTTCCTATAGGATCAATTGGTGGTGAGGAAGGTATGGATAGGATCCTTACTATTGCTCGGTTGGTAGACTCTTAGGAGTTTCAACACCCGATCACGGGTTCGAGCATCCATAGGTGGTGAAATCCCATTGCGGCGTGAGTGTGTTTGAAATTGAAGGTGATAAAAAGAAGGAAAGTATCGATATGAAACAAATCACTATCAAATTAAAAAACATTATATGATAAAACTATTACAGTATATTGATTTTGATGCTGCCTATTAAGTGTTTGATGAAATACACATAAATTACTGTGGTTGTTTTCCATACCATGAGAAATTAAAGGTATACTCCATGTGTTTGAAAAAGTGTCATACATGCTTGAACTAGCCTGAGCTATTTACCGAATCAAGTGGATCCGAATTCAAGCCGATGTCAACTGGTGGCTGAGCTGAGTTGAGCAGTGCCAAACTTGACTCAGTCCAACTCATGTGCAGCTCTACAAACAAGTAGATGACAAATAAATATTATAGTCGGCTATAGAAGTTTTTAATGATGAGCATTCAATGACCATTATTTCTCCACGTGCGGTCCAATTGAGATTTGGATCTGCTTTATTTTTCGAAACCTTAAATCAAATGGGCTGACAAAACTGATGGATGGTGTCGATATACAACCCACATCAAGGTGGGCCCCACGGTGAGGGCAACACCTGCTAACGTGTTACTCGAGTAACACCTGATCCGCTGCCTCCGCCGGACGGGGCAGGCCGCAATCCGGTTTCGGTCTCGTCCCCACACGTGTGTTCCATGGCAGAAGTAAGTGCCAACACTAGGAAGCTTTAACGGTCTTGGATCATTCTCCCGCGCACGTGGCAAAGCGTGCTGCATTTAACCTGCGCACGGGATCCCGTCCACTCCCTCTTTCCGGCGGGGCTCTGCTTCAGCCCTAATAACGCCCACCGGGCCAGCTTCAGCTCCAGCTCTACTTCGAAGCCTAACCCTAACCCTAGAATCACAAAACCAGTCCAAAACCCTCGTCATTTCACCTCCACTTCAACTTCAACTCCAACTCCAACTCCAACTCCTCACAATCCATTGGAGAGAGTGGGGCAGACAATGGGAATTCCTGCCTTCTACCGATGGCTGGTGGAGAAATACCCCCTGTCTGTCGTGGACGTGCTCGAGGAAGTCCCGATCTTCGCCAATGGCGTACCGGTCCCCGTTGACACCAGCAAACCGAACCCCAACGGCATCGAATTCGACAATCTCTATCTCGACATGAACGGGATCATCCACCCCTGTTTCCATCCCGAAGGCCAGGTATTGTTTCTGCCACCATCTTGAATTCTTGTCATATTTCATTGAGAGAAGCTCATGTGGACACTGGCTATTGAATCTGGAGGCTCATGGTGATTGCATGATTCTAACCTTCAAAAGATCTGTTTGCCAAGCCATCGGTGGGATGGTTATGGTCATCGGATTGAAATGGTTTTGTCCAAAGTTGACTATATCGGATGGAGCATTCACACTGATCGTTGAACTTATAT
This sequence comes from Magnolia changhungtana, assembly GCA_030180095.1. Classification (NCBI taxonomy): domain Eukaryota; kingdom Viridiplantae; phylum Streptophyta; class Magnoliopsida; order Magnoliales; family Magnoliaceae; genus Magnolia; species Magnolia changhungtana. Next base: position 6,274,657 of record JASAUF010000667.1, read on the forward strand.
TTGATAAAACATTATTTGACCTTTTTGATTGAGAACATAAACTTCATATGGTAGTGTTTGGGTCGAGAAATTCCTCTGATCTGTGTGAATTTTTCATGGTGGCCCATGAAAAGTGGCTTGAACCCAATGGACGGTCCCCATTGATGATTTGAGTATCCAAGTGGCTAAAAGCACCAGTGCGCACCAACTATTCACGTGCCTGGAGTCTCCCTCTTTTCTTTTATCACTTGGAGTTGATTTGATGTATTCTTGTGTATCTCTTCAATTATTTGTATTTGGTTCAGCCTGCCCCAAAGAACTATGAAGAGGTTTTCAAGGCTGTGTTCAAGTACATAGATCGCATTTTCTCGATGATTCGGCCTCGAAAGCTCCTTTACATGGCTATTGGTAAGTCAAACATGTCTCCAATAATCCTTTCTCTGCTAGGGAAAGAACTTGTGAAACTCATTTGCTGTATCGGACGCCTGGATGATCCAATTGTCAATTTGGGCTGTCTGACTGTTGACCTGCCATTGAATTACCAGTGTAGAAATATCACATCAAATGAACAAATCCTAATCATATGCATAGCTTGTTTTCCCATTTGACGGTTGATAAAGACTACCCTTTTAGTTACAATTCGATCCTACCATTTGGATGGTTAGAATTGTATAATCATGATTATTTTTTAGTTAGCGACAACCCATGGTCAGGGTTTCTATATGGATGGTCTAGATCAATGATAGTGGTCCATTTATCCAATAATATGTCTCATGGTGCAAATGACTTGTGGCAGATAGTTATTATTATATGCATGGATTTGAGCAACAGTCTCAAGGTGTGACTCAGCTGGGGGCCGAAACTGGTCCAACTTGCCGGTCCCATTTTGGTCTTGTATTGGTCTGGTGATCATCTCATTTCAGACTGAAACAGATAGGACTCGGATGATACTGAGTCCTATAGGTTGATGTTTCAAACTATGCTGATACATGTCTGCGAGTGCATGTGTAATCTGCTTTCTCTAATTTGGTTATGTTTGTGTTGAATTACATGTAGATGGTGTTGCACCTCGAGCTAAGATGAATCAGCAGCGTGCAAGACGATTCAGGGCTGCCAAAGATGCAGCAGATGCGGTGTGTTCACCATCCACCACCACCACGATTATCCCTGATGTCTTATTATTTGGAATTATGGGTTTCATTTCATGATGGATTAATTTCAGGCAGCTGAGGCAGAGAAGCTAAGAAGCACATTTGAATTGGAAGGGGAAAAGTTAGCTCATTTGGAACAAACTAAAATGTTAGACTCTAACGTTATTACGCCTGGAACCGAGTTCATGGCTACATTATCATCAGCTCTTGATTATTACATACACCTGAGATTGAACATGGATCCTGGGTGGCGTGGCATCAAGGTACACACAACAATCTATCTGTTACCATTGATTTATTCTTTCCTATTTCTTCTTTGGCCCGGGAATCTTTATGCAACTCTGACTGCATGAGAATTTCAAAGGTTATTCTTTCTGATGCCAATGTGCCGGGTGAGGGGGAGCACAAGATAATGTCGTACATTCGCTTGCAAAGAAATCTACCAGGGTTTGACCCGAATACACAACATTGCCTGTATGGGTTGGTAAATGTCTCCACCTTTTGTCTTAGATATCTAGCCATCTGCAAGCTTTTTTGTCGATTTTCTTGGCTTCTTGACATGACTTTCTGCATTTGTCATTTCAGGATGCCGACTTGATCATGCTTGCACTGGCTACACATGAAGTGCATTTTGCAATTCTTAGAGAGGTTGGTATGTTAGAAGCTTTGCTCATTAAATTTTGGTCGGTCGATTCCAATTTGAGTTTCTTGTGCAGGATGTACGTACATTCCGTCAAAATGATAAGAGCCAAAAATTTGGTAAGAATGCCCCTCCGATAGCTCCTCAGCATGGGAAGCAGGAGGCAAAGCAAAAGGAAGCTGCAGGCACAGATGTTAATGATGATGCTCCAAGGCAGAATTTTCAGGTTGGTATTGTTTTTCTTACAAAAAGGAAAGGACTCCGATCATCCAGAGATGTCGCTCAAAGGCAAAGAGGTCTTCAACATCGGTGCAATGTTAACCAGTGTTGAGTTGCTACAGATCTTCTTATCTCTTAATGAATAACAAAGAATTTATTAAGAAAGACTAGAAGTACTTTAGACTTTAGAGGGACTATGATACATGCAGGAAAAGGAAAATTACAAGCCAAAAAAATTGGAAGTAATAGTCAGTAAGCCAATTAACTGCCAGTGGAGTTCTTGTTTTCGTATGTATCCGGCACTAGTACTCTTGAGGCATGCACTCAACTCATCAGCCAATATGATTTTCACTTGTGAGCAGTTATTGTCACCAGTTCTTTAACCACAATTATTGCACTTGCATCAATGTCGAAGGGTTGGGCCAGCCATTGTGTCTTTGGCTTGGCCCATAACATGGCTTGCCTAGGGTCCTAGGCTTGCCACACCTATATGTTGGGCTCAATCCTGTTTATCGAGATCAAATATGCGAATGTTGCAGTGTTAAACCTTTATTTTCCTACATCTAACTGGTGATCACCATTTTCTGTTACAGTTTCTCAACACTTGGGTTCTCAGGGACTATTTAGAGCATGACTTGAGAATACCAGATTCAATGGTGAAAGTAGATCTGGAACGATTGGTTGATGATTTTGTTTTCATGTGCTTATTTGTGGGTAACGATTTTCTTCCCCACATGCCTTCACTGGAAATTTCTGAGGTGTGTATTGTTGCTGCACTTGAAGACATTCTGCTGGGTTTCTGAATTTGTGTGCATTTCTGAAATATTTTACATATTTAAGCATGACATCAGTTTTTGTGCAAATTATGACTAAATATTTATTGTTGCTGACTTTGTGATAGGGTGCGATTGACCTACTAATGACTGTGTACAAGAAGGAGTTTGTTCGAATGGGCGGTTACCTGACTAATTCTTTTGAGGTCCTTTGAGCCATTGCATTGCCTTCAAATAATTCAACATTTTGGGTTGTCATAATTGTTGCAATGCTTGCCTAACTTTTGTTAGTCCTACCTTGTCTAATGGCATGGAATTATGCCCCCCTTCCCCCATCTATTTATTGTCTTTTGATTTTTGAATCCATTTCTGACTCATTGTTGTTTGAGGCATCCATGGTTTTTTTTTTTTTTTTTTTTTTTTTGTCTGAGCCTGCTTGGAACTTAGTGTCATTAATATTATGTTAGTACAGCAGCATGCAGTGAGGAAATGCCTTTTATAATGAGTGTATTTAAATGCACATATGTTAGCTTCAATCTTAACTATGAATGCATCTCCGTGGTTGCATTGCAAAAGGGTAAACTGTGTGCATGCATATTACTAAAATTTTGCATGCTAATAGTTAGGCTGTAACTGTTTAAGAAAGAAAATTAATAATTTGGCTGCAATCAATTCTGTGGGATTTGTGGGCCCAAATAGGAAATAGCAGAAATTAGTAAGAAGATGCAGGTGTAGTTGAATCATATTTATAGAGAGAGTAATCAAGTAGATGATTCCCTTGTGAATCTAGCCTGCGATATGTCAGAAGCTAGCTTTTATTTCAAGTACAATCCTTCCATCCTGGGTTCAGAGAACTGTCTTTTGGGATAAATTGGGTATTCCTTCATTTAGAAATAAATGATGGTTCAAGCTGATATTTTGTCTCTTTGTTTAGGTTGTTCTGATACTTTTATTTTTTAAGGTCAGGCCTAGCCCCCCTCACTTTGCTGCTTCTTTTTTGCGATATTGATAAAAGGAAAATTATGGACCAGTAGCTCCCTCCTTTTGATAAAGGATTCCTATAAAATGAGGCATTGCTCTGTTTTTGGTCCTGCGTTAATCTGAGATTATTTAATAGTGTACCTTGCCTTCTCTTTCTGTTCCTAAATTTGTATTTTGTATGTAGTTTATAGATACAAGCATATACACAGAAGTTAACAAACCCATGACTTCTTAAACTTATAATAAAATTTCTTACTGGAGCCCGGGAACTTGGCGAGTTATATGTATCACATTTGATAGAATTGTTCTATGCCTGCAAAGAAGGGTTGCATTAATTGAAGTGCACTAAAAATGTTATGCCTTATTCAAACATTTTGTGATATTCATTTTTGGTTGTTCATATTCTACAGGTGGATTTGGAGCGTGTGGAGCACTTCATACAAGTAATTGGATCTTATGAAAATGCCATCTTTAGGAGACGTAGCCAGGTTCTGCCACTTGCTACTCCCTATTCTTGAGACGTTCAAATACTGTGTGCCACTTTACTCTAAAATAGAAATGAACATTGCTTCCTGCTAACGTATGCATTTACTATTGCAATTTCTTTAATTGGTAGAATTTCTTAGAGGAACTTAAGGAAAAAAATAATGCAGTGGCTGTAATTCTCTATGTAAATCCCGTACTACATTTGGAAACTGATCAGTCCTTTCAAGGTCTCAAATCAGGAGGGAGGATAATGTCAAATTGGACTTGTAATATTCGCCTAGAAGCTTATTGTTAAGAAACTCATCTCATTGGTATGCTTCATGCATATGCTGCTAATTGAAGTTGCTTCTTCTGTTTTTTTTGGCAAACACGAAGGAGAATGCATATTTCTATTTTGTTTTATTGTTGATAGGTATCCTTTTCCTGTAGCTGTTTAATCACCTGGTTTGGTTACTAAGTTTGGCAATGATTTGATTTTTTTTTTTCAATTACAGAAGGAAAAGGAGATCCTCTTTCAGAATTCTTCAAATACCAGGCTTGGCAGCAATGGTGGCTCTTCATCGCAGCAGCGTGTTGAGCAGAGGAAGGCATCGAAGGATTTCTGGTCATCTCTTAAGCACACAGGAACGCCAATTTCTCAGGCCTCACAAAATGTAAGTATTCAATATTAAATTACAGGCTCTTATTTGTGATCCATCAAAAGAAATTGTGGGCGGTGAACATGTATTCAGTATTCTTCATACTCATGGCATTTCATTGAAGCTACAGCCTGAGGCGAAGGAGTTGCGGAGCTCAGTGAATGGATTTCATCATGTAATTTCAAATGGTTCAGAATCCAGCGAGGCGATAGTCGACAAGGTTTGTCATGTCTTTTAAGATCATGATACCCAATTCCTGGTGTTCATAATTATGTGCTCATTCAAGCTTAAATTTAACAGATAAAGCTGGGAGAAGAAGGGTGGAAAGAAAGGTACTATGCTGAGAAGTTTCACGTTATCAGTGAAGATGACTATAAGATTCTCAGAAGACATGCGGTACGCTAATTTGATGATAGTCACATTTTATTATCCATTGATTTTGTACTGCTTGTACAACCCTGAATTCAAAGGAGTTTCCTTACCCGTCTTTGAGTGCAATTGGGGGTATGGTGAGGAGAGGTCCCTAGTCATCTTCTTGGCTCTTTGGTTATGTTTGGGTTCCTCTTAGCTTCTTGAGGGCAGGGGCCCTTTGTTTCAGAAGGTTTCTCATCATCTCTCCTCTGTATTCCTCTTTCTTTTTGATTGGTTGTAATAAAATTTGAGTTGCTATTAAAAAATAATAATCTGTACTGCATTGGTTAATTGAGATTTTTCGGTACTTGACTTCCAATTTTGCTACCTTTCTGTCCCGACTGCCTTGCCACAAGGCTCAACTCTAATGGCTACTGTTGTATTCATTTTTATCAAGCATTTTTAGTTAGGCTTGATCATGTTGAATGCATGTTAAATAGGCCTTTGGTTTACCAACATTTGATTTGTAGTTGGACCGTTTCTTTTGTACAAGGATTTTTCATCTGCAGATTTATCGTATTTTTTCTTTCTTTTCTCTTTAACAAATATAGACTACAAACAGTCTCTGGCTCGTTAGATGAGCTGGAAGAGATGGTGTAATGTGTGTGAGTGATCCAGGGTTCAATCCTCAATCCCTGGTAATGTTACCTTTCCAAAAAAAAAAAAAAAAAAAAAAGAAGAAAAAAGAAAAAAGAGGACAAATATAGAGTATATCAATCAAAATGTTGCATGTGAGTTTCTGTGTGTGTGCTTCTGTCTTTTTTTTTTTTGAGAAGTGACGATTGTATTAAAGAGAAAAAAACAGCAAAACAGAAACAAAGAGATCCGCTGAGATAGCAGATCAAGGGTAAAAACCTAAGAAGAGAAAATCGCTATCATTAAGAGCTTCAACATGAGAGGCCCATTCGATTAAGGCTCTTTTAGCCTTGGACAAAACACAGTCTGCAGAGTTAGCTGAGTTACGAAAACAGCGGTTATTCCGTTCTTCTCAAACTGATGTAGAACGTGTCACAGAGATATTCCCAGCATGGTTGAGCCAAAAGGAGGTGGACCGTAAATTGACCATAACTTTTGATCCGGGTATCGTTATGGGGCGTACAACCTATCAATCTTTACTGAAACGGGCCATCCGAGGTGAGCCGATCCACAAGGTGGGTCGCATCTGTCCGTTTCGTCAGAAAACACGCGCTTTCAGCTCAAAAACGAACTTTTAGAAAATTTTTACTATTTTTAGTAATTCCGATTTTTTAATATTTTTTAGAGTTTTAGATTTTCTTTCCTTATAGAAATAACTTTTAGTTATACTAGGACTCTTCTAGAGAAAGTTTATTTGCAATTTTTATTTTTAGAAATTAGGCCTTAGAAGAGTTTTATTAGAATTAGGATTTTTATTAGAGTTAGAATTTTGCTATTTTTGGTAATTACGAATTTTAGTTTATTTTTTTATTTTTCTATATTAATGGTGTAAGGAGACACATTAGATAATTATCAAGAATTAATTAATCAATTTCGAATTTCTTAGAATTTATTTCTATTTTCTGCTTTCTTTCCTCGTGGATTCGAGAAGTCTCTGTGAGGAGTCAGAGAAGTTAAAGTGGATTCTGGAGTAGTTATCCTCATCACGTTCATCCCTCTCGTCAATTAAAGGTTTTCTCTGGCCGATGACAAACAATGAAGGTATGAATCAAAATCAATAGACGGTGATATAGGGATTCATTATCTTTTGGAAAGAATGAAAGCTTTCCTCCGAGAATTGACCACGAGAGGTTGCGACTGCAGCAACCCTTAATCGTATGCGATAAGCGCTAATTCCACCCAGAGCTCAAAGTGATGCTCAACCGCCCGTGACCGCATTTGCATGACGACACAACCCCAATTTCTACAAAGCACCATCGGATGATCGTAAATAGCCACCACTTCGATTATGAGGAAGTCGTTATACATGCCAAAGGTAGAAATAGAATTACAACAGACAACATCTTTCGAACAAGGTGCATCTCGCATACAAAAACTCCGCAATGTGATCATCGATGTCGAGCGATGAGAATTTCGTGTCGAAAATAAACCATCGAAAACAGAAAGACACCCATCTCCATACACGATTGGATGGATCAAGGAGGTCAACAAAGAGTAGGTAATTGAACGATGTCATATATCTTTTTCCATTGGTAAATATTATAAGGATGAAGTAATGTGTGACGTGGTCGACATGGAAGCTTGCCAAATATTACTTGGTCAACCCTGGCAAAATAATATTAATGCTACACATAGGGATCGGGATAACCTATTTATCTTTATTAAAGATGGTAAAAAGATTATCATCGGCCCTATGGGAAGGGAGAACCAACCCAAGACTTCTAAAGTTGAGAGCAGTCTCTTACAACCGATGCTTTTGTTAAACAATCTGAGGAAACAAGACATATATATCCATTAGTTGAAAAGAAAGAATATATGGAGCTTGTGAATATCCCAGAAGATTTGAAGCCAATGTTGTAAGAGTTCAAGGAGATTGTGCTTGATGAACCCCCTCAATAAGTTGCCTCCCATACGAGATATACAAAATCACGTTGATCCCGTCTCAGGGGCAAGTCCGTCTAATTGCCCACATTATCAAAAAAAATATGAGATCTTAAAGACAGATGTGAAGGAACTGATCAATATTAGTCAAGTCAAGGAAAGCATGAATACATGTATTGTGTTAGATGTGAAGGAGCTGATCAATATTAGTCAAGTTAAGGAAAGCATGAGTACATGTATTGTGTCAGCTCAAGAGCTTAATGCCAAGTACAAAAAAAGGGTTAATGAACATCGGCGTCAGAAGTTATCTCAGACTCATGTGCCAAGTCTCTTGCATAACTCGAGGATGAATTTTTTTCAAGTGGAGGGGTTTGATGTAGAACGTGTCACAAAGATATTCCCAGCATGGTTGAGCCAAAAGGAGGTGGACCGTAAATTGACCATAACTTTTGATCCGAGTATCGTTACGGGGCGTACAACCTATCAATCTTTACTGAAACGGGCCATCCGAGGGAACTGACCCACAAGGTGGGTCACATCTGTCCGTTTCGTCAGAAAACGTGCGCTTTCAGCTCAAAAACGAATTTTTAGAAAATTTTTACTATTTTTAGTAATTCCGATCTTTAAATATTTTTTAGAGTTTTAGATTTTCTTTCCTTATAGAAATAACTTTTAGTTATACTAGGACTCTTCTAGAGAAAGTTTATTTGCAATTTTTATTTTTAGAAATTAGGCCTTAGAAGAGTTTTATTAAAATTAGGATTTTTATTAGGGTTAGAATTTTGCTATTTTTGGTAATTACGATTTTTTTTTTTTTTTTTTTCTATATTAATGGTGTAAGGAGACACATTAGATAATTATCAAGAATTAATTAATCAATTTCGAATTTCTTAGAATTTATTTCTATTTTCTGCTTTCTTTCCGCGTGGATTTGAGAAGTCTCTGTGAGGAGTCTAGAGAAGCTCCGTGGATTCGTAGTAGTTATCCTCATCACGTTCATCCCTGCGTCACAAACAAACCACTAGACCGCGAGAACAGCTATCCTCCAGAGTTTTGTTTTTTGTTTTCCGATTTGCACCCCGTGCCATGCTTGGAGCAGAAAGTCAGCCTTCTCAGGCAAGCACCAAGAGATGTTGAAGGAGCGAAAGAAGCCAGCCCATATAGATGAAATAAAAGAGCGTGTGTGCTTCTGTCTAAGTGAGTTGCATGACAATTTGTGCATCTAGATGCATATATGCAGGCATACATGTATCTCATGGACACAGATAGTCACACTAATGAGTACACTTGATATGTTTTCAGATGCTGTACACTTGATCTTGAGCATTCACATACCATGATTTTGTGCATGCATGATAGTGTATCTGTATGCATGAATGTCACCCACATGCATGACATACTTCCCTTTATAGTGCAAGTGTACACATGCAAATGGAAGTGCATGGCAGCACGTGTATGATGTTCATTTATTTCCAGAGAGGACTTACATTTATTGCATGCAGTGAGAGTTCACAACTAATTTTATTTTTTTAAAAATTTTTGTGTGCATATGCAATTCTAAGTACATGTGCAGAATCGAAGGGGTGTGCATGGGGTATTTCTGCACAAGCGACTCCCGTCCACACATGGATCTTTATCTAGCAAGCATCTTCACATTTGTTTGTAATCGTACATCGATGTAGAGGTTGACATGCAAATCCACAGTAATTGTTCGAGGCATGTGCATGGCCTTGTAGTGTAGGTCCATGCAGATGCCCATGCATGTGCATTCCTATATATTTCATTCTCAGCATTGGAACTCACAAAGCATGGGCAGAGTTAAACAAAGGTAGAAAAGGTATAGCCTTCATTCCTAGTGGTCAAGGGAATTTGTAAAGAAAGATCAGGAGGCTAAATTGATAATAAAATCTCAGCCCAATGATAGAATTGAAGGTCTCTCATAGCCACCTGGGAACAGTTCCAACTGGAGATGAAATGATAGCGAGCCACTTGAGATGGTTCGGCCATCTGCTGAGAAAACTGGAAATGGTCTGGTAATAAAGGGGAACTATGGCTCTTGGTAGAGGTCATGAGAAGGGATGTGATGGCTTTCACTCACTGAAGATTGGATAAATAGGAATTTTTGGCAAAATAGGATATGCGAAGACCCCAATAGTTGGGACAGGGATGATGATGATGATGTTGATGATGATGAATGGTAGGATGGAAGGAAGTTGTCTTTTGTGTGTGTGTGTGTGTGTGTTTTCTACTTTCAGTCTCTAATTATACAATGAAGATTCCACCTGCTAGTTGCCTATTACTCCCTAGTGTTGGTGAGTTTCCTTGCATGCAGTTCTATTTTGGTCACATGACCGCTGTTAATTAGAGTGGCTGCTTCAATTGTGTTTTCCAAAGTTTTCTAGTTAAGTGAAGCTTGTAACTTTGTTTTAGTCCTCCAAGAACTTGGACAATTATAGGCTGCTTATGTGATTACTTGCATTATTTGTAGGTCCTGAAGTATACTGAAGGGATTTGCTGGGTCATGCACTATTACTACCAAGGAGTCTGCT